>JAMJFZ010000116.1:5032500-5425000 GCA_026225945.1 Cricetomys ansorgei
TAATTATCAACAGAGAGCACATAACATGACACAATGGTCAATTAGGGACTGCTGGATGTCATGATGGCTGAATTTCCTAAGTAACTTCCAGTTGCCTAGGTCAAATAGGGCAAGGACATGTAGGCACAAAGGAGAGATTTATTTTGGTTTTTAGGTCCTTGGAAGTATTTGTTTTTCCTGAGTCTCAGCTATAAATTTCCATTCCTATCTATTGGTTGTCATTAGCTCAGGAAGCTTTCTTTCTTAAGTCCTGGAAGTTTTCTTTTAGGTCAGTGCAGGCCTGCTATGTTCTCCATTAACTGGGGGAACAAGTTAAGGATGAACTAGCTATTTGTTTCTTCAGGTGTGCTAACTCTCTAAGCTTTCTGGCTTCTATCTATTAAGGCTTATCTCTTTCTGGGAAGGTCAGCATTTACTCCGGGAATAGCTTTATGATGCACTTGCAATAAACCTAGGTAGCTCTCACATTCCAGGACTTGGAAGTCCGGAGGTGATTACAATGTACTTTTGAATAGCATGGCTGTGTTTCATTCCAGCCCACAGTGGCCAGCTCAGGGATTAATTTGGATATTACTATTAGGCTATGCAGACCTTATTATTGATGAGAAATGTATGTCACTGTACAGTAAAGATAAGGGGCAAAGCAGTTAAGGAATTCCAATTCCCCGACAGCGGAGGCCCAGGAACCTTGTCAAGCTGAAGCTTCCATAGTCTGGGTAACCTGGATCCCAACACACATCTCAGCCCATCACTGAGGAAAAACTTGGAAGCAGGAACTGAAGATCCTGGAGGGCTGGAGGGACGCTGCGACCTGCTCTCCACAGCTTGCCTTCTCATAAGCCAGGAACACTGCCCAAGAGTGGCTCCGCCCACAGTGGGATGGGCCCTCCGACATCAAATATCAGTCATGAAAATCCCTTACAGACTTATGCATAGGCCAGTCTGATGGAAGCACACATCTCAGTTGAGGTTCCCTCTTCCCAGCTCAGTCCAGTTTGTGTCAAGTTGATAAAAACTAACCGGACAGGGGTTAAATGGGAAATGAGGAGTTCAGTGAGGCTGAGAGATGCCCAGCAGGAAAGAGGAATGGACCTTCTTTCTGTGCCCAGCCCTCCAGTGCAGGTCTCTAGCAGCTCATTTGAGAAGTGAATGGCTGGGGGATGATTCAGTGGGCAAAGTATCTGCTGTGCAATTGTGGAGACTTGAGTTCAAATCCCCAGAACCTACATAAATCCCAGCCAGTGCTCCTGTGGGGAGATGGGAGGCAGAGACAGGAGCATCCTTGGAAGCTCACAGGCAAGGTGCCTGGCATGTGCTGCAGCAAATAATGTAGAAATCTTGTTTTTTACCTTGTCAGGATAAAAAGTGAAAACCAAGATGCAAGATTCTGTGACTTTCAAATGTGTACTGTGACATGTGCATGCCTGAATGAAGAAGGAGGGAGGAAGAGGGGGAGGAAGAGAGGGAGGGAGGGGAGAAAGGAAGAGAGAGAGAGGGAGGGACAGATGAGGGAGACAGAGGGAGGGAGGGAGAGAAAGGGAGGAGGACACACTAGAGCTGGAAGCCAATTGCTAGCTGCTTTATGCCAGAGAGGCTGAGTACACAGGTGTGTGCTTTGGGAAGGACTGTGCTCCAGGGAGCTGAGCTGGGCTTTTTCATTTGTCAGCATTCCTCAAACCCTGTAGAACTTAACGCACACCTCCTGCCATCTTGAAATCAGCCCTGCTTCTTGCCGGGAGGGGAGCCATGCTCTTTCCTGGATAGGCCTAGTTGGCAGCCCTGATAGTGAGCCTTGGCCTGCGGCTAGGCCACTGGAGTACACTGAACAACAGAGGCAGCTCTGGACACTGCAGGGCTTCTGTTGAATTTTTGCTTTTCAGTTGCAGTTTTTAGTCCCGAGAATGCAAAGTTCCAAAGCCACAGAGAACTCTAATCTGACAGTAGGTCTGAGCTTTAGTGGGAATTAAACCCTTTGAATTGATGATACACTCTCAGTATGGTTTCTGAAAGTACAATACGGGAAGGCCTTGTACTGTGAGTGTCTTTCCAAGGTGGTATTTATCAAGCAAGAACCTTTTGTTGGATGTTAGACCCTGGGGATGATGAGGGTATAAGGTGTTATCTGAAGAGTTTGTGATTTAGTCAGGTGGCTGTGCGTATGTATAACTGTGAGCTGATGTGACAGTCACAGGACACACTGTAATAAGTATGGCCTGAGCCTGACTGGTGGCGGGGTGTGCTGCTGACCTTTAACCCCTGCAAGTTTTCACTGAAGTGATTCTACCTTCTCAAGACTGCCCTGTTAAAAAGGCAGCCCCTGCCCCCTCAGTGCTCTGCAGTGCCCTCTCCTCCCCTATGGTGTTTTCCTGGTGCATTTCTTGTCTGCTGCTCAGGAGATGAATCACCACCTCAAAGCTTTCCAGCTCAAAATAATAGCATCCTCCCTGTCACCTTTTCTCCCTTGATTGGGCTCAGCTAGGTAGTTCTGGGTTCTCTCCTACTGTAGTCTGATGTTAGCTGAGACTGCAGCCTTCTGCAGGACCAGCTGGGTAGGACATCAAGGATGGCTCTCACTCTGCTGAAGCTGGCTTTCGGCTTGTGCTGCCCATCAGAACTGCTTCATGTTGTCTCTGTGAGCCACACGTCATGTATGTGGAAATTGGGTTCAGTCTTAGGGTGACTGTTGCTGTGATGAAGCATCATGACCAAAGGCAGCTTGGGGAGGAAAGGTTTTATTTTGCTCACAGTCCCATTTGACAATTCATCATCAAAAGCACTGGGGGCAGGAACTCAAGCAGGACAGGAACCTGGAGGCAGGAGCTGATACAGAGGCCATGGAGGGATGTTGCTTACTGGCTTGCTCCCTATGGCTTGCTTAGCCTTCCCTGCTTTCTTATAGCACCCAGGACATCTAGCCCAAGGATGGCCCCACCTACAATAGGCTGGGCCCTCCTATGTCAATCAGTAATTAAGAAAATGCCCTACAGGCCCCCTCCTTTCTGATGACTCTAGCTTGTGTCAAGTTGACATAAAACTAGTCAGCATAGGCTCTATCAGGGGCTGTATTATGAATGAACATTCTAAGAGACAGGAAATGGAATGGATCAGGCCAATTAAAGGCTGTAAATAGATCTGAAACAGTGCCAGTCAGCCTTTAGTTACTATAACTAAATATCTGAGGCAGTCTGCTTAAAAAGAGGTTTGATTTACTTCAGTTTATGGCTGCATAGCTCCATTGTATTTGGGCCCATGGTAAGGAAGTGCATGGCAGAGGAAGTTACTGGGTTCATAGTGATTTGGAAGTGAGAGAATGAGAGAGTGTGTAAGAAAGAATGAGAGCAGAATGAGAGGGAGAACAAGAGAGCAGGAGTAAGAGGAAGGGAGAAAGAGAGGACCTGGGGTCTCAAATCCCCTTCTGGAGCACACCCCAATGACCTAGAGACCTCTCATTTTTTAAAAAGTGTAATCACCTATCAGTGCTCTGGTTGGTGGCTGACCCTTTAAAATATGAGCTTTAGGAGTACATGTCTAACTTATAGCACAGTGCTCTCTGTGTCTATTTGTCCAATGATCTGCTCCAACTTACTACTGATGGGTGAGAGGCAAGGTCACATCACAGAAGAGCATGTTGGGGGAGGTGTTGCCACCCTTGTTAGGAAATACTCTGCCGCACCTCCCTTAGCTTACATGCAGAATTCACTCTCATGTCTATTTCCTGTTGATTCTTGGTAGGTGTAAGCCCCAGAAGGTGAGCACCCATTTCTGAGTACCAAACACCTAGAACCAGGCCTGATATATAAGCACTCAACACGAAGTGGGTGTCCTGGGCCACTGTTCCTGTCTCAGTGCTGTGAGTACTACCACCACTGTTTTATAGTCCTCCAATGCTCTGCAGGCAGGCATCATGCTTCCTCCCTCGCTGCTGTATTTCTCGGAGCCCAGCTGGGAGTCCGTGCTCAGTAACAATGTTAAGTGAATAAGACAAGGTCAACTGGAGCTGGGGGCTGAAGGATAAATGGGATTTTCTTAAGAAGGAGAGAGGCAAGCATGAAGGCAGGAGGGAAGAATAAGAGGCTGTAAGTCTGGGCAGCCTGGCTTGACCTCTGTCTCCTCCCATAGTCTGTAGCTGGTGGTCCAGCACTCCTCACCTGCTGGATGAATATGCAAATGCCAAGGGTAGAACCCAAGCCCATGTATGGATTTTAAAAGGGAAATGAATAAGGTTAGAGAAAAATCAATGAGATAATTGAGATAATATTTTAAATACAAGCCTAGTATAATAAAAGTTTTAACGTACATTCAGATTCTGTATTTTTGAGCTTACTCAATTTGTACATTCCGACCAGGGTAGAGTGAGCAATTTGTATGTGTATGCTGCTTTCTTGCTAATTGTATGCTCAACAGAATCTGGCAGAATCCTTAAGGTTGACCTGAAGCCTTGGAGTAAATCTTACAAGGAAAGGCTAATTTTTAGGTCAAGGAGAAGCAGCTGTGCCAGGCACCATTCATGCAGATACTGTGAATCCAAAGTGAGGGGGTAGAGGGTCAATCCACAGGTGCAAACACAACTGTTCAAACATTAACAGAACATTTGCAGCTATAAGGCTTTAAAAACACCATGCTCTTTCCCCTATATGTCTGTAAACCAGTTAGTAAAATGTCAAAGAAAATTCTAGTTCATCCTTTCATATATTTAAGACATTTTTTGCATGTTTGCATATGTGCACACCTTGTATGTTGAACAGGGTCTCTCACTCGATCCCAGGGCTCATTGGTCCATCGACTCCAGCTAGCCAGCTTGACTTGGGGGTCTCCCACTCTATCTCCTGAATGTCTTTGTACTTCAGGCAATTATGTGAGTCCTGAGAATACAAATTCAGGTAGTCATGCCTACGTAGTGAGCACTTTACCTACTGAGCCATCACCTCAGTCCCATTGTATCTTTCCTTGTTTTTGTAAGTTCTCATTAGGCAGTCATGGCTGGTCTGGAACTTGCTGTGTAGACTCGGCTGTCCTTAATCTCATAGACATTCACCTGCCTCTTCCTCTGTCTCTGCCTCCTGGGTCCTGGAATTAAGGATGTATACCATCAATCACCCCCATTTTAATCCATTAGAAATACTCACTAAGAGGTAAATAGAACTTGTGTTACATTATTATAAATACATGTGGCTTGTATTTTCCATCCATACTGGAGTAAAAAGAAACCCAAATTATCTTCAGTTAGATTCAGCCACAGTTATATTAAACACCCCCACAAAATCCTTTCTTTAGCCCTCTTGTTTGTGAAAGGTACCAATAAAAGATGAAGATCTTGTGCAAATGGTGACTCATAAAGGTATAGACTCAGCTACTGATTTTAATTCCTAAGCCTCAGAATGACACTATATGAAACAGGGTCAGAAATGAAGGCAGGACTAGAGACATGCCGTGTTCCATCATTTCTGAGCTGACCTCCTGTTAACAGGGCTCAGAACTCTCCCCTGCTTCCTGTCTCCACGAGCGGTGGGTGGCGTTGAGCTTCTGTGGTCTTCCCTAGGTCATCTGACATCTGTGCTTCTGCAGATTGGTCACCTTTGGCTGTAGAAGCTTGTGCTGTGGAATGAGCCTCTGGATGTGCTGCCTCCCCTGCTCCAGACTGTCCCTGAGCAGCGCCTGCGTGCTCCACCACCACCCGATTCCATTATTTGTTTTTTAGGTGAAAACAATAGTGGGCCTGTCTCTCTCAGCCTCAGGACCTGTGTGAGGATGCTGTAGTGTTGGAATTGAGGGAGGCTGTTATGTCCTGTATCTGAGCATCATTTCCTCATCAAGAAGAGAACCCTTAGTGACGGATCATTGTCCAGATATCATCTCCTTTGGACTTAGGTCTAATCACTCATGTGTGGTCCCTTGGCCTGCTAAAAAAAGCAAAACCTATCAATCTTTTTGATCTTTGGTGGGCACAATCAACTTTATTTTACAGGTAAGGCCAGTTGCAGGTCTGGTCCTCAGGGTTCACTAGGGCTCCTGTGGCCTTTTTTTGTTTTCCAGTTGTTTTATCTGGAGAGAACTGGTGAGGGACTCTGCTGGAGGCTCTGAGGCCTCCCCTCTGTGTTGACTCCCATTTGTAGAGTGTACACTGATTAGAATCCGCTCATGGGGTCTCCAAGTGCTCCTTGATCAAGAGAACAGGTGACTTGTCAGACCTTTACAGCATTTTGAGAAATGTCCCATAGTCTCCTGGAGCCTAGATGGCCTTGGAAGTCAAGGGTCAACATTTGTGACAGGGTCTCTCACTGAACCTGGAACTCTTAAGAGTTGGCTGTGGTGGTTGGTTACTGAGAGCTCCGGGGATCTGCCTGCCTCTCCCTCCAGGGTGTAGGGAGTGCAAGCATATGCCAAGGGAAAAAGACATGGTTAATGTCTGTATCTTATTAAAAAAAAAAAAGATATGCTCACCTTGATTAATGACCTTGTTATATTCTGAGACAACGGAAGTTCATGTAACCATTTCCATGGCAGAGCATGTCTTCTGGGACAGCCTGAATCCATGCTGCCAGGTAGCAGCCATTCATATATTTGGCTCAGAGGAAACACAAAGCCAAACTGAAGAGCAAAGAGACCTCTTGCTTGTGACAAGGGGTAAGATTGGTTTTTGAAGTGATAAAATAGCCTGTAATTGGCAGGTGATGATGGTTGCACACATTTGCCTAAAATCTCTTGAATTACATACTCTAAATGGATGAGTTACATGATATGCAAACTATACCCCAATAAAAGCGACAGGAATGGCTGGGGAGATGACTCAGTTGACAAAGGTCTTTCAGTACAAGCATGAGGATCTGAGTATGATCCTCAGAGGCTCTTAAAACCCCAGCTCAGGAGTGGGAGGGACTAGCAAACCCCTTGGGCTCACTGGCCAGCTAGCCCAGCCTGCTTAGCCAGCCTCAGGTCCCAGTGGAAAACCTGTCTCCAAAAGCAAGGTGGGGCTGTCAGGATGGCTCGTGGATAAAAACACTCGCCATGAAACCTGAGGACCTGGGTTCAGTCTCTGGCATCTACATGGTAGAAGGAGAGAACTGACTCTTGCATGTTGTTTCTGACCTTCATATGCATACACACAAGCACATACACACATAAATGAATAATAAAAATAAATGTAAAACAAAATAAAACCAATAAGGATGGTACATAGAACATTCAAGTTGACTTGAGATGGACACCCCCCGACACACACTTGAACACACACCCACACACGCACAATAAGAAATAAATGAATGTATAAGCAAGCACAAGGGTCTGTGGTGACCTGGTGTCGGAAGGACAGATGAGTGGGACTTGCATGTTACATAAAGCTGCTTAAGAGGTGCCCATAGATCCTCCGTGGAAACAGCACACAGCCCTAGTAGAGACATCAGGTGCTGCTCACACCTTCCCGGCAGACCACTTCATACTGTTCACTTGCTTCAAAGGCAAATATGGCTGGGATCTCCAGAGAGATGGCCAACAGCATGTTCACAAAGCATCCAGAACCTTCCCTGTTGCACAGAAGACACTGCAGAATGGTTGGTGCAGCTGACCAGGTGATCTTCAGAAGTCATAAGGAAAAGCACCAGCCTCACAGAGGCACTGGCAGGGGGTGTCACTGGCTGAACTTCTCATCATAATTTGAGGGTCTTAGGAAGAATGTCACCTCAGTGGAGTATGTAGCTTTAACTGCCACCCTCCACAGAAAAACAAGCCACTCTTGAAGTCACAGAATACAAGAAGCCACAAATCAAGGAATTTCTGATTATGTTTTTGGGGACATCAGAGGGCAGGTTCTATCAAACCAGAGAAATCTCTGTTGTCTCAGATGCTGTTCTGATGACTTTCTTAGCTTTTTCGGTTGGTGAAAGCTAGTTGTCTGTTATTATACCCCCCCAAATTTTACCTGATAGTTGAAAAAAAATGTTAGGTCAGGCACAGAGGTGGACAGTGAGTGGGCATTTAAGGAACTAAGCTATATTAAGGCAATTGGCTCTGGATCAGCGGCATTCCGTGTCTCCACAGTTACGCCACACTCCATCATCCAGCTTTGTAGAGTCTTTAGCATAGATATGGCTTTTGTTCTGGAAACTTCAGTTTAAGATAAGCACACTTTTATTTATTTATTTTTTTATAGGACAGAGTAATGTTCCATTGCATGGATCCACCGTAACTTACCTGCTCGTTGACGGACGTTTGGATTGCTGCCATCTTTTGGCTGTTAAGAGCATTGCTGCTCAGACCGCCTGGGTATCTGTGCAGACACACTTGCATTTCTCTTCACCAAAGACTGGAATTCCTTGGTCACTGGGAAACTCTGTTTGATTTTTGAGGAATCACTCGTCTGATTCCCAAAGCAGCTGCATTCACCGTCTGACGTTCTCACGTGCCGGATATAACGTCACCCACACTCACTGATCTGACTCTTTGATTCTGTTTTGAAAGGACTTGCTCACAGTTTTTAAGTTAAATGGGTATTTTTACATACCCCCCCCCACCATGCGCACTGTGGCAATATGTACCTACACACATAAGCACACGCACATAAATATATATTTCTTTTGTTGTTTTTTCTTAAAAAATGTGACGTTTTAAGAAGAGGACTTCGAAGAGGTCCTCTTGCCTGCGACAGTAATAAGGGTGATATTATTTGTTGTGTTAATCACTTTTGTGTGCTGTGATAAGACACCCTGAACAGGCATCCTACAGAAGAGTTTATTTGGACTCATGGTTCCAGAGAGTCAGAGTGGATGACGGTGGGGACAGCACGGGAGAAGGCAGCAGGCATGACTACAGAGCAGGAATCTGGGTGTTCATATCTTGAATCACAAGCAAGAAACAGAGTGAACTAGAAGTACATGGCTTTTCACTCTCACACCTACTCCCAGGGACATATTTCCTCCACCGAGGCTGCACCACAACCTTCGCAAACAGCACCGACTAGGGACCAAGTGCAAATGTCAGAGACTGTGGAGGGCAAGCAGGCACGGTGGAGAAGCAGACTGCTCGCTTACACGTGTGGCTGATGAGTCCCTTTGCTTTTCAGGAGGACTGGCGCTGGCCCAAGTGCTCTTCTTCTATGTGAAATATTTGGTGCTCTTTGGTGTCCCGGCTCTGCTCATGCGCCTGGATGGACTCACACCGCCACCCCTCCCCGCTGTGTGAGCACCATGTTCAGCTTTACTGGGATGTGGAGGTCAGTCTCATTTGCTTAAGTCTTCTGGGGATCCAGTGGGCTTGGCTGGCTTCAGAGAGTTTGGCTATTGTTTTTCCCTTTCGCTGAAGCCGCGCTTGGTACTACACATTCTTTATCCCGCCAACATGACGGCAGGCCATACTTCCTGACTCTCGCTAAGTTATCATCAAGCTACTGAGGTAAATGAGGCACCTATTTGCCCCCACCCCCTCCACGGGACTATGTCTGAAGTAGGTTCTTACTTGGGACATTGTATTAGTTTCTTGACTCACGGTGGGGAAAAAATACCCTGAGCAAAGCAATTTAAGGGAAAAGGCTTCATTTTGGTTCACTGTTTGAGTGTAAAGTCTGTCACTCTGGGAAAGTCCTAGATGTAGGAGCTTGGGAGGCAGCTGGTCACAAGACAGTGTGCCCGGAGGCTTGTCTCCCTGCTGAGTCTAGATCTGGTCAAGTTGACGGTGTGCATCTTGCAGACATGCTATGAGAGCTCCGTTATTCTGATTCCCTTAAAAATGACTGTAAGTCACATGGTCAACTAAAACTGGGCCGAGTGTAAGGGCCTAGGCTGGCACTCACTGCGTTCGTCCAGTCTCAGGATTTGAAAATCCCTCTTTGCTCTTTTTATCTCTTCAGTAATAATACAAGATGATGTGCACATCTGTCTCCAAAAGTTCTTTAGAAGGTGAGGCAAGACACAGCAGATGTTTCCAGATGTTAGTCCTCATCTTTGTATTGTTTCTGTGCAAGGTCTCATTTGATACTGTTTTCGTTTTTAAAGTCCTTCCACTGTTACTGATTTTTGTCCCATAAACTTAAGATTGACCTGGATCTTGGTTCCTAAAGATCCCCCAAGCTCCTTGTCATTCTTCATAGCTGTTTCCCCAGAAGGACTTGTTTGCCGCTGTGTTTTTATGAGCATGCCCAGTGTAATGAGGATCAGGATTGCTGCTGCAGTCACAAACCCAGTGCAGGAAGCTCAGTGGGGGCACTGGCTCAGCGGGGAGGTCAGTGGCTATTAAAACTTACTGTTTGGTTCCCTTGCTTGCCTCTCTGTCCTCCGACCCTGCTCAGAGTCACCGTTCTGCCTCATTCATCTCTGTAGACACAAGACCCAAGACAGGTAGCAGGAGGACTCAGTGAATGTCACCGTACCCAGTGCTGGGCTTCTGAAGGACACAGGCAGCAATGTTGCCTTCCCATAGTTGTGTGGGCTCATGTGGAATCACCAGTGCCTCTTTATGCACATCTTAGCTGTGTTCCAGCTTGCTTTGTGGGATTGAGAGTTTCTTGTAGTCACGGAGGACTGTCAAGTAGATACCTTGCATTTCCTTCATTTCATCAAGCTCCAGGCTGGCCTTTTTAATGGCAAGACTGGGGAGTACTGACAAGGGACTCTTCTCAAGGCCAAAAGGCAGTTTTTGTTGAAATGAGCCTTACCGGAAGCTGTCACCATTTGACCTGCTCAGAAAGGTCACTTCCTCAGCAATGGTGGGAATGCGCCATGGTGCCTCTGCTGCTCTGTTGTAACCCTCTGCACTAATGCACTTGGGAAGGACTTTTCCTGGGGGCTTCTACAGGGTCAGCTGGCATGGTAACTATGGCGAGCAGGGCGGTTTCCTTGCCTGTGGTTACTAACTCACTGATTGCCATGGGTGGCTGCGGTTCATTATTTAATTAATCACATTTTTAAAAGATTCTTTTTTACATTTTTAAGTGTAGTGTAGTGTGTGTGTGTGTGTGTCTGTCTGTCTGTGTCTGTGTGTAGTTATGAGTACTTAAGTGCGGGTGCCCTAGGCGGCCTAAGATACCTGGCATTGGATACAGTGGGGCTGGAGATGCAGGTGGTTGTGTCCATCTGGTGTTCCTGCCAGGAACTGACCTGTGTCTCTTTAACAGCAGTACACATGTTTAACTGAGGAGCATCTCTCCAGCCCCCTATTTAACTTATTTTTGCCCAAGAAAGATCCTCAGTTTATATAATCCACAGAAATGGATAGAACATGGCCGCCCTTGTCGTCATCAGGAACAACGTTACTCTGTGGAGGCTCCAAAGGGTGAGCCTTGGAGTGAGGAGGATCTGAAAGTGCTTACATGAACCTTGACCAAAAAAACCAATAGATTCTCCTCTAGGACTGATGCAGGCTCCCATTCCAGCTTCGGCAGCATGCAAGCCTGGGAAGTTACTTGTTTTTTTTTTTTAAGATACATTGAGTTAAGCATATTTTTGTGTGTATATGTTGCCTATGTGAGTTTATGTGCTCGTGTGCATGCAGGTGGCCAAGAGGCCGGGGGCATTGTCAGATATCTGGGGACTGGCATTGCTGGTGTTTGTGAGTGGTGAGGCTGCTGGGACCTGAACTTGGGTCTGCGGCAAGTGCTCAGCTGCAGAGCAGTCTGCCCAGCCCTGTTTTTGTTTTGAGATAAGGTGTTGCCGTGTAGCCTACACTGGTTTTGAAACCAGCCTCCCAAGTGCTAGGGTTACAAGTGTGCATCACCACACCAGCACCTCCATATTTTAAAGTTCCTTTCCAGTTTGCCAGCTATACTCAGAATGCTTGTGTCGCTGTACAAGGTAGCCTTTTCATGTTAAACATGTGAATTTCAGAGTCCAGGCTAGCCTCTGAGCCATGGTCCCCAGGAGAAGGCTCAGAAGGGGCTTTGTAATTGAAAAAGGAACAAAAATGGCGATGGTTTGTGTCGTTTGCAGAATGTTCCTTCCTCACAAGGAGGTTTTCAGTGTTGTATGTGGGGGTGTGCGAATGTCTGTGTGTGTGTGTGTGTGTGTGTGTGTGTGTGTGTATAGTATTGTATATTGTACATGTGTATATCTGTGTAGTGTCTGTACATGTGAGTGTACGTGTATGTTCATTCATGGGGAGGTCAGAGGTAAATGTTGACTGTCTTCCTCAATTGCTCTCCATCTTATCTTTTGAGACAGTCTCTCACTGAACCTGGAGGTCACTGATTGGGTAGACTGATTGGCAACAAGCTGTGAGGTTCTGCCTGCCTCTGCTTCCCTTGTGCTAGGACTGCAGACATGCATGTTCATGTCCGGCTTTGTTCTCTGCGTCCTGGGGAATCCAAATGCAGGCCGTCTTGCCTGTGTGGCTTTCCCTACTGAGACATTGCTCCAGCCATGGTTTACAGTGTTTCCTGTTAACTTCTGAGTGTGTGCCTGCTAAGGAAAGGCAAGTTGTAGAGTTGTGATGTCCAGGATCTGACTTTACACTGATGTTTCTGGGCTGCATATTGGGTGTGCTGCAGACCAGCAGTGGCTCCCTTTTCCTGAGTCTAAGAGAAATTTAGTCAGGAGCAGAGGGGAAAGGAAATGGACCATGACAGCCATTCCTGCCCAGACACAAAGGGCAACATGGGTGGAAGGCAGAGGGTAGAGGTTTATAAGAATCTCCTGGAGGTTATTGAGTGATTCCCGAGCCTTCTGGAAATAGATATCGAGTGAGGTGAGGAACCAGTGATGAGACTGTTATTCGTGCAGGGCCTTACACACCTAACAGGAGGCTGGATAACTGTGCTTCACATTGAAAAACCCTGACGCCAGTGGCCTGCTGTGTCATTTTGTATCATAGAACAGATGACTCTGGCCATCAGCAGAGAGATAATATTCCTTGACAGGATGGTTTAAATTGACCATGAGAAATTGCTGCTCACTCCGATGGCCCACACTTATAGTTAGGACCTGATGCGTCTGTTCTCTCCTTTCCCTGGCTTTCCTCTTCCACAGATCCCGTTGAGATATTTACAAGTGTAGCAAAGCCCCAAGGAACAGCTTTATTCCCATGGTGTGAGTTGTCTGTGGCTGTATGGAGCTGAGAAATTGAAATTTCTATGCTTAATCTGTGGGTTTCATGTTTTCATTTAGATGAGCTGAGATCTCTAATGAGAATCCTTTGCCAAGAGTCACTAAAGATGGTGCGGCACGTCTGAGGTCTCACGTTAGCATTCTGATGGTGTCCCCTGATTTGATTTCTAGCTATGGAGGTGGATTGTGCAAAGTGATAGGATTTCTCACCGTGGCTGGTGAGTTATGGGTCAATTTCAGTTATCTCAAGAATCTGAGGCAGCCTGCCCTCTGCACTGCCTGAATTATGATGCTTTCTGGTTTTTGCAGACAAATTCATGCATCATCTGTTATCCCAGAGGAATCTGGGCAGCGGTTGGTGTGAGCTAGACTTCGATGTGTGAGTACATCTTTAGTCTGGGGAGGAGGGGGAGGAGGAGCCCGAGCGCCTTCTCTCCATGGGGCATCAATTACCCAGACTGGTAGGTCCACAGAAGAATTTCGTTCTCTAGGTGGGGAGTTGGTTCTGGTGTGTGGTAGATGATAAATCCAGTAACGAGCAGCTGGCTCTTCGAGGCTCCTGTTTTTGAACGATGTGTAACCTCCAGTTGTAGGGCAGGGCAGCAGCCAGAGAGTTGGAGAGGTATATGTTGTAGTCTCCCAGCATCGCTGGTAAAAAACAGACTGGGTGAACCTAAAGAGAGAGAGGTGGAACAGGCCATGTTCACAAGTGCTCACCCTATCCAGAGGGACCCTGGTCTCCAAGGGCTTGCTCTTCCCCATCTGAGTGATTCTGGGCAAGTTGTTTAGTTTTCTAGGCAATCATTTTACCTCTAAAACGGGGATCATAGGATAATATGGTGACTTGTGGGAATGAGCTCATAGAAGGCCCCAGGAAGTGATAAATTTTTACTTTTGAAGAGGGGAGGTGGGGTTGTAAGCCTGACAAAGTCCGAGGTGACCATGAGGTTTACCTCCTGCTGGGTCAGGCCAAGGAAGAAGAGAGTGCCGAAGGGAGTGTCTAAGCAAAGGCTCGATCCAGTTGGGAACCAGGGAAGCCATGATTCAGCAGAGTGCAGCAAAGTCAGGAGCTCATAGACGTCTCTGTTCTTCGCATGGAAGTGGGTGGCTACTACTATCCGACCACATTCAGCTAGCTACTCGTGTGATTTGGCAAGTGAGTGGCTCCCTTCCGCCTCATTTCTCTGAGGGATTGCTTGCCTTCCCAGGTTGCTGTGAGGACTAAGAGAGACCACACACTCAGGCAGCGAGCGCAGGACAAGCAAACCCTGCAATATTAGCCCAGCGTCATTAGTACAGATGAAGCTTGTCCTGTGCCTTGGCCTTTACACTTTCCAGCCTGGAAGGGTGAGTGGTTGAAGATGTGGACAACAGGAAGCGCTGTGCAGATGTGGGTTTCAAATGGAAGCAAGCGGTCCCAGGTCTGCCCCAGGCATGGGTTATTCTCAATGAACTCATTTGCCAACAGTGTCCAGCCACAGACACAGCACCTGGCCTATCTTACTTCATTAATCCAACTCTTCTCCCTCTGATCCTTGTTCAGCAGACTCAGTAAATGCATTTTCTTTCTTCCTGTTTAAAACCCGTTTCTCTTTTTGTCTGAACACAGACTCGCATAGATCAAAGTGGAAAGGAGATATGGAGCTGACCGCCATTCTGTTTTGTTTTCTGGTTCGTTTTGCTTCACAGGCTGTCCTTTCCATTTTCCTTGTGTGGAAGAGTTTTTTCTGTGACCAATTGTGGGCAAGCTCTTTGACTGAAGACTTTTAGAGTAAGAAGCATCATGGCAGGAGATACCGGGGCTTCTTCATATGGAAGCCATCGGTTGTCTCGGTAGGTGTTTGAGTCTCAGGTGTGGAGCCCCACCGTCTGGACTCGGGTCCTGGCTGTGCTCAGGAGTCCGTGCTGAATGGCGGATGTGAAGTGTGGCTCACAGGCCCACGGGTCTGGACACTTGGTGGAGTTTGTCCAACCTGTGGGAGGTGGGCCTCGATGGAGGACAGGTCACCGGGGCTATCTTCACACTTATGGCTGGCCCTACTTCCTGTGTAGTCCTGACTCCTGATCTTGTGTTCCCGCTGCGGCACACACGTGGTACCCCCCACTCCCTTTTTTGCCATATTTCCTCGCCATGATGGATTCTAGTCACCAAACTTATTGAGCTCAACAAGCCTATCTTCCTTTACTTTTCTTTCCGTCAGGCATTTATTTGGTCAGAGTGATGAGGTCAATAGATAATCATGCTTTTCTAAAATTCTGACCACTGGAACGTTTTGATCTGGTGTGTAACTGGTCTTTGTGTGTGTGCCGTGATCCACACGTGAGGGATGTGATCCATACATACCTCGCATGACTGCTGTGGGGACTCAGCCGTCCTCATCACTGGGTTTCCCTCCTGTGTTCTATGTAGTATGTCAAAATACCATGTGTGCCTTCCATTTTCTTGGAATGAATGCAGCTTGTAAGGATCTGGAGGGAGGAGTGTGTATACCTGCCTTAATTACAGTCTTCATCGCCCCAGACATTGTGCTGTGTCATAGATAGCAGGTAAGGGAGGATTGCCAGCTTTCCATTCAGACTTTGTATGGGAGAGGAGTCTGACAGCTGCTTGTCATTGGGGTTGGGATTTTTCTAATGGAAGTGCTGAGAAGAAATATCTAATTCTCTTACAAATGAAGATGAGGAAACTGGGTTGGGAGTAAAACTCTTCTAGAACATATCATGGAAGCAGCCAGAGTCCAGTACTAATATCAGTAGTGGCTGCAAATGTGCGGGGCTAACATTCTTCTGACACAGTTGCAAGTGCTTTCACCTGGGTTCTCGGTCACTCTCTTTGTCTGTCTGTAGTGCTGTGGGACTGAAACACATTCCTCTGTGGGTTAGAGTGTGAGGCTGTGACAGGTGGGAGTCCAGGGACCAGAGAAAGATGTTGGCTTGGGTACCAACTCCCTAGAAACTATATATGGAAGTGGTAGAGGAGGATGTGGTTGGCAGAGTTGGTTTGTAAGTGCCAAGGAATGGGAGAAAGGAGCTGCCAATTTAGTCTGAGTCACTGACCGATTCAGGGTGTGGGGCTGTTGAGGGCTTCCCCTTTATGTTAGAACCCTCCTGGATGGAGGTGCGAGGAGGCTTCTCTGCCCACACAGAGACTGACTCTTTCTCCCAGGGTGTCTTCTCCTGCACCCCTTACCCACTCCATTCCTTTGTCTTACTCAGCCCACATCCAGTCCTAGTCACACTGTGATGCAGGATGCATTCAACAAGTTGACCTCTCAGAGGCCAAAGTCAGAAGCAAACATTTTTTTCTTGGGGTTTTGCCTCTCCCCGTACAGTACACCTCTCCTTCAGGATATTATGGAGTCTGCAGAGGGGAGGGCAGGACAGGATGCCTGGATAATTTCATCCTCTTCTGTGTCATTTCCATCCCACTGTTCACTGTGGACAAGGGGAAGCTTCCTCTTGTGCCATGCTCCTTAGGAAAGGAAACTCGTGTCTTAGCCCTTGTAGGTAAAATGGATTTTCTTTTTGTAATGATAAGAAAAGTACTTTAAGATTGGACCTGGATTTGATTCTGAATTTGTGAGCAACCAGATCATGACTAGGAACTAAGGATTGCTGAGACACAAAATGAGTGATTCCGATAAAAACAAAATCCCCATTAGGAGGAGCTGGTTTATGCTGTGTAATAGTCTTATCAAACAAGGATGAAGATATTGTCAGAGACAACGTGTAATGCATTCTAGGTCATATCGTTGGTAAGAAAGACTTTTGATAAATAATGAATTTTCTCAGAGATGAAAATTCATGCATTCAGCATCACTACGGGTGATTGTACTTGCTCTTTCTGTTATACTATGAATAAATGCAAAATTCTTATTATTTATTTATATTATTTTTACTTACATGTATGTGTATATGTCTGTGTGGGTGTATGTCACATGTATGCAGGTACCCACAGAGGTCAGAAGAGGACATCAGATCCCCTAGTTGTGGAGTTACAGGAGGCTGTGAGCTCTATGACGTGGGAGCTGGGAGCTGTTTGTGTTCTTAACTTCCAAGTCATCTCTCCAGCCCCCAAAGTGCTCCTTGGTGCCGTCGTTTTGAGGCTGCTGGTTGTGCTTGTTCTGTGTTGCTGCTGCAGACCCCCTTGCCGTCTTTATCCCAACCCATCGGTTTGCTCAGAGGTTCAATGTTAAAGTCCTGGATGTGAGCAGAATCCTAAGGCCCTGTCCGATTGCCTCCCAAGGGACAATGTTAATTCCTTGTCTTCTGTGAAGAACTCTAAACAGTGGCTAACCTACAGTGTAAAGACCGGACAGAATCCCTGATTGTCCTTTCTTGTAAATATTACTTATCATGGCATGGTGTACAGCTTGACATGCTCCACAAGTTTTGAGGTTAACATTCAGAAGGTTTCAATTGGGAAGTTCACTTTGTCCTTTGTCCTTATGTTGTCATTTTGTCTATTGACCCCTGATCTGGCCTCACTGACATTGAACTCATGGCCAGCAGCACTGGAACTCAGGCCTGAGGGAATGCAGACACCAGTTTTCTCAGATAAGACACACATGGCCTTCTTTTGCTTTGGAACACCAACAGTACTTCCATTCTGTGCCCAGGGAACAGCGGTGTCACCCCCTAGAACACACTAAACTGTGGTGGCAAAGATGGGACACCAGTGTGAGAGCGAACCAAGAGCACGGGGAGCCTTTTCCACCTAACAGGTCAGGAGACTCTGGGTTTTGGCCCCTCGGAGCTTGAATACTCGCGCACGTGTTAATTTGGAGCTATACATGGAATTTAATGAGCAGATAAACTCACAAATGCAAGGTCTTGGGATGATGAGCACTGATTCTCAAGGGGTGAGGGTATGCCTCCCCAAGAAGGTCACTTACAGTGAAGACCTGAAGCGAGGCATGAGAGTTACATGTCTTTCTGGAGAGAGGTGTTGCAGGAAGAGAGTGCAGCCAATGCAAAGGCCCTGGGCCAGAGGCTAGCGTGGCTGGAACGGAGTATGAGGTGACAGGAGAGGGACAGGAAATGAGGAGGAGAGTGGTCTCTGTTGTGTATGCTTTGCTTCCACATTCCAGTTAGGTGAGAATGTGGGAGTTAGTGAGAAGCAGGTGTGCTGTACGGAGGCAATAGTCCAGAGCCCAGCCCCGATGAGTCCTCTTGCCACATAAAAAAGCACCAGACTGTACCTCCCATGTCCTGAAATTGCTCAGAGGTAGAGTTCAGCACTAGGCGCTTGACTGTCTTTGAGGAGTCAGGAGGAAAGCCATGCGCTGGGGCTCCTGAGGCGGTGCACCGGGTGGCTGACTGAGGATAGGCTCTAGGGTCAGTGATGACTCAGTGTAGGTAAAAGCACTTGCCACAGAGCCCAAAGTGCCTGAAACTCCTTCCAAGGAGAGACATAAGCCATATCTGCCCCTTCTCCTAAGGCCTCGATGGCAAACCAAGGCAGGAGTCCACCAAAGTTCACCCTGGAGAATCAATGAGCTCTATTAGGCTCTGCACCTTGCAGAGGGGTTATTTAAAGGGGTGTGGGTGCTCCTCCCCCAGTGGCTGCACCTGGAAAGCCCTCCTCAGTTGGTCAGGTTGTCCCTGCAGCCATAGAGATGGAGCCCCTCCCCTTTCCTACGGTCCCTAACTCATGCCACATGCAGAGTTGCCAGTTAGTAGGGTGCAGTTGGCTACTTCCCAGTGGAGGTGGGGATGGCGGGTGATGGAGGAAATGATGGGGGAAGAGGTATAAGCCAGCCATTAACAAGCCCAGCTGGGATGATCTATTGTAAGGTGGGCACAGCTGCATGCCTCAAGATGGCAGTTGGCTTGGCTCGGAGGACTGTCACTCACTCACACACACCTGATAACCTGAGTTTGATTTCCAGCTCACATGCCGGAAGGAGACTACTGCTGTCCTCTGACCTCTACATATACCATGGCACTTGCCCACACTCCCAAGTGTGTGTTTAAAAGGATTGAAGATGGGCTTCAGCTTAGGGTAAATGAGTTGAAGCATTCATTTTCACAAAGCTCAGACTGCATTATGAAGCACTGTAGTAGTACCTTGCTGGGATGGCTCAGCAAGGAGACAAGGAGGCATTTTCATACATGGAAGCCCTGCCAGACCTCAGCAGAGGGAACCACCATCATGGCCAATGCCAGACTCCACAGTGGAACCCTGAGTGTCTGAGCTCAGGTGTTTTTATTCTTTCAGAACTCCTCAGGTCTTCTACTGATAGCACATGCAGATCATTAGCAATCAAACTCCTCCACAGAAATGCAACACTAGCAGACAATACAAAAATGCCAAGGCCTATGTATCCCTTTTTCAACAGTACACAAAAACAATAATTTTACAAACAACTAAAAATAAACTTCCATAACAATTCCCCCTTTCTGTATAAGTCAAACAACTGTCTTATCTCTACAACACAATTTAACACTATAATAGCAAAACTATTTAAAAGATGAACAATTATGAGGCTTCTTATGCACATGACCAAATGATACCAAACATCTACCAAGCTTTTCACAGTGTCTTTGGACAGCAGAAAAACATCATCAATGTCCAATTATCTGGAATTCACTCACGATATTCTGGGCTCCTCCAAAGGGCTTGGGTTACTTCTCTGGCTCTGCCCTCTGCAGTACACATAGTTTGTCCTCCAGGCTCTGGCTGGCTTTCACTCAACTGCTGCTGCTGTTCTTGGTGGTCTTTCCATGGTGCTGGCATTTGCAAAATGCTGGGGTCTTCTGCTGCAAGTAGGCTGCACTTTCACCAATAACCTCTCATAGGCTTTCTTCATGGTGCCAAACCTCAACTTTTTTACATGACCCCTTCATTCTGGGCCTTCAACTACTAATGAGGCTGCACTTTTACCAATAGCCTCTCCTGGCTTCTCATAGTGTCAAGCCTCAGTTGCTCTCCATGACCCTTTCATGCCTTCAAAACCAGCACAATCTGTGTAACTCTTACAGTAGCAAGTTCAGCTACGAGCATGAGATAAAACGTCAGCCAGTTCTGGAAGACAGCTTCTGTGTGCTGACCCTGAGGAAACACTTTCTAGATTTTAAGATAGAGTCTGGTTTGCTGGAAAAGTAACTAGTCCTTGTCTGTAGGAAGAGTTCCCTCATGGAGTGGAGTTACTGCTTATAGACAAGTTTGCAGGAAAAAAAACCAAAGCAAAACAACTGTTCAATTTAATTAAGTGGCTTTTTGGCTCTAAGCCATGGCTTCCACAACATAGGGTTCTGAGCTGGTGAGAAGAATGTCCAGTTGAAACATTCTTGCCATTTGGCCTTCACCACTAAGGAGAAACATACACCCTTTTTCATAGACATCAAACACAACCTCTTGAGCTTCACACACATACCATGCATCTATCAGAAAACTCAGTTTGTGAAAAAGTATGCTACCATCAGTGGCAGGAGGCAACTTCAGCTCCATGATCAGGAAAAGCAGTAAGAACCTTGCATTTTCCTGCTCCCAGCTGAATTCTTTATCTCTGAAGGCCTCCATTCTGTGGCTCTCACCTCAGAGCCTTTTTCCTCGTTTATTTATTAATTTCACAGGCTTTTCTCTTCATAGAGGCTTCTTTCCTTCTCTCTCCCCTCTTCCTTTAGGAACCTTCAATTAGTACCTTAATCTCCATTCTCTGGTAGCTTTCCTGAGCATACTTTACCAGACTCTGCGAGATACAGAGTTTCTTTCTCTTCTTCCTTGTCTCCACATGGGATTAGCTGGTGTGATGTCCTGCCCCACGTTGTGTGCCATTTGTAGTAGTACACCTACTGTGGGAGCTCACCAAGGAAGACACAGAGGCATTCTTATAGACTCAAACCCTGCCAGACCTCAGCAGAGAGAACCACAATCATGGCCAGCACCATCCTGCCACTGGAACCCTGAGCATCTGAGTCAGGTGTTTTTATTCTTTCAGAACTCCTCAGGTGTTCTACTGATAGCACATGCAATCATTAGCAATCAAACAACCCCCTCAGAAATCCAATACCTGCAGACAATACAAAATGCCAAGGCCTATGCATCCCTTTTTCCAACAGTGCACAAAAACAATTATTTTAAACACAACTAAAAATAAATTTCCATAACAAGGCATGGACATTTGAATGATTCCAAAGGTAGGGAGGCAGCAATTAGGCAACACTCGTTGTCTTTCTGGCTAAAAGGCATTTGGGTTTCTTTACAGAATTTCCCCTTTTCTTACAACCACAGTCCAGTCCTTAAGTCTTCTCCCCCTCTCACTCCTTGTGGGAAGAAGAAGGTGACCAGATGAATTTCCTGCACAAAGGTGTTTGCATCTGAAGTTGAGTTTGGCAATGATCCAGGCCACGCCCCAGTGCTGCCTTAATGAGTACAGAAAACACTTTAGGCGATTCGTTATTACAGGCGTGTGCAGCAGAGCTCCACCTGTACAGTGTGAACTTATTAGCATTTTGGGCTGATACCTCTTTTAGATTTAATTAGATTTCAGGCTTCAATCGATTTATTAAATGAATTTCTCGCCGCCGAAAAGGTGCAATATGCTCACGGCAGTGGCTTCACGCAGCCCCTTCTCCTTCCCTTGTCTGCTCAAGCAGATCCTGGCTTCTGTCTAATTCAAAGCCAGAGGTTGTTTTCCAAAGCTACCCCACAGTGTACGTACAGCCTCTTCTGATGCTGGGGGGTCACTGGCTGTTTTATCTGCCTCGTCTGCCTTGACTGCTCTGGTGGGTAGCAAAAGTAGCTACTGCATAACGATCACCACCATCTGGGTCAGACACTCTTGTCACTATGAATCTGTCTACAGTTATTTTGGCTCCAAATCCACAGGCTTTTATTTATACTGTTATGAGGGGGTTGGGGCTATTTAGATAGTGGACAAACAAATGTAATGACTCAAGCTCTATTAGTGACTCACAAGATAAGCAGGAAAGCAGGCTGCCAACTGTGTTCATTTACTGACGCTCCGAGTTTGTTTAGGAGAGCCAAGTGACTGATGCATCCTACCCTGGCTCTACCAGGGCTGGTGTCCATGTGAAAATGCAGTTCCCCCCTCACGGGAAAAGACATTGTTATTCTAGAATAGCAAATATGAGTGGCATGGCCTGGGAACACAGATTCGGCTTCCTCCAAAGGTCATGTTCCAAGGAGGTAGCAATTCCATATCATTTAACTAGAATCAGAACAGAAAAAGTCATAAATCAATAGTTTTCATATATCTTGGTCAGATGGTGAGTTGTAGCAAAATAGGGAGATATTTGCTGTAAGTTGCAGGTGCTTTCTGAGGACACAGTTAGCTGTTGGGTTGGTGCCGGCTGATGAGATAGTCACAGCTCCATCAAGTAACACAGAGGAGCACAGTGAGTATTCAAGAGACCAAGGTAGTCCGAGAGCATTTTTAACTAGGCCTTGGACTTGCAACTGAGATTCCGATCTCTTCACAGATACTGAAATCCTTACCATTCTTACCATTCTTACCATCTTACCTGAAATTCCACCTGTGTGGAACATTCAAGAATGTGTGTGCTCTTTCTAAGGTTTGCAACTGCATTGTATGAGCTCAGGCAGTGGCTGGGCCATAGCTGTCTCTGTGAAGTGAGGCTCTGGAAACCTTGCTCTCCCAAGGCTTCCAGCATCTGCTCTGTGCCTGGTGACTTCTTCCAGCTTCTGCTGTGTGTCTGTAGGGTAAGAGAGGGCAGTGAGAAGAACAGATGAACATCTAATTGTGTTTAGTGACTATGATCTAGGTATCTAATGTCCATAATACAAAGTAGGAGAAATGCTGTAGGTCCATCTACCTTATTTTCTAAATGAACTAAGACCTCATGGTAAAATCAGCTCAGTCAAGGCAGCTGTTTTTATCATATGTGTCATACATGTTTTATCATATGGGTTTGTCATGTGTACCATCTTCTAATGTACATTTGTGAAAATCCTGCTGGAAAGAGCATTAAAGACCCAACAATGAAGGTGGAAAATAGAGATATTTCTGTCCTATAGGAAAAATACTTTCTGCTGTAGTGCAAATGCTGTGTTTAGAATTCTGGGACACACACACGTGCTCACACACATATGCACACACACACACACACACACACACACACACACACACACATGTGCTCACACACAGAGCTGAGAAGTACAGCCCAGTGACAGTGCAGTATAGACTGTGACTGCTTAGTGGGCTCACCTTTGAGGAGAGGACTGATTTTATTTATTTTTGCAAGGACTTTGTTTTTTCTTATTTAATAATTTCTTAGCCCTCTAAATTATCCCTCATGATTGAAGTATAATCTGGGTTTTAATGAATCCATTTGCTATAATGCAGTGACACACAGACACCACTCGAACAGTAAAGGAGACGAGTTTGCAAATCTGCTGTTAATGGGATGTTTTGAATTCTTCCCACGAGTACGTTAGGCTCCTGCTCACTGATGATGAAGACACTCCAGGCAGCTTCTCATTCCTCCACTCAGTCTGAAGGATTGTCCTGGAGAATCTGAAAAGTGCTGTTCATATAATTAATAACCAGAGTTGTTATTAGAGAGGGGCATCCACTCAGTACCCAGATATTTGTAGTCCTGTCTTGCCTGCTAGACAAGCTCAGGGCTGAGCAAGCATGTGTCCGTTGGCGTGGACAGGCAGAGTCCACATGGACCTTCTGTGTGTGTGTGTGTGTGTACATTTATGTGTGTGTGTGGGGCACAGTGTGTTTCTTGTACCTCAGGGCAACTATGGGATTTCACACTTAGATTTCACACTTAGAGCCTAACTACCCTTTGGTGCTTTGTACTCTTAGAAAGCCAGGGGCCTTGAACACACCAGGATCAGCAACACACATCTAAGACATTGCTGAAGGCTAAGATCAGGTCTCTTGATCCTCTTCTTGGTTGGCCTAGGCAACAGGCAGGCTAGTGTCCCCTACCCCCACCCTCAGCCTCCTGAATCTTGCTCTGACAGTTTGCCTGAAGGAAAGCTTGGGTTACTGATTATTTCTATGGCTCTGAAAGCTGCATTTGCTGTCTTTAACAAGGAGGAAGCAGCTTGCCTTTGAAGAGTGTGGAAAGCAGGGTAATGAGGTCCCCAGTCTCTCTCAACGCAGAGTCACATGATTGCCTTCACCTACTGGTCTTTGTATCTGTCATGCGAGTTTTCAGATTTTACTCCATAGAAGTCCCGATCTTGGTGCAGGTCAGAGAGTAGGAGAGATTGGAAGGGCCAGGGACTGCTGAGTGCACTCCTGTGAGGGAGCATAGCATCAGCTGAGTGAGGCTGGAGGGTTTACTGCTCCTTGCTTTAGGAGGGCTCAAGGTACAGTAGAGAGCAGCCCCCTACACAGCCAGCCTGCAGAAGCAGGTCCCCAACAAGGGTAGCAGGAGGGGCAAGTCATCCCTATCAGAGAGGTAGGACCAGGGTGAGGGCTAACCCACCCAGGATTTCCAGAATGGAGGGCGTGGCTTGGAAAGGTCATGCCAGAATCATCTTAAGGAGAATCAGCAAAAACCATTCAAGAGGAGTTTTCTCCTAGTGGAGGAGGATAAACACAGACTCCTGTAGGCCCATTGGGGAGTACTCGAGTTCCTTCCTGGATTCCAGAGGATGATCTTCATAGTTACTCAGTTGAGGGACAAAAGATAGGTGTTCTGAAAGGAGGTCAAAAGCAGTCACTACACAGCCCGACAACCAGGAAGCACATGTATGTTTCAGTGTGTGTGGTGGTGTCACGCTGACAGGAATGGAGAGATGGAGAGGGAACTGGCAAACTGCTGGCTGATGTATCTATTTAACATATCCAAGTGAACCTGGCTGCCAGGTTCTCCCAGCATCCCTCAGTTCCTACCTGTTACAGGGTCCTCCTGTATACCTGACCTCCTACCTGCACTCTTTAGCCCAGGGGCTAGGCTGCCCTTTCTTGTATAATTCCAGCCATTTTAGTTACCCTCTCTCTCTTGGTCTCTCGGACTCTCTTGGCCTTTGCTGGCCTCCTGGCCCCTTGGTCTCCAGGTTCCCCTCTTTCTCCTTTCCCCTCCCATCTGCTCACATGGCCCGGCCCCTCAGTCTGGTCATGTCCACTCTGGACTCCCCCAGATATATCTGCCCCTGCCGATGCTCTCCCTCATGTCTGCTATATTCTCCTCATATATACAATAAGCTATCTCCTCTGCCACACCCAGGACCAGTCATAGTCTTTTACTTTTTATTTCTTTTTTCAATCAGAACCATGTGGTAGACATTGGAGAAAGTGCTCAGAACTCATTCACTCTAGATTTTGCCACTTTGGCATGTTGATTATTTTGATCTAAAAGGAATCAAATCCCAGACAACCCAGGAAATACGTTTTACTTCTTGACTGATTAAAATAAGATAGACATTTCCCTTTTGTACAAGTTGGCGTTTGCAAAGGAATCTCTCATCAGTAAGGACATCCGAACCAGAAAGAGAGCTACAGAATTCAGTCGTCCATCCGCCTGACAGGCTTCCTGCATTCACTGTTGCGTTCGAGTCTACAGGGAAAGACCAAAGACTTAGACCCAGGTCAAGTTCACGTTAACTGGGTTTATTCTTGCTGCTAGCAGAAGGACGGCAGCCTTATAGCCAACACAGCACACCTCCTGGAAGTGGGTTAAGGGTTTTTTAAAAGGCAGACATCAAAAATATGTGAATTACAACTATCCATTGAATTCACAACTGGGCTAGGAAACTGTTTCACTTCCCTCCGTTGATTTTTCTTTCCAGCTGTAAAGTTAGGAGAGGCCATTTCATCCCTTTCCCACAATGATAAGCGAAGCAAAAGCAAGCTGTCAATACAGTAAGAATGGTATCCCAGGCTTAGTTCACCTGCAGGCCACTGGGATCTCTCAGGTATTCCAGGCAAAAGGTCAGTGGCCCTTGCAGAATCCCTGTCTTCACGTTAAGTTTCTTTAGCCTGTGTTTCAGGGACCTGTGTAGATTCTTATTCAGGTCTGAGCACTCTAATGACTGGGACAGTGAAGTTCATATCTGGGCAGGAAACAGCACAGTGCCCTCGGGTTAGGGCCGGCTGTCACACCCCCACATCACAGTACTCCCTTCCCCTCCCCTCCCTCCTCTCTCCCCTTCCCTTCCCCCTTCCCTTCCCCTCCCTTCCCCCTTCCCTTCCCCTCCCTTCCCCCTTCCCTTCCCCTCCCTTCCCCCTTCCTCTCCCCTCCCCTTCCCCCTTCCCCTCCCCTCCCCTTTCTTCCCCTCCCCTCCCCTCTCTTCCCTTCCCTTTCCTTCCCAAATCAATGCCTTATGCCCAGGAGGAGATCAATGGTTGTTTATTAAATGAAAAAATGAATGCAATGAGTTGAGGTAAGTCATTCAGAGACTTAGCAACAAAGCGAATATAGAAGCCTGGAGGAATCTCCTTCTCAAATATGGCTGAAGAAAAAGAAGGAAGCCTCCATACCAGGAGGTGAATGACAGGACCTATACATGACCAACTGACTCACGGTGACTTCAGTTGTCTGATAAATCCCAGCCAACAAACTGTCTTCCCT
Organism: Cricetomys ansorgei; assembly: GCA_026225945.1. NCBI lineage: Eukaryota > Metazoa > Chordata > Mammalia > Rodentia > Nesomyidae > Cricetomys > Cricetomys ansorgei. The sequence continues at coordinate 5,059,047 of JAMJFZ010000116.1, forward strand.
TGGTTGATGATCCAGTCTGATTGACTGGTGGGCATTATTTTTCTGTTTCCTGTTCTGGTAAAACTTTATTTAAATGCAATGTGAGCTGTATCTTTAAGATGTGAGAGCTTTGCAATGGTTACATTGATGTTGGTAGATGTTTCCCGCGGAGCCGGTGGGATTGGCTCTGATGACAGGAAGGACTGGGAGAGAAGAAATTAAACCAGGTATCAGAGTGCAGCTGGGCTCCTGAGGAGGAGGGAGAAGGTGGAAGAGTCATTCTGATGCCCTGGCAGTTGGGCTCCAGCATTGCTTGTGTTGTTGTAAAAACCACACCTCTCATCTTAAAGGGAATAGTTTATTCTGGAGCCATTTTGAATGACCATGGCCCAGGAACACGGATTTATATTACCCCAAATTCCGTGTTCCAACATGGACGCAATCTCATGAATTTTTTAAAATAGTTTTACAGGACAAAGAAAGTCATGAATCAAGGCAAGTTTAAAAGACATTGATGGGTACACCAGAGGTGGGTACAGTGAGTTGGGGGGGCCTATTTTTTAGACCCAAGATGCTATCTGATAACAGTTTTTGAATTGGTGGAAGCTAGTGTTCTGCTAAGCTAATAGCTTCTAAGAGATTTTTATTTATTGTTATGAGGTGTAAGCTCAGATGCAGAGTAGGACAAGGAATGACTGTTCCAAAAGGCTAAACCTAGCCCAAGATAGCCTCTGAGCCTACAAAATTGCGATCTCTCCACAGTACTGAAATTCCAGTGCGTCCATTAGCTTCTGTAGGCACAGACTCCTTCCAGGAGTTTCTGTTCACAGCCAGACACAGCTTCTTTTCCAGAATTTTCGTTCACACTCTATATGACTAGATACATAGTGATTGAATAAATAGAGATAAAGGCCCTCAAGAGAGAGCACCAGGACCAGTTTTGGGATTTTGCTTTTTCTCCTTGTTGACTTGTGTTGAGAATGGCCAACCGTCCTGTTTGCTTTTAGCCTCTCCAAGTAGTTCGTCATTTTCCTTGACTAGGCCATCCTTCCGTGGTGATGTCCCTTTCCCACTCCGTAGCAATGGCATCGCCTGTTGCCCTGACATTTGTGCTGCCTATCTGGAGCTTGTAAAGCTGCGGTGATGGTCAGGTTTCCTACGTGACATCTGTGGACCCAGGAGGACTGCATAGACCTCTTTAGTGTGGACCTTTAACCAGGGGGCCACGGGAGTGCTTCGAATGCCCATCCTGAGCACATCCCCAGTGGGCTCCAGCACCAGTCCCTTGTGAAGCCACTGTGAGTTCAGCTGAATGGGCTTGTCACAGGGGCCTGGTTCTTATTGATGATTATATTATGCTTATATTAATGGACTCTGGAAGCCCTAACAAACTAGGCTCAGCCACCTGTCCTCAATAGGCCAGTTAAAGACACAGGCAATAGTGAAGAGCAGAAAGGGGGGAGTCATTCAGTGCAGCCACATTAGGAAGAAGAGGTCCAGCAATGCCCCTGCCCCACGTGTGTATAACTCAGTGGTCTAGTCAAGATGTGGGCCCATCCATCATTGATCTAGCATTATCTCAGGTCTAGTCTTTCCTATATGGTGGTCTGACAACTCCTGGGGACATTCCTGCTCATTCCAGTTCCTTGGAGATTGTTGTTGCAATAGCCTGGAGGTCGAAAGGAGGGATGCAAGTGTCCCTTTAGAACAGTGCTTCTCACCCTTTCTAATGCTGCAACCCTTTAAAACAGTTCCTCATGCCGTAGTGACCCCCAACCATAAAAATTATTTTTGTTGCTACTTCATATGTGTAATTTTGCTACTGTTATGAATTGTAATGTAAATATTTGATATGCAGATGGTCTTAGGCGACCCCTGTTGAAAGGATCATTCGACCCCCAAAGGGGTTGCAACCCACAGGTTGAGAACCGTTGCTTTAGACTATCTTTCCTTCTGCATCTCCATGTCCTGAAGAAAGCGCAGCTTACTGCAAGCCCATTTTAGTAACAAATTAGCACCAAAGACTCCGCAAGGGATGTGAGATCGGATCACCAGCTCCGTGGCCGTGTTCTCCGATGGCTAACCAGGGCTCTGTACTGCCAAGCTTTTCATGTTACATATGACCTGGGTGGGGTAAGGACCCAGGTATGGCTTAGAAGAAGGGAGAGAGAAAGACTTGTTAAACTGGGGATGGACTCAGCTTTCCAAGCTCAAAAGAAGGAAACACTGTTCCTGAGCTTCTCAGAGGAAGCTTCCGCTGCCAGCAGCTGATCTGCCGGAAACAGTGAACACAGGTCTGCACGAGAGGGGGCAGGTCTGCCGACTTCCTTGGGCACCTCAATTTGCAGTTGCATTTCTTAGGCTTGGCTTCTAGAAGAACTTCCAAGGGGAGAGCCCTGCAGACCAGAAAGCTGAAACACAAGAGCTAACTCAGGAAATAACTGTTCACTGGAGAAGTGACTTTCTGGCCAAATCAAACCTCACAGAAACCTTCCTAAGCTGGAGGTCCCTGTGCATCCTCAGGCAAAACCCTATAATGAGACTATTACTCACAAGTAATGATTTCATGGACAACGAATCTGGGACCCTCTGGCCTGCTGGTGGCATTGTACTGGAACTTTAAATTGAGGTCAGTGGCGTTTAACCTGAGTGGCATGTCTTAATTTCTGTCAAGTGTAAACTCAGTATAGGAAAAGCCTGTGAGGAATTTCCCTTACTAAGAAAAGTGTTCCAGCACAGAGATTTTTTTTACCTTCAATTTAGAAAAACACTTAAAATATGAAATTGAAAAAACAATCTGTGACTTTTTATTAATACCAGAAGACAGAAATAGCACATCTCAAGGAGCATGGAACAGAGGTCTATGTAATAAACTGAAAACAGCAACGTTATATTTAAGTATCTCATTATGTAGCTTTGTCTTATAAACTTCAGGAAGAAGCCATCTATGTTTGGACAAACACACGCATGTGTGTGTGCACGTGCACGCACACACACACACACACACACACACACACACACACACACACTCAAGTCCTTGACTGAAGAGGAAGACAACTATTTCTTTATCCACCATTAAGTGCTCTGATCCTGCAGTAGGAATTCATACCAAGTCTACACAGGACACAGGCCTTCTGTGTTGGGGAGGAGCAGTATCTTCTATGTACCAAGCCACCTTCTGGAGTGGTGCTCCTGGTATTTACAATTCATACAGAACACAGTGTGTGTGTGTGTGTGTGTGCACACCTGTGTGCACCCGTCTTAAGCAGACCTGTTACATGTGCAGTCTGCAGCCCAGCTGAAGATCTAGGGAAGAGCTGACGTAACTGTGAGTCTGAGTGCAGCTTTGGAGAGAGAGTTCCTTCTCCCATGGTCCTCTGTCTTTGCTGTTAAGGTCTTCAACTGATTGATGGAGGTCTGCCTCGCAAAGATGTTTAATCCAAAGGCCAATGCTCTGGACGCTAACCATGGTTTTAAAACGTCTTTGCTACAACCTCCAAGCTGGTGCTTCAATCAGTCCCATAGCCTGGCCAAGTTGAGCTACAGAATCAGCCATATGGAGCTGGAATATGGGAGAAAGGTCTGAGCTAGAATGGTAAGTTGAGGGTTGGTTGCTTATAGAAAACACTGTCTGTCTTGAGTCTGGGTGCTGAGCACACCAAAGGAGTCTGATATACCCATAGGGTTCCCAAGGAGCCTGTGACTGTAGCCATAGTTCTATCAAAGCCCGTGGAAGGAGCTGTTTCTGATCTACGGTTCACATTGACTTGTCTGTCCCCTGTGTTACTGCCTAAAATGATTTAATTCCCATTCCGCTCCCCATTGTGGTTGGTATCATCTAAGTGTGTTCCTCCTCACTGATCACTCTCTAAAACAGACACTTGGAGTTGAGGGTGACCCTTCGGGGTGGTCCAGCGAGCACAGGACACGCCTGTCAAGTCAGGCAAGGTCAGCATCCTTTGCAGGGACAACACTGTCCGTTCCTTCTTCAGCTCAGCAGTGTGAAGTCCATATCTTTACCCCCTCTGGCTTAGAGCCCTTGCTCAGGAATAAAGACTTGGTTACTCCTCTGAGTGAAGTGGGAGCCATTGTAGAGTTTTAGAAGAGGAGTGAAGGATCATAAGACTTATCATTTTGGCTTCTGCATTGAAAATGGCCTTTCCAGGAGCAGAAAGAGCCTTCCAAGTCCAGGTGCTGAGAGGTCAGCAGTCTGTATTTAGTTTTTAAATAGACCTAACAGTTTTTGCTGGGTTGGATGTGAGGGTTGGGGAGTCAGGGATGGATACAAGCCTTCAGCCCGAGTGGCTGAAGGATGCAGCTGCTATCACCTGGGACGGGGAAGGCCTCAGGGGAGCAAATCCAAGGGGGAGATGAGGAGCTTCCTTGGAATATACTCGGAGAAGAGGTGCACAAGCCAGGAAGGCACATGACTCCAGAGACCAGGAGGGAGTCTATGGTGAAGCCTTAGCACACGGACAGCACTGGTGAGGCTGCCGAAGTTGTGTGTGCCAAGGACTGGGAGCTCTGCTTTTTGAGCCAGCCAAGAATCTACAAGGTTCCGAGGGCTGATTCATGCCCTTGGGGCAGCCAGGAGGATGTGGTGTACTGGTGATGAAATAAAACCAGTGTCTGTGAACAGATTATGAACCTTATATATAACATATATATATATATAATATATATATTTGTAAATATATATTAAAGATACATAATATTTAATGCATTAACATTTTCTTAATTCTTGGTTCAGTTATTTTTGTAATATAAAATAAAAACACATCCCACCCTCAGCATCCCTGTCCTGAGAGGCAGCTGCAGCAGCTCCTGGCCGGTGGGGGGCGGGGGGGGGAAGCAGTGTGGTTCTTACCTACTTCATACCCATCCCATCTTTGATCAGAGACCCGTGAGCTGATGAGAGTAAAACCAGTACTGTCAGGAGGTATTGTCAGTGGAATCTCTCTCTCCTTTACAGAAGCAAGGGCCATTACATATATAGGGTGGGGGTGAGGGAGGGTCTTTGGTACCTGGGGATGGGGGCCATTGGTTAAGACATGGATACTGGAATAACTGTATTTACGTTCTGGGATGCTTTGGGGCATATTCCGGGGAACAGAGAATTAGGTAAGCAATTCCACCAATCACTGCCCACCTTTGGGAGGAGCTGGAGTTTTCTGTGGCTTGTGGTCTGTCAGTGCAGAGGGGAGGGGCCAAACTCCTGCCACCTCTTTGAGTGCTTGGTGGTTGCAAGCGTCCTCAACCCATAGCTAAATGACCGTTCCACAAGGGCACCGCAAGTTGTACACCTCTGTTAGCTGTTTCTTCCTGTGTAACAAAAATAGATACAATAGATACGCACTGCACGTTTCTGTGCTAGATTACGCCTGAGCAATGCAATGAAGGCAGCCTAGAGTCAGGTGTCAGGGATTAGAAGGCCTGGGCACTGCTCTGCGTGCTGACATGCGTGCTGTTGACGGCGCACACTCAAGAGTGTGAGCCTGGACCCAAGTGTCTTGTAGAACATTACACAAGGGCTTGTACGTGCAGTCACCATGTGGCTTGGGTGTGTAGCCCCGTAAGCCCTGTAATTAATGAATGAGCTTAAGGGAACTTTTACCTGTGGATAAATGGTATCATTACATTTTTATATTTTTTGAATAGGGATTATTATATCCATAAAGGCGTACCCTACTTCAAGGAATCTTGTAGAATAATTACAACACAATTGTTAATATAATTTGATATTCCCTGCTGTGCAAAGCCAATCTCTCTTCCCAGATAATCCTTTTTTCTAGAGTAAGTGAATAAAAAAGAACAAATTATCTTTCAAATCCTAATAGATCCCAAGCAGGCTGAGAGTCTCTGCTCACACAGTTAAGAGGAGCAGTAGAAAACAGAGCAAAGGCAAAGCGTGGGCCACCGGCTTTCAGTTTAAAGTGATGGAACTTTCAGAACGGAGTCATTTCTGTATTGTGTGGTGCCACTGACCAAGAAGAATGAAACTCCTTTCACAAGAAAGCCTCCTGGTCTGCATGACTCAATCACAGCCCTGCAGCCATGGATCCTCTGGTTTATTGGTCTTGAAGTCAGTCAAGGGCATTGTTCTCCAGCTGCCTGGCATAGCAAGGAGGAGCTGCTGTCTCAGCAGGCTTGGGGACCGCAGAGGACCACGGTCTTTTCAAGGAGGTGCTCTGAGAAGGCTGGGCTCCCCGTCAGTTGCCGCTCTAAGCTGTTGGCACCCGTGTAGTGAATGCTCAGTAAGTGTTTGTTGAACATGGGAGATATTGAAGTTTACCTTTTATTCCCAGGAATGGATTTACATCCAGAAGAGTAAAGTTTGTGGAGCAAGGTGTTTAAAATGCTGTTTTCTCAGTGTTTCCATTGAACGCAGCAAAACTGAGTTTGCGTTAAAACAAGTACAGGTGAAAATGTTGAGACTAATTACAATACAGACACAGAGTATCTCATCTCGGAAATATGTGGAACCAGAAGGGTTTCAGATTTGAGAGGTTTGGGCCACCAAGATGGCTTAGTGGGTAAAGGCACTTGCTGCCAAACCTGATAAGCATCTGAGTGAACATGAGTTCAACCCCTGGACCACACACAGTGGAAGGGGAGAACTGATCACCGAAAAGTGGTCCTCTGCCCTCCATACACATGCCGAGGCGTGCACACGCCCCCGATAGAGAAATACGTTTGAGAATTTTTTTGTGTGTGGGGGGGAGGGAAAGTTTAGAATAGTTGTATAGATTTTGTTGATTGAGCTTCCTTAATCTAAGAACTCCGAAATGCTCCAAAATCTAAAATGTTTTGAATGTGTTGAAAAGATGCTTTGACTACAGATTTTAGATTTTGAGATTAGGAATGATCTGATGGCAATTTTTATTTCTTGAATTCAGATCTGTGATAGGTTGTTTTTTTTTAAACCTGTATCATTTTTGGTAGTATTCAATGGGAGAGGACGTAGGTTTTACAATACAGATGTCAACCCCTGATAGTCCTAGTGGAGAAAACCCTGAACTAAGAATAAGAATGCAGGCCTCTTTCTGTTCTGAGTCATAGGCATCCTCGAAGAGCAGGCCACGGGGACAGTCATCAGTAGCAGGTGGCTTCTGCTAGAGGCTGGCTGAGCAGTGGCCACTGGCCAGCTTTGGCAGAGGCTTAGTGTTTTAAATATGAGCACTGACCGGAAGCTGCTATAGGTGGAGAGGTTTATGAACGGCCAGGAGCTCTTGTCTGTGTCAGATGTCCGTCTTACTGTCTCTATTGAGTCTTTTGTGCTGAGCAGCTTGAGGAGTATGTCCCGTGTACTCCTGGAGAGGTCATCTGTGTCTCCCAGCCTCAGAGCCTTCCGCTGGGGCACAGCTCTGTGAACTCTGCCCTCACTGTGCCACTCTGGTCTCTCCCTCATCCTCATACCTGTGTGTGGCCAATTGCCATGGGGTTGTTTTACAGCAAATGCAGCCCCTTTGCTTCTTCACCCTTCTTCGGGATTTTGGGGAAGAGAATATGGTAGACAGCTATGGAGGGAAAGATAGCCACAGTCACCCAGATTAGCTCAGCCATGTAAGTAAACAAGATGTCCAGGGATACACTTAAGAATTCTGCTACTGGGGCTGGAGAGATGGTTTAGTGGCTAAAGGCACTGGCTACTCCTCCAGAGGACCCAGGTTCATTTCCCAGCACCCACTTTGCAGCCACAGCCATCTGTAACTCGAGTTTCTGGGAATCTTTAGCCTCTTCAGATACTGCATGCACATGGTACACACACGTATGGGCAGGCAAAACACTCACACATAGAAAAGTAAAAACAAACAAATCTTTGAAAAAATTCTGTCATTAATCTCAGTGCCTGGGAGAATCTTGGCGTGTGTGAGAATCTGGTAGCACCCAGGAGAGGCTGCAGAGTCCTGGAGTTTGAGAAGCAGGGCCTTTCTTTCATCTCAGGTGGTCGCATTGGGAAAACAAAAATGAAATTGGCTGGTTTATCAAGACTCCTGTTTGTGATTTCCTCTCCTTTTGCAAGCCCATTAACCTTGGATGTCTAATGGCGGTAGAGCCAAATGTTCACCTGTCCCCAAAGAGGCTGTGTGGTTGAGACAATGTCACAGTGGCCATTTTCCAAGCCACGATGGACATACTCATCATACGCCTTGTGTGAACAGTCATACACCGTGATGATGTACTCATAGCAGGGAAGTGTCGGGGTGAAGTTATTTTTGAGAAGATGATTGTAGATACACACCTGCTGTTAGGATTGTCCTGATCAAAGCCTCAGAAGTTGCTTCCTTTAAGGTCTTGGGACCTGGCAACAGTTTTCAATAACTGTTGTTTAGGAACCTAGTTCCCAGAACCCCAGGCCTGCAGGCCTGACCTAATTGTTTTTGATACAAGAGGCTTTTTTGATACGTTGATACTAGAGGCTTTGGATAATTGGGCCCAGTTTAACTTATAAGTAGATGCTGGGGCCCCTTGTTTCTATGTAATTTTTCCCAAGGAGTTAAAGGCTTAAGATGAAGAGCCTGATTTCTCTTTGGGGACATCTTGACAGAAAAACTACTCATGAACTCTGTGTTTCTTCCCTGGTGTGCTGGCTCCATGGGCCTGGATGCTGTAGGGCTCCTGAGGGGTGTGTGTGTGTGTGTGTGTGTGTGTGTGTATGTGTGTGTGTGTGTGTGTGTGTATGTGTGTGTGTGTGTGTATGCATGTGTGTGTGTGTGTATGTGTGTGTGTGTGTATGCGTGTGTGTGTGTGTGTGTGTGTGTGTGTGTGTGTGTAGGGGGATCCACCACTGTCTGTACTAGCTCAGGAGTGGCTCTCCTCTGTCAGTCACACTCTATAGATTCCAACTCACATAACCTTCTGAGTGGGATGTTCCCAGCTGGCTTCCAGAGAAAAGAGCTAAGTACAGCAGATTTCATGTGCTCCCTGGAGAAAGCCTTCTACCAGAAGGGCAAACTCACTCTTCTAAACCCAGCCAGGATGCCACCTCCTCAGGGAAGTCATCTGGCTTGCTTCCCCACATCCCAGCTCCGTGTGGAGTAATGTGTGCAGCCTTCTCCTAGCATCTGAGGCATGCTGGACTTGTCTCTCATTTGCATCTGTCACCTTGGTTTGGGCGCAGTACATCATTTATCTTTCTCCCATTAGACTGAGCCTGGAGATTCACATGCCGCTTATTTGGTTTATTTCTGCAGCGTGTACTGCAGTGTCTGATGCCCTGAATACCAACCACACAAGCTTCCCTTCTGTTCACATTCGGGTCCACAGGCCCAGTCTCATCAGCCTTTCCCAGTCACCTGGTGCATGCGTGCATCTCCGTCCGTGCTACAACCATGCTCTCTTTTGCCTCCGCACCTCTGCTATCTTTTGTGGACTGCTTTGGAGCTGGGACAGGATGTCAGAAACAGCTGTAGGTTCCTGGGTGGGGAGGACTAACTCCAGGGGGCAGAAGGTACCCTATGGTGGTTCAAGGGGCCGGTGGGGGAAAGAGTGCGATGTCTGCAGGAATCTGCTGCCCACACACCTGCAGCCAGAGCCAGTGAACTGTGTCTGCCATCTGCAGATGTCCTCATCCCAGTCTCCAGGGCTTGTTGAGCTTGGCAGAGCTTATTCTGAAGTAGCAGAGACGGTCTCTGGGAAGGGCTAACTCACACACTTCACCCCTGAGCTGCAGGCCAGTGCTTGGAAGGGTGAGATCCTCCCCAACATTTGGTATGCCAGTGTGCTTCTGGCTCCTTCTGAACCCTTCTCTGTGAGCTGCTGCATACGACATTGTAAAAATGACTAACTGGGGCTACAGACATGGCCCAGAGGTTAACAGCACTTGGTGCTTGTGCAGAGGACCAGAGTTCCATTCCTAGCACCCACAGTAGGTGGCTCACAACTGCCTGTAACTCCAATTCCAGGGGATCTGATACCCTTTTCTGGCTTCTGTAGGTCTCACACATTCATTCTCTCTCACACACACAGACACACAGACACACACACACACACACACAACACACACACATTCTCTCTCTCACACACACACAGACACACACACACACATATTCTCTCTCTCTCTCTCTCACACACACATATTCTCTCTCTCTTACACACACACACACAGACACACACACACATATTCTCTCTCTCTCTCTCTCACACACACAGACACACACACACACACATATTCTCTCTCTCTCACACATACATAAAAATAAAGCAAGTATTTTTAAAAAGCTCTGAATTTTAGTGAGCAGATGAACTCAGATTTGGCCGCTTATCGTCCGTGTATCTAGAGACGGATAATTCTGATGATTTACCCTTTGCTAAGCTATTATGGTGCTTGTATTGAGTGCCCAGAGTCAGATGCTGTTAGGCACAGCCTGTCGGTTTCTTCAGCTGTGAAATGGGTATAGCAGACCCTTACTCTCCTCACCATCTGTTAGAGGCCTGTGCCAGTACCCTGCAAGTGCAAAAGCTCCACTGAAATATTAAGTAGAGCATTAGTCGAGATCCATATTGAGAGTTTATTCTTTCACCATGCTGGCAAAGTGGAATCCCACTCACACAAGTTTCGATGACTAGGATAAATCAGCCTCAAAGGTTTTCATCCCTGCTCTCTCTGCACTCAAGATGTCATCCTGGGAAGAGTGCTTTCACTGAGCTTGCCTGCCTCGCTTGTGCTCCCCAGAAGGCAGGGAAGGGTCAGTTGTCTCCCTAGATGCAATGGATAAGATGTAAGTTCCCTTTCAAATCAAATGAGCCGATAAATGAAAATAAATGTCCACCATGTACCTTGTGTGTGTGTGATGGTGTGTGTGTGTGTTGGGGGAGTGCAAGTCCATGTCTGTGAGAGTGCATGTGGAGGTTAGAGGTCAATGTTAGATGCCCTCAGTCCACTATCCACTTTCATTTTAAATTAATAAATTAATTAATTTTATGTCTATGGGTGTTCATCTGAATGTATAACTATGCAACGATGCATGCAGTTCCCACAGATACCAGAAGAGGGCATCAGATCTCCTGGAACAGGAGTTACAGACCATTGTGAGCCGTCATCTAGGTGCTGGGAATTGAACCCAGATCATCTGTAAGAACAACCAGGGCTCTAAACCGCTGAGCCATTTCTCCAGCCCCCACCTTAGTTTTTGAGACAAAATCTTTCATTGTACCTTGAACTCACTGGCTTAGCAAGGCTGGCTGGCTGCAAGCTCCTGAAGTTGACCTATCTCTGCCTCCCTAGTGTTGGGATTACTGTGTGTACTGCTGTGTGTGGCCTCTATTTTCCTTTCCTCCCTTCCCTTCTTCCTCCCACAACCCCTCTTTCTCTTTCTCCTTCCATCTCTCTTTTACTCTCCCCCTTTCTTTCTCTCTTCCATTCATCAGAGTATTTTGTCTGCATATCTGTCTGTGCACCCGTGGAGGCCAGGGGAGAGCATTGGACACCCTAGAACTAGAGTTACAGAAAGTCGCTTCCTGCTGTGTGGTTTCTAGGAATCACACCTGGATCTTCTGGAAGAGAAGCCAGTGTTCTTAACTGCTGAGCCACCTCTCAAGCGCCCCGTGCTTGGCTGTTTTATGTGGGTTCTAAGGGACTGGACTCAAGTTTTCATGCCAAGATGGTGTGAGCAGATCCAGTTAGCATATGATGACATCTGAAACTTGCCTTCATCTTCTTTATAGTTTCCCCAGCAGATGTTGGAAGAGAAAACAGGCCTTTTGCTCTCCGAAATAGTATTTCAGAGCACACCAGGAATGTAGGTAAATGCATTCATGTCTTAGGGATTTGTTTAATTTTGATACCCAGCTCCTTGTGAGTTTTCACATTTGCAGGAATGTAAGTGCCAAACTTTGGCAGCTGATGGAACAAGTGGGCAAGGAAATGAAAAAGATGCCAAGATTGTAAACTGAGGCACAGAGGCTGAGGGCCAAGGTCTGAGCCTGGCACCTTCCATTAAGTTCTGCCAGTGTGCTCCAGTCTGAGTAGCTGTCACAGCAGCTGTTCCAATTCACGCCACACTAACTGTGAGGCATGATAACGCTCAACCATGACTCATTGCTGTTTTTACTCCTGGGTCCCAAACATCCAAGGCCAACCTGAGAGGAAGAATTAGAATTCTTCCAGGCAGGCAGCCTGGTGGACAGTGGGCTCGCTCTGTCGGGCCTCCTCTGTGTTGAAGCAGAGTGTCTAAGTGGGATGCGAGATGCACCTTTGTGCCCTTGAGTGCATCTGTAGGACCTCGGTTAGGATGCACAGGCCTTGTTAGCATGTTCTGGGAGGTTCTAATGAGAATGGAATCACAGAGGTAAGTGAGCAAGCCATCCAGACCACAGGGAGCTGTTAGTGCAAGCATAGCCATCATTGTTGATGGCGGATGCTGACCAGCCAAGCCTACCGCTGTGGGGGTGAGCGCTCATAACTGCAGATGCTTCCCAAGAGCCCCCCAAACCGTTGAACCCATGGCCTTGTCCATGCTGTGCAAGTGTGCCCTGCCACAGAGCCACAGAGCTACCCAACTTGCTTGTGGTCTTTTTTTTTTTTTTTTTTTTTTTTTCAATTTTTAAATGCTAAATTTTATTTATTGGGGGAGATTCAGCACAGGTGTGGAAATCAGAAACAATTTACAAGAGTTGGTTTTCTCTTTCTACCATGTGGGTCCCAGGGATTGAATTGGGGTCTTTAGACTTGTATTAAGCAGCTTTCCCTGCTGAGCAATCTTGGTAGCTCCTGTTTTATGATACAGGTTCTTACTGTATAGCTCAGTCTGGCCTTGAACGCTGTATTCAGCCTAAGCTGGGCTAGAACTCATGATCCTCCTGCCCCTGTCTCCATACTCAGTCTCAGCAGGACTCTAAGGTCACTCCCCAGCTGCCTCTTAACACCCTTTGTTGCCCATGCTGGAGCTCATCGGGTGACCAGAAGCTTGCTGCCTTACAGGATATTACAGCTTTCTAGCAAGACCAGTTTGCCTCTTGGAGTTTGTTCTGCTTTATAACATAACTGACTCTGAATGTTCAGTTCTCAAACACTCAGTAGGTGGTGGACTTCAAGGCAGTGTCTAGCTGTGAGCCCCTGCTCACAGTGTCCCCTAGACACTGTAAGGGGAGGGGTGGGGCAGGGAGGATCTTGGTTGATGGGCTACGCTTTCGTGGGACAGGCCACCAAGGGAGGGGAGTATCTGATCTGCTCACTTATATGGGGTACCAAGAGCAGTTCAATTTGTGGAGACAAAAAAAGAGTGGTTTCCAGGGATTAGGAGGAGAATTGATGTTTAGTGGGAAGGAAGTCACGGTTGGGAAGATGGAGGTCTGAAGGTGGAGGCAGTGATGGATACATGGCTATGGCAATGTGGTTTTTTCGGGGGTGGGTTTGCTGTTTTGGGTTGAAGTCGGTGCCTTCACAGCTAAGCCCCCTCTGTGGCTGAGACTGACCTCCACCCCAGTGTGGATGTATTTGGTGATGCTAATGTGCATGTTCAGACATGGGGAAGAGGGTAAATTTTATTCTGTGTTATCCCCCTCCATTAATTATAAAAAGAAGCAGTCTTCATGATTCACAGCTCCCCCAGCAGGTGAACCATTTTCCAAGTTAAGCTTGACCGTTTTATTCCCTCAGTCTGGACATGGGTCAGCAAGCACTGCTGTGGCGGGCCCACGGGAAGCCAGAGTCCCAGGTCAGTGGGTGTGAGGCTGAGGGGCATGAGGCCATCCAGGGCTCTCAGAGCTATTCTTCAGGCTGTGCCTTCCTGCCCTCATTTGCTCTCAGCTCTCCCCACACACCTCCACGGGGAAGTGACATTCACCTGTCTCCTAGACTGTAGGGACTCCCTGTGGCCTCCTCTCTTAGCACCCACCCAACCTTTTCCTGATGACCAATCTGATCTTTTTAGTTGATGTATTGAAACATACCACTTCTTCATCTTCCCAAAGCATGAAATAAAACAAGCAAGTCTAGTCTTTGAAAGCCCTCTGCTGCTTCCCATCGGTGCTCAGATAAAAAATTCTTTGGCAGGCCTGGCCCCTTAAGGTCTGGTGCCCACTCCTCTCTTTGACCTTGCTGTGTCTCATTTCCCCTTATCACCAAGTCCAGCCACACTGACTGTCCCAGCTTGGGGCTTGCTCTCCTTGCAAAGGCTCCTGACTGGAACTTCCCTGAATGTCTGTTCCTTTCTGACTACTCAAAACACCAGTTCCTCCTCAGAAAGGCCACACCGTGCCGACATCTTGTTTGCATTTTGTCCTCGGTAGATTTTTATTGACACAGTTATGAATAGGGTGTTTTCACCCTCACCCTGGGAGCTGAAAGCCCAGCAAGTCACCTGGCCATCCGGAGCCTGCCAGACACAAGCCCAGGGGGCTGGTGGCACCTGCAGAGCCTGTGTGCTCAGAGACGCTGAGGATGCCTGGAGCAGGGCAGCTGTGTTGAGAAGCGGAAGTCAGGTGGAGATGGGGAGGGATTGCTTTGTGAAATGAACAGCACTTTCTGGTTAGGAACAATGAGAAACCGTGAGAGTCTGTGCCTTTGGGGGCTGCTTGGGGCACCCACAGAACATGTGTGCTCAGAGGAACTGAGGATGCCTGGAGCAGGGTGTCTGCGTTGGTAGAAGCAGAAGTTGAAGTCGGGCAGAGATGAGGCAGGACTATCTATGGAAACATTTGTTTTTAGTTGGTGACACTGGGAAGCGGTGAGAGCCAGTGCCTTCGGCAACTGCTTTGGAAGAGCTTGAGGGTCATGTGTTTCAAGGCTCGGTTTGACTCCCAACTGTGGTTTTTCCTGGCCATGAGCTCAGTGTAGGTTACTTAGCCTCTCTGAACCCTAGATCCTTCCATTATATACAGTGCCACCAGTGCCTGTCTTGCAGTAATGGCGTGTACAGCTGAGCAATGAACATAGTACTTGCCACTTTCTGGATGTTCAGTAAACGTTGTGGTTTAAATATGAAATGCTCCACCCTGGGCTCTCGGGCTCGAACAGGGAGGTTGTGGAACCTTGAGGAGATTCAGGAGATACCTGCTGTATATGCTACAGTCAGCAAAACTTGAGGCTTTTCTCTGCAGACATTTCTTCCTCCGGTACAAATTTATACTCATTATTTGTGGCATGGATAAGGAGTGTTTTCCCTGTGTGTATGTCTTTGAATCACATGCATGCCCAGAAGCCCTCAGAGGCCAGAAGAAGTGTCAGATCTCCCAGAACTGAAGTTACACACTGTTGTGAGCTACCTTGTGGGTTCCGGGATTCGAACCCTAGTCCTCTGCAAGAACAGCCAGTGCTCATGACTGTGGAGCCATTCTTCCAGCCACTGTGGTCTGGAAATTTGCTTACGTGGCTGAGCAAAGGAGCCCTGGTTTTTCATGGAGAAAGGGTATCATTTCTGTTTTTAAAATTTACCTTCTATATAATTGTAGGAAGGACCCAGTGTCAATGTTAAATCAAATGAAACAAGGCAGCCCCCACAGGCTGGTCTCCCTTCTGGCCACTTCCAATTTTTGGTATTGCAATGCAACAGTGACCTTGTTTGCAAAGTTCATGCTCCGAAACCACAAAATCAAGTCATAGAAACAGAGTCAACAGAAACCCCTCATAGTGTTTTAAGTAAGATTATAGTTTTGTGCCAGGTCATTTCCATAGCTATTCCTGGTCACATGTGGACTGCGCATGTCTTATGGTGAAGTGGGCTTTATATCCCTTGAATCTCAGTCTTCCTGAATTGTGTAATTATTTCATGGAATGATGTGGTGACTGATGGCATCTATACTTTGGCCTTGAGTTTCTCTCTTCTTACCTACCCTGAGACAGTCTATAAATAGGCACGTGAGGTAACCTTGTAGGTGAATGGTGACCTACAGGAAATCCTGTCACATGTCAGTAATCATAGCTGTTTGTCAGGTGGGCCGAAGTGCCAGGTCTGCTAGCTGCATGGGTGAGCAGAAGCAGTGCAGGATCTAAAAGAGTTAGACCCCAGGCGGTCACACTCCCGTTAGACCCCAGGCGGTCACACTCCCGTTAGACCTCAGGTAGTCACACTCCCGTCAGACCCCAGGTGGTCACACTCCCGTTAGACCCCAGGTGGTCACACTCCTGTTAGACCCTAGGTGGTCATACTCCTGTTAAACCCTAGGTGGTCACACTCCTGGCTAGGGGGAGTCCTGTGTCCATTTCCTAGAGACATAGAATTCACTCCTATCTTCCTCAGACAGACTGCCAGCCCAGAAGGCCAGTCTGATTGGCTAACGCATCAGGGATCCCCTGGGATAAAGAGCAGAGATCCTCCACCGTGGGCAGCACAGACAATCCAACATCTTCATGGCAGACTGAAGGAAGAGAAGGCACTGGCTTCGTCCCAGTGGTTCAGAGTCAAGAAACATGACGATTAAGGAAACTGAGGCAGGACAGTTCATATGGACCGAGCAGCTGAGTGGTGTGGGGAAGGCTTTGTCCAGGGCTCACAGAAGATCAGTGCAAGGCGGTAGCACAGGGCGGTGCCCTTCTTTGCCAAGTGTGGGACAGGGTGCTTCCAGGTGGAAAATGACAGGAGCCACAGCAGGTGGGGCGCAGGAGACAGCGCTGACCTCCTTCCTCCCCTCCACTGTGTGGCTCTGGGCTTTTAGAACACATTTACTTTAGTTTTGGGTAAATGAACATTGGGGATAACTAGTGTTATCAAAGAACCTTCCTACAACAATGTGCAGGGTACACTGGCATCCACCACAGGACTTTCTTTCTAGAGAGAGCTCAGGTTTGCAGGCACCTGTACTCCCAGAGACTGTGGTTTTGCATTAGAACCATTTGGCTTAAGAAAATGTTCTGGGCTTGATCCCCAGAGGTTCTGAACAAGATGTCGGAGGTGTGGCCTGAGCTTCTGCTGCAGTCTGAGGCTGCTGCAGGGCCATACTTGAAGCACCCAGGGGTAGCTGTGTCTTCACAGTGTTTGGAATGTAAATTATAAAGTCTACCATTGCTGTAGATATGTTTTATTCATAAGCTTGTTTTGTCTCTTTTAAACAGGTATTTTGATGTTGGCCTACACAATTTCTTAATCAGGTAAGCCAGTGCCTTTTGTTTTAGTTCTAACCATATAGCGTGTCTATTGTGGAAGAATGCAAGGGGAAAAAACCTTACTAAATGACAATAGTCAAATTATTTGCCAGGAAAACATGGCTAACACTGTGTGTGTTCACTACAATCTCACATGAATAATCACTCAAATCTGTTTATATCAGAAGTGAGAGTTAACCCTCCGTGTCTGCTTTCTGTCCCTGTGATAAAACACTGACCAAAAGCAATCTGGGGAGGAGAGGGTTTCTTTCAGCTTCCAGCTTCCACCATGAAGAAAGCTGCAGCAGGAATCTGGAAGCAGGAACTGAAGCAGAGACCACAGAGGAACCCAGCTTATTGGCTTGTTTCTTCTGTCTTGCTCATTTAGCTTTCTTATACAACCCCAGCTGATCTGTCAAGGGATGGTACTGCCCGTAGTGGGATAAGCATTCCTATGCAATCAGCAATCAAGGAAATATTCTACAGACATGCCCACAGGCTGATCTGATGATTCTTCTCATGGGTATCAAGTTGACAACCAAAATTAGCCATCACATTTACCAAAGTCTTACTTCTATCTACTAGACTACTGGGACGTTAAATAGAATATCAAGCTTTACTGGCTCATGTCAGACATTCAGTAGTCTATGTGACAAATTCTCTCCCATTGAGTTTAATCTTTCAAAACTGAATCTTTCACTTGTTTTACAGTCATGAAGATACGACCTAGTATATAATTGAGATTATAGACAGCAGGTTATAACCTAATTTATTGGTGATTTTTACCAGGGTTGTATTATGGGGCTTATTAATTTCACATAGCTATTAAATTAAACAAATTAGATGAAAATGAATATACCAGAATATTGGCAGTGCTTATAAAATGTATATGACTTTTAAAATCAACTTTGTGGGGCTAGAGAGATGGCTCAGTGGTTTAGAGCCCTCACTTGCAGAGGTCCTGGGTTTGATTCCCAGCACCTACCTGGTGGCTTACAACCATCTGTTAACTCCAGTTCCAGGAGATCTGATGCTCCCTTCTGGCTTCTGTGGGCACTAGACACACACTTGGTGTTTGTATATACAGGCATGCAGGTAAAATACTCATAAAACAAAATAACCGAATCTTTAAAAAAATCAACTTTCCTGTGTTCAATAATTTTCATAGTGATCATTTTTCTAACAATGTTAAAAAATAATTGAAATGCTTGTCAAAATGTATGAGGGACTAATCGTTGCTAAGGGGATCACTGTAGGTGACAGGTTATAAGGAAACCAACCAACCGTCAGCTGAAGTTTTGCTTTCTGTAAATACCTGGCCCATGTGAGTTAATTCCAAGAGTTTGTTAAACTCTAGTCATTGTGGCTTTTGTATGTCGGGTGGTGGTTCAGCTTGCCACAGTGCATGACAGCTTCCCCACTGGTAAGATGCTGAAGGGAATTGTCACCCTCACAGAACCGCAGGGCTGGGCTGCATGTGGCAGAGTTCCAGCAGGGGTCAAGCCTTCCTTGTCCTCTTCTCCAAGACCTCCTCAGAGGCAGCACTTGGAAATCTCTTCATTCTGCCCCACGTTCAGGAATGTAGAATGTCTTAGTTTTTCTCCAAGATGGTGGACACAGATGATAGTATGTGAATCCTCTATACAGCAAGGCTCAGAACAGCGTAGCAGGAAGGATAATGAACCAGAGACACAGAAGAGGTGGACACGAGAATTGATCAGAAAAGGCTGTCTGGGGAAGATGTCCAAGAATAGCAACCCCACCTTCCATGCAGGGCATGGGTCCCAGGGTCTTGCAAGGTAACACTTGTTGCTGGCCTGTAACCCCAGCCTAGTTTGGAGTTTGGAGTTGATGTTTTGGTACTTGTACACTCATGGGGTTGTTCTCACAATGCCTGTGGTAGACACAAGTTGGTATTTATTTTCTTCAGGGCAGGGGTCAAACCCTAATCATTTATTAATATTCAAATTGAGAAACTTGTATGTAACAAGTCTTCAGCAAGCATCTGTCGTGGTAGTGAATGAAGAATGTGAAAGACGTATGTTAGACTTGGGAGAATCCGCTTCTGCAGACATCACCTCCTACGGAGATCTGTCTGGAGGCTGTCATTTGCCAAAAACCCGGACATTTGACTGAAACATTTTCCAAGCTTGTCCTTGGCAGTTTGTGGCTTAAATGAGAGATGGTCTGCCTTTGGGGTCCCACTCTTGTTTCCTTATCTGGACCCCAGGCATTCTTTCTATGTGAGGGGTGTGGAGGAGAGAGGCATGGTTCTGCTTAGCTGGTGCTGGATTCCTAGTTGAGGCCTTTTTGAACAGCTGTAGCTACTTACTCTGTGCAAAGCAAGCTGGGCTTTGGGAGGTAAGCTTCTCTGTGCCCTGTGAATCCTGGGGGGCCACCTTCCCCTTTACTCAAGGGCGGCCAGAGCAGATAACACAGTCGCTCACAGTGGGGGAGTGAGTGACATCACCCGTTCTTGCCAGCACCCTAGTCACTGTGAGCAGGTGTTTCCACCCTCTATCACATGATGGTATCCCCAAGCAAACTACTTAAAGACTCCCAAGGGTCTCTTCCGGCCCCCTCCCAGAGTGTTAGAGGTGGGGAGATGGTTGGGACTGGTCGCTTGGAGCAGACCGGTTCTCCGTCTCAGGGGGTCCCAGGAAGGTTGGTGCAGGCTTCCTGGCTATCTTTCTCCCAGCTTGGGAGGCTTAGCATGAGTGACCGAGCGTGTCTGAGATCGATGCAAGAACCGTTTCAGCGCAGCGACGATGCCGAAGCCAGGCTGCAGAGCGTGTAGAGCGCGGGGTGAGGAAAGAAAGAGCAGCGGCTGCAGAGGCTGGGCTGAGTGGCTTTAATATGGTTTGTTTTTTTTCTCAATGAGAAAGATCTAAAGCACCTTGTAGATGTGGAGGAAGCTGCAGTGCCGTCCTGCCGAGGTCAGCAGCCTGCACCAGAGAGGAGTTGCATTCTGTAGATACAGCCCCAGGGGAAACCTTATGGTCCTAGAAGAGAGCTGGTACTCGAGGATGCTTTCCAAGGGAAAATATATTTCCCCTGTAAAAGAAGATGTGCAAAAGGGATTGGCACCGTTTCTGTTTGTGTTTGTTCCAAGAAGAACCGTTTACTGTCTCCAGCAAGCTCCTGGAGTGTTCTCTGGGCTGTAAGGCTTGCATCAGATGCGTAGTGCTGGCGTAAAAGAAAGTGCAGCCTGCCTGAGATTAGTGAGCCTTGGCTTGGACGTGGATGGTGGTAATGTTGCCATCTTTGGAATGATGTAAGTTTCCCCAGAGCCCGTTCTGTGATCTGGAAGCTGAAGGACGAGCTTCCTTGTTGATGCTAGTGTGTGCTGCACAGGGCAGGAAGGGCAGTCACATGGGAAGCGAGAGCGTTTTTGTCTGGGTGTTTTATGATGATGACCACAGGAAAGTGGTGTGCTCCAGCCTTCTTCATCTTACAAAGATCAAAGGAAAGACTTTCAGGATGCAGGAATGGCCGCTCACCAGAGAACCTTGGAAGACATGGGCTGGGATTCCTCACGTGTCACTACAAAAGAAAACAGGGAAATGGCCAACCTGGCAAGCAAAATTACAGAATAGGATGTCTTTGTCTCGTTATAGGTATTAGACTGGCATGTTTAAATTTAGCTTAGTCTAGCTTTGGCAGGAAAGTTAAAAAAAAAAAATGTAGTTTTAAAGAATTTAGCCTTGCAGTTTTGTCTCATCTAGAGTTATAGATAGAACTCTTTCCTGCTCCCTCTTTTCTTTGAAGGATCTTGTTATGTTGCCCAGGCTGGCTGTGAATCCCTGGGTGCAAGCAGTCCTCCTGCCTCAGGTCTCAAGTAGCTGTGTACAGATGTGTGCTGCAGTGCTGGGTGGTGGCTCCACCCCTTCAGGGCAGATGATGCTCAGTAATTGTGATCATTGTCAACCTGGTGGGAATCCCCTAGGAGACAGATATATCTCTGGGAATCTCTGTAAAGGCATCTAGAAAAGTCTTACTGGGGAGGGTGTATCCACACTGAATATTGGTGACACTACCTCGTGGGCTTGGGTTCTGGGCTAAATAGAAGGAAAAAAGGAAAGAGAGCAAGCTCCTGTACCCATCTCTTTCTGCTTCCTGATGGGTGCAGCGTGCCCAGCTGCCTCTTGCTCCTGCCACCAAAACCTTCCTGGCAGAATGGACTGTACACTCAAACCATAAGCCAAAATAAGTCCTTTCTTGTAGTAGTACACCTACTGTGGTAGCTCAAGGAAGAAATGGAGGCATTTTTCATAGGTGCAATCCCTTGCAGACCTCATCAGAGTGAACCACTATCATGGCAAGCACCATACTCGACAGTGGAACCCCAAACTTCTGAGCTCAGGTGTTTTTATTGATACAGAACTCCTCAGGTGTTCAACTGATAGATACCACATGCAGATATGACCAATCAAACATCCCCCACGTAAATCGAACACCTGCAGACAATATAAAATGCCAAGGCCTAGGTAGCCCTTCACCCAACAATGCACAAAACAATTATTTTATACGTAACTAAAAATAAACATCTACAACACTTTTTTTCTTTAGTTGTCTTTTGTTAGATATTTTGTCATAGCAATGAAAAGTAACAGCTACAGAGGTCTGGTGTTGAGGAGTGGAGCCATTGCTGTGATGAACCTGGCCATGTGGTTCTTAGATCTTTAGAACTGGTGTGTAGCAGGGCTGTTTGAATCATTGTGAGTAGGCTACAGAAGACCTGGAATGTGGTATGCAGAGTTTAATGGGTCATCTCAATGGAGTTTGAAAGGCCAGACTGCCAGGAGTCATGCAGATAGCAAAGGCTGATCTGATCATGAGGTTTCAGAGGGAAACAGGGATTCTGTTGGAAACTAAGTCAGAAGCCATTAATGTTCTATTCTGACAAAGTCTGGTGGAATTCTGCCTACATCCTGAGAAACTGAGTGAGTCTGAATTCAAAAGTAATAAACTAAATAGCTTACTGTAGGAAATCTCAAGATATAACACTCAGGCTGTGGAATAGTTATTGCTCAATGAATTTATCCAAGTCTGCGAAGACAATTCAAAGCGTAAAGACCTGAAAGCTATGCAGCAGGTGAGGGAGGGAGCGTGAGTGCATCTCAAGTTGTGTATGGAGGCTCAGACACAGTGTAACTGTTAAAGCCACAAGTGCAATCAAGGAGAAACCTCAGGCTTTGCCTCACGCTTTGCACCGAGACCACAGGAAAGGTGTCTTGAAGGCAAGTTCCTGCCTGTTAACATGTCCAGTTTGTAAACTGAATTTATTTGAAAGGCAGGATCCTGTGTTGTGGTTTGAATGAGCAATGTCCCCCATAGGCTCATGTGTTTGAACGCTTGGTCCCCAGTTGGTGGCGCTGTTTAGGAAGACCAGGGAACAGCTCAGAGATGAAGCAGGTCACTGAGGGAGGGCCTTGAGGCTTCGTCTCCTCGCCTCACTTCTGTTCATTCTTGGCTTCCTGAGTGTAGATGCAAAGTGACCAGACATCCTATTCCTGCCACCAAGTCTTATGTGCCTGCCGCTGTGCCCGCCTTGTCACGAGGGACCATATTCCTTGGAACTCTGAGCCATTAAGTCTCTTTTTAGGATATTTTAATAACAAAAATAGAAAAATAAACTAAGCCAGCTAGAATTGAGGATTCCTTTGAAAGGGGGTATCTTCTAGAAAACAGCTCCCTCAGAAAGCATTTCCCCAGGCTGGGCCACCCAGGTACACAAGGCTGATGCAGCTGCGGTAGAAAGTGCCAGCCTGCCCCTGAGACTAGCAGCAGAACTTGGCAGAGTTGTCCACATTGTACTGACATTGAAGACATGCAAAATTCAAGAAGGCACAGAGGCTTTTACCAAGGGTCTAAAACTGGCTGAAGCCAGACAGTATTCAACAGACTTGGAGTCTCAGGGTGGAGCTCCCGAGAGGCCGTTGCGAGAAGCTGTGACGGTGAAGCTTGGGTTGCAATGAAGACACCAGGATGTTGGAGATGCTAGGACTATGGTGCATCTGCTGAGAAAAGCTATGGGCACAGAGGAAATGTGGCCCAAGAGAGTCATGCATTGCCGGCACCAGAATCGAAGGGCTGGTGTAGCCAGTGCTGTTGGAACCCACATGATGTCACCAAAGCCTGAGGTGCTGGAGTAGAGCTACAGTGATTGGTTATTTTCTGTGTTGGGTTTTGTCCCTGCTTTGGTCTGGTCTTTTCTAGAACCTTCCACTTCTCCCTTTTGGAATGGGAATGTGCTCCGTGGCGTTGTATATTGGACACACGTTACTTGTGTTTTGATTATGTGAGGGCTCACCGTTAGGCTATGGCCTTGAGTTGCAAAAGAGACTTTGTTAGGATGTTGAACAGTGTTAGAAGTGGTAAGGTTTGGGGGGGTGTTCTTGAAGATGAAATAAATGTGTTTCATTACTGGTGGCCACAAACCTCTGAGGACCAGGAGTGGAATGTGGTGCTTACAGTGGCGTGTGGGCATTCGGTTGACAGGGCATGGGCTTGTGAGAGTTCTCACTGGAAATCCACTAGATTTAGAGTCACCTAAGAGACACGCCTCTGGGTGGTCTGTGAGGAGTTCCCAGAGAGGTTTAACATGAATGCTATGGTGTGGGGTCCTGGACTGAATAAAAAGAACGCCAGGCGAACACCTGCATTCGTTCCCTGTGACTATGTGTGACCAGCTGCCCCCATGTTCCCGCCCCATGCCATCTGCCATGATGGATGCAATTTCAAAGTGTGGGACAAAATACACTTCCTAAGTCTGTCACCTTTGTCAGGGCTTTGTCATGGTAACTAATTGGCAGTGTGTCATCCTCGCCCTTGTGATCTTTGGTGCGGAAATAGTTTTAAAAGCACAGAATACCACCATGCCGCTCAAGTCCTGGGTCACCTTTCACCTAGTGTCTCTGACATATTAACAATTTCAATGTCATGTTTTTCCTGATTTTTTTAATTGCTTACACGCTTATAAGTTTAAAATCATTTAAAATTGTCTTTTCTTATTTTTAAATGTTGTATATATTTAACTTTTTAATCCACTTCAAATGTGTATTTTGAATAGATATTTTTTTTTCTCAATAGCAAAATAAATAGTCGTTACCAAAATTCACACATTTCTTTGAGACACCATGTTTGGCACATCCAGGCCACTGTCAGAACGAGGGTATCTTGACATCTTCTTAGGACTTAACAAAAGTGCAAAGTGAGACTGCTTTCTTGGGTAGTGCTTAGGTATGCGGGAAAGACTGTGAGCCTCCAGGAGGGCTCGAAAGCTTTTAAAGTTTGTAGAGTTGATATGGCCCTTAGAAAATAAATTCCTGTGGTGGTTGGTTTTTACTTGTCAACATGCCACAACCTAGAATCACCTGAGGAGACAGCCTCCATTGAGGAACTGTCTAGATCAGGTTGGCTTGTGGGCATGTCTGAGGAGTGAGGGTGGGGATTGTCTTAATTATTAACTATGTAGGAAGACCCAGACCACTGCGGGCAGCACTATTCCCTAGACAGATCCAACCCATTGTGGGCAGCACCATTCCTTAGGCAGGGTTCCTGAACTGTATGAGACAACTCAATGAGAATGATCAATTAAGGGTTACTCTCTCTCTGATTTTGGCTGTGAATGTGACTAATTGCTGGATATCTTGCCTTGACTTCCCATCAATGATGGACTCTGGACCTAGAATTGTAAGTCAAATAAACTCTTTCTCTCCTGTGTTTTTTTTTTTTTTTTGTCATGATATTTATTATAGCAACTAACAAAACTAGAAAGATTCATTTCATAGGTGGACAGATTCTGCTTTCAGCATAGCGCTTAATATAGCACATATTTGATCCTAATCAAGGGCAAACATTTATATGGAAATGCACTTCCCTCTTCTGAAATGTGATTTGTTCTGATGGTGAGGAGGTAGCCCAGGTGACTGTTTACTTCTATCTTTTCTGCCCCAGCCTTTGCACACTGCATGTGCTATCTCAAATTGCTGAAAGGACAGGGGCTGCCATTAGCGTGTTAACTAAGCAATCTAACCTCACCTGCCTTTGCTGACCCCTTGCTAACATCTCATGCCTGACTAGTTCATGCCCCTAGTTCTTTAGCTTAAGAGTTGGACTCAAAATTTTGAGTCATAGTGATGTCTGAGGCTTGCCTTGTCACGAGAGAAACAAAGTAACACCACCAACATGGGTCTTGCTACTTTGGCCGGGCTGGCCTTGAGACCCTGGGCTCAAGGATCACTATGCCCAGCAATGGTCCCACCCGCTTTAGGGTAGATAGTGTCAGTTACAAAGTGAGCTACTCTGGTTCATAGTATTGTTCATGGTGTTAACAAATCTGTGTGCTCACCATCGTTGCAAGTTTGTTTGGGATTGTGTGATGCTTCTCTCGCATGTGTAAGAACTCAGTAGTCAAGGGAAGGATCATTCAGGGTAAAGGAGTCCCTCCCTGAGAGGAAGGAAGAGAACTGCAAGTGAGCTGTGCTTTGCCCATATTCAGAGGTCCTTTGACTCCTTTGGGTTCCCAGTTGGAACCTGAGAGGGAGGTTAAGAAGAAAGGTGGGGGTTCATCCCTGGGGTAAGATCCAGATGGTAATGGGAGCATAATTGTGGTCTGTTTTCAGTCTAACAGCTTAGAACCAGTAAAGCACATGTGAATTCTGTGTCCATTGAGAAAGAAAGAAAAGTCTTTGCATATACATTTCCAAACACGTAGAATTGACAACTCAGAGGGAAAACACTTGCTCAGTTACTGAAGATTAATTTATTTTTTACTTCACAAATGTAACACCTTCATGTTTAGTGTTAGTAAATGTTTTTTTCTTAATGGTATAAAAGATGGTCTTATTAAGGCAGTGTTCCAAGCTGAGCCTAGTGTCTGAGTCTTTGCAACCCTGTGGGTTAGTGCCGTGGGGGTGGTGGTGGTGGGGGAAGCAAAGGGGACAAGTGGTGTGGGTGTGCACAGTTTGTGTGCAGACACTGTGCCACTTCATAGAAGGGCCTAGAGCTTCTCCTGACTGGCATTTTGAGGAGGCCAGTCCTGCTTCTCACTGAGAATACTGGGTGCCAAATGTGTACAAATCACTCAGCACTGTGCCTGGAAGCGGTGGCACTCTAAGGCTGGTTTTGTGTCACTGGGTGTAAGTGTCCCTATCTGACCCATCACAGTCCATCCTGGATGTTGTCTCCCCTGTGAAGCCTTTCTCTGGACCCTGCAGGCACAGATTACAAAGCTTTCTGACCCCAGAATCATCCAACACTCCTTAGACCCCAGCTCTGCTCCTGCAGCGTATGCTGTGCTGGGGGCGTGGTGGTGGTAGATGCTTTCCTGACTTTTGTGTTCAGAGAAGTGTGGAATCCATACTTTTAAATATAGATGTGTGTGTGTGTGTGTGTGTGTGTGTGTGTGTGTGTGTGTGTGAAATACCCTCCTAGACAGTGAGGTCTCACTCACCTGTGTGTTCCCCAGTCCCCACAGTGCCCACATCTACAAATCCCTTAAAACTGTTTGGATAAATTTTAGTTTGGAAAACTGCAAAGGTGCTTAGTATTTGCTTTCTGTTTACTTTGCATAACGACGGGAGGTGCCAGGACATGACCGACAGTGTTCCTGCCTTAGTTCCACTCCATACAGCAAATACTCAGCAATGCGAGGCAGCAGAGATGATCTAGGGGTTGTTGCTGAGACAGACAGACACAGAGAGTACATGGTCCATCAACATGGAGAACTGGAATTAGACGACAGACAGCAGCTCCCAGGACCGGAGGAAGCCAGAGCCACGTGTTACCTCCCACCCGGCAGGTGGAAACAAGTACTGCACGTCAAATGAGTTCCAGAGACCTGCTTTGCAACCCAGGACCTTCTAGTTAACAGCAGCTTTGTGCCAGAAGCTTAAGAGTCTGTTGAGAAGATAAATCTCATGTGAAGGTTTTTTTCTTTTCTTTTCTTTTTTTACACCAATAAAAACTCGAAAATGGGGGAATCTACACCAAGCAAAGCAACACTGTAACTCCACGATGTGTTGGAGGGCACAGGTTTGAGTACTGCGGTTGACAGGGTGGCAGCGAGGCCTCTCTGGGGCACTGGGGAGTCCTGAACTGAGAGATGAGCAAGAAGGACATTTAGCCAGGGGTGATCTGGACTCAACTCTCCAGGCAGACAGAAGGTCAGTCCAAAGCCCTGTAATGGAAAGGACCACGCTCGAGGAGCAGAAGGGAACCTGAGGCTGCAGGACGGAGGAATGAGAAGGTGTGGCCAGAGAGATATGGCTTTAGGACCACTTGAAATGGGCCTGGTGGTGCATACCTGCAATCCCAACACTCTTACGACAGAGGCAGGGGGATTATAAGTTCAAGGCTAGCCTGGTCTATGTGGGGAGATTCTGTCTCAAAACAACTAACAACAAGAATGCCAGAAGAGCTATGGCGGTGGAGGGCGTTGAAATAGGGAGGGACATGGCCTGATCTCCATTTTCCCAATCTGACAAACTCTGTGAGAAGTTAGTGAACGTGAGCCGATTCCGTGTTCTTCCCAAGAGCTGGGGCTGGGGTGTCTAGCTGGTGGCCGCCCCTTAAGGAAGCCCTCTGCATCAGCTGCCCTAAGCTACTGAGCGTTGTGCAGCACTAACCCAGAACTGCGGTCTCTCTGCCCTGCTGTGTAGCAGCTTGGCTTGTCAACATTCCTGTGAGGCAGCTCACTGAAGCGAACTGTGGTAGCAGTCTCTAGGGAAGCAACCTGTGGGTCACGACCCTTTTGGGGGTCGAACGGCCCTTTCTCAGGGGTCGCCTAAGGTCATCTGCGTATCAGATATTTACATTATGATTCACAACCGTAGCAAACTTACAGTTATGAAGTAGCAATGGGAATTTTATGGCTGGGGTCACTGCAGCGTGAGGACCTGTATTAAAGGGGCAGAGCGTTAGGAAGGTTGAGAACCACTGGGATAGGGCATGGGCAGCTGCCCTAGTGTTCAAGTGCTGGGGCTCGGATGTACACTGGACTTTCTTCCCACAGCAAGTAACCCTCTGTCTCCAGACCTCTCAGCGGGCCTGGGTTCCAGCTCCTTCCTTGGCTCTCCTCTCCTTCTTGGCCATCTGTTGATGGCCATCTGCCCTCCTGGCTCAAATGTCAGCCATGCTGGGTATAGAGACCTGAATGCATGGCTTCCTCCAGAGCTGCCAGAAGGAAGCACGCCTCCTTCTGCTTGCCCTCAAATCTTGGCCCGTGTCTGGTGTCCCCTCTCACATCTTGTCAGGAGCAGGCAGGGTCCCTTCCCAGCTTCCATTGCTGTTAGTACTGATACCAGGCTCTTCATTCCTGTCTCAGGCCCAGGCACTCTGAATGTCTTGAAATGCTTCTCATTGCTTGCTGGACGGAAGGACCTGGATCGGGCCCATGGGTCAGCAATTTCAGTTCTTAGAGGATTCTGTGACCTACTCCTCACCCTATCCATGCTGTTGCTTTTGAGGAAAGCATTGCCAGAGCTTTCTCTTTTTTTAAATCTTTATGACTTCACTATATTTGGATTTGTCAATTAAAAAATATAGATTTAAAAGTAACACAAACCAAAAGAAGGTTCTTATACTCTGAGAGTTGACATCCACTGTTCAAATCCCCATATGCAATTCTACAAGTAGCCATTGCTAAAGATAAATGTATCTGTTAATGAATTAAAAGTAATGCCTGATATATTAATGGAAGCACCTGCAATATAGAGGTGGTTTTCAATACAAAAGTCATTGAGTGAGGGATACTCTTAGCAAGTGGGCTGTAAGGTCCCTGGTTCCTAACCAGTGCAGATTGCTTGTTTATTGGGTGGGTCATTTGCTGAATGTTGTATTTGTCTTCTTTTGAATTGCCTTCTTGTGCCTGAGTCTCTTTCTGTCTTCGGATGGTCATGAAGTAAGGCAGAAGCTAGACACATTCTGTACACATCTGTCTTTCTGTACACCATAGGTCTTAGAGCCCCAATCTTGAGATTTAGATTCTGAACATCCTATCTGTGTGCAGGTGGGACCCAGTGTGCATCCCATGAGAGGCAGGAGTGACACCCACTTTAAGAGGTAGAGGTGCTGGACTGGAGCTGCACATCCAGCCCCCATGGGGACTCACTGGCTCTGAGCCCATTGAACTGTGGTGGGGTAATTTGTGATGGGTTTGACTACGTCATCTCCTAGCTGTCTGGTGGGCATTCTTAGAGATTGCACAAGCTTCTGGGCTTCCTTAATTAACTCCTTTTGTGGTTTGACTGGAGGGCATTCTATTATTTATAATAAAGATAACTAAGAGCTACCTGATGGGCAGAGGCACTGTGCTCAGCAGGGGGAGCACATGATCTTCAGCAGGCTTTGCCCATCAGCTGCATCGATTTACACACCAAAATTAAACCAAATTGCAGCTATTTTTTGCATCAGTGCAAGAAACTTCCTGTGAAATGAAAAGGCACCAGGTCAGGCACAGAAGCCCAGGGCTCTGGGCTGCCTGACTTGCCTTGTTTGCAGTGAGTTTTGTGGAAGTCATTTCTACATGGGCCTGCATTTTCTTATTTGTGAAATGAGAGAATTCTGTCAGATAAACTCTAAAGTCCCTTTCTGATCTCAGCAGCCTCTGGTGAGTGGTGCTAGTGTATCTAATATTAGCTTCTGTCCAGATCTGTGCCAGCCAGTATACTGGCTGTTAATCCCCCGTGGCTATTTAAATTCAAGTTCATTACTATTCAGTGAAGTTACCATGATATTGTGATAGAATATGGAATTTGGTTTCTGCCCCTGGTTCCTAGCATGGAGCCCTTAAAACCTTTGTAGATACAGACTAGGAGGATCTTTGTTCTGAGGTTTTGTCTTTGAGCTCAGTCCCTACGCGGTTCTGCTAAGACCTCTGTAACTCCCTGAGCACTAGGAAGAGGACTCAGCTCCTGAATTCCTTAGAATTTCTGGGCAATAGAAGCTTCTCTCATTCTAATGAGGCAAAGCTTAATAGACTCACAGACAGCTTCAGGATGGGGACCGGTTGCCAGGGGAACCAGCCATGAGTATAGAGGGTTGGGCCATTCAGCTTCATCTTGTCACCTCCACCCCCGAGCCAGACAGGAAGAAAATGGATGATTTTGTTGTTCATGGAGGCTGTGACACCTTGGTAAAAAGGAATTGGGTTCAGGAGCTTTCCACGTTGAAGACATAAAGACTGAGCACTGTGAGGAGGTTACCTGGAAGGTGAAGTACCCGGAAAAGCTTTGGCAGTTCCCAGCCCCTCTTACCTTGATTTGTTGGCTAGCATATGTAAGCTCCTCCCTGCCTCTGTGAGTCATCTTGGAAAATCAACCGAGACTTCTGCAGGTATCTTGGGAATTGTCAGTGTTGAGCTGGCCACTCAGAATCACTAGTTAAACAGGCGAGGGGCTTCTACAGCCTCTGAGGTAGAGACTGCTCTGTGGAACTGAACCCTGAGCCCGTGGATGCTTGCTACCTCCAGGTGGCTAGTTTCCAAATTGAATTAGAGGCTGGGTCCTGTGGGGAAGACCTCCACCACATCTGGTCACAGAAGGATGCTAAGTTGATGGTTCCTCTCTTAGTAGGACAAGCTCGACAGCTCAGTTGCAAAAGCTGCATTTTACGTGCTCAGTAGCCATAGCAGATACTGCCTGTCCTGTTGGCCAGCAGATAAGAAGCACGTGTCCTCACTGCTGATGCTCTCAGGGTCAGGTGACAGGGCAGGCATCTATTTCCCTCAGAGACATGCTGAAATTCGGTCCCTTGTCTAGCTGCTCTTCAAATCATGAGCAACCACTCGAGAGTCACCTGGCTTGTCCTGCACAGACACTCCCTCCCATCTTCCCCAGCACCTTAACCTAATTCTTCCCCCTCTCAAAATGGGGGCTCAAGAACACACACCAGAGCTGAACCTTGAGATTATTCTAGAAATTTCTTTCCATTTTGTATCAGTTGCTTTTCTTGTTGCTGTGGCAAAATGTTTGACAAGAGCAGCATGAGAAAGAACTTCAACTCACAGTTTGAGGGGATACAGTCCGTCTTGACAGGGTAAGCCATGGCGGCAGGAGCTTGAGGCAGCTCCTCACTGTCACATTGTATCCAGTCAGGAAGCAGAGCATGAGGAGAGCTGGAGCTCAGCTCATTTTCTGCTTTTCACTTAGTCCAGGATCCCAGTCTTGGGAATGGTGCAACTCACAGTGAGGGAGGTATTTCCATCTTGGTTACCCCATTTCAGAAATTTTCTCACAGACATGCCCTGAGGTTTGTCTCCTGGGTGATTCTAGATCCTGTCCAGGTGACAATCGCTGTGAATTGTCACACATGCCTACACCCATTTTGTCTGTATCTGCCTTGTTTTCTTCATTCGGATGGTAACCTAACCAGGACCCTAACTGGGGACCCTTCAGTCCTTCACTTGTCCACTAGTGTGAATCTCACCTGTAGTTTCTTCCTTATTTCATGGCTTCCTTCGGACCACCCCTAGGAGTGCTGAATCAAATGCAATCTAAAAGCAAACACAAAGCTGGCTCTAATCAGCACTGTGCCTTCACATCATGTATGCAACTTTGCAGGTGTAACTACCACCCCTCCCCCAGCTGTCCCAGGACACATCCTCTGCCCCCTAACAAACTATCCTCATGTTTAGTTCCTTCTTGCCTCTTGTTCCCACTTAGTCATGTGACTGTAAAGGTTGGACTGTCTGTGTCACAGGACACCTGACTAACTGATGGAGCTGGGGCTGGGGTAGGCCACAAGGACTATTGGGGTGACTGGTGTAGGGAAAGCATATTCAAAGCCCCATGGTGGGAGGAGCAAAGGGAACTGTACATTCAACCACATCAGAGGTACACCTTTGATTCTGAAGAGTCCTGAGATCCATGAGGGAGTCCCAGGACCTGACTCTGACCCAAGAATGAAGAGACAGCTTTGATACAGCAGGCGTGGGGGTAGAGGTCTGCAATAAGAGCCCAAGTGCTCATGGGAGCTTTGCCCAGAATTGGGTCTACTAGAGCCATCTGGCAGAATAATTATCTCACAGCCCAACTGCTGCTCACCCAGATGTTCTGCAAGCTTACGCTCTTTATTCCCCTCTTTTGCTTTATGTTGGCCAGAGTAGATTCTGTTGCCTTTAACTAAAAGCTCCTGGATAAAGTGTGACTTGAGTATATATACAAGGTAGTACAGTACTTTACTCTGCTCTCCCAGAAGCTCAGTGTTGAAGGGGGTCACATGGTCTCTGTTATATTGCAAGATAGACAAACTTGGAAAAACCCCAGCTATGTAAAATTGCATGCAAACTATAACAGAGATGGGCAAATCACACACCTGTGAAGCTTTGTCCAGAGCACAAGGAAACATAGCAACAATTCTCGCAATAGTGTGAGCGTAGTTGAAAAGTTATAGCAAGTTCCTAGGAGATAAGTATTTTAGTAAGTTTTAGCATTTGCCTTTAATGGTGCAGGACATTTGACAAAAGAGAGCTGGGTGGGAGAAGGGACAGAGGCTGCCAAGCTCTCAATATGGGGGGGGGCACTAGCATACTTGACCTGAGCTTGAGTAACCACAGTGGTTGGAGCCTTGCTTTGTATTGGGTTCACACCGGGGTCTGGGAGGACAGTGCTCACACTGTGGTCTCGGAGGACGGTGCTCACACTGGGGTCTGGGAGGACAAATGTTCACACCAGGGTCTGGGAGGACAGTTCTCATACCATGGTCTGGGAGGATGGTGTTCACACCAGGGTCTGGGAGAACAAATGCTCATGCCAGGGTCTGGGAGGATTGTTCTCACATTGGGGTCTGGGAGGATGGTGCTCACACCAGGGTCTGGGAGGACAAATGCTCACACCAGGGTTTGGGAGGATGGTGTTCATACCAAGGTCTGGGAGGACAGTGCTCACACCAGGGCCTGAGAGGACAGTGTTACATGGAGTCCTATGCTCCTGAGACAAGCATGTGCCTAAACTGGGCCCACAGACGACAGGCAATGGATGTCTGCCATCTAGCATACTCCAGGGGTGAAATTTGGCATCAGAGGAACAGTGTGTTGACATACCAGAGAAGCAAATACAGAACACTTCCTGTATACAGTGCTGAGAACACTTCTGTTTCCCAATCATCTGTGCACTCTGGCACTTACATAATGTCGGTCATCCTAGACTCTAGTCTGTATTCAGAGCGCCTTGTTAAACAGGTGTGGAGGCTCCTTAGCCTGTACAGAGCGTGCAGGCTTGAGATGCCCCAGCCTTGTTTAAGAGACTGGCAGCAGCAGGAGTGGATGCTGATGCAAGCTACTGAGGGTGAGAGAGTCTGCCAGGTAGACGCTGGACAGGCCAGAACCTTCGCTTTGCTATTCGTCAGGCCAAGCTTTAGTTCAGTTTTGTTTGTGTTTAGTCCAGTTTTGTTCATGTAACCCAGGATAGCCTGGAACTCACTATATAGCTGAGGCTAGCCTTAAACTCTTGATCCTTCTGCCTTCACTTTCTTTTTTTTTAATTTCCTCTTTTAATTGAAAATATTTTTTTCCATACAATGCATTCTGATCATGGTTTCCCCTCCCTCATCTTCTCCCAGATCTTCTCCACCTCCCCACCCTTCCAACTCTGCCTTCTCCCTCTCTCTCTCTCTCTCTCTCTCTCTCTCTCTCTCTCAGGAAAACTAAGAGGCAAATTAAAACAAACAAAAATAAAACAAAATGAACAAACAACAAACAAAAGAAACAAAGCGTGAGAAATGCACGTGCAAGCGTGCGCACACACACACACGCACACACACGCACACACAATCGGAAACCATGATATTCAAGGACCAATGTGGTTAAAAATAAAAAGCCCAAACAAAGCAGTATGAGACAAAAATAATCTCCAAAAATACCTTTGAATTCATTTTGTGTTGGTATCTACTACTGGGCATGGGGCCTGCCTTTAAGTGTGGTTGGTATAGCAAATGAGACTCCCTTAGAGAAACTAATTTGTCCCCTGGGAGATGTTGTCAACTAGAGATAGCTTGGTTAGGCATGGGAGCTCCTGTCTACTTCCCCCTCTCTGCACTGGGACCGCATCGAGCTTGAACCTGTGCAGTCCCTGTGCATGCTGCCACAGCTTCTGTGAGTTTACATGTGCTCAGGTCCTGTTGGGTCTGGAAGACACTGTTTCCTTGGTGTCATCCACTCCCTTTGGCTCTTTCAATCTCTCTGCCCTCTCTTCTGCACCCTGAGCCCTGAGGAGAGCGGTTTGATGCAAACATCCCACTTAGGACTGAGTGTTCCAATCATCTCTTACTCGCTGCACACTGATGTGGGTCTCTGTGTTAGTTCCTGTCTTCTACAGGCAGAAGCTTCTTTAATGATGTCTAAGTGAGATACTGGTCTATGTATATCGCAGAATGTCATTAGGAGTCATTTCATTGCTACATTCCTTTAGCAGAATGATAATATTTGGTTTTCCTGTAGGTCCATGGCCTATCTTGTATCAAGTTCTTGGCTACCCAAGCAGTGTCAGGCATAGGTTCCTTCCCACGGAATGGGCCTTTAATCCAATCAGGTAGTGGTTGGTTACTCTCACAATGTTTGTGACAGTATTGCTCAGTGTATCATGTAGGCAGGTCACCATTATTGTGTGAAGGGTATGTAGCTGGGTTAGTGTTTACCTTTTTCCTTTGGTAGTGTGCAGAGTACCTTCCAGTACCACGAACACTAATCAGTAGCAAAGAAGGCTCTAGTTAGGCACCAGCTCAATTTCTCCCTGTTCAGTGAGACATGTAAGTGTTGTCTTCAGCAATAGGGCCTTGGCTTCAGGTGTGGAGAGCAGCCCATAACCTTGGCAATAGCTTGAGTTGTTTGGGGGTTTCCATGGGGGGCTGTTTAGCCAACAACTCAATTAGATGTAAACCATTCCTGGCACTGGAGATTTTATTTGGTAGTAAGAGATGTCTAGTTAGGTTTTTGTCTACTCTGTTATTTGGTGGCTCCATTTATATTTCTTTCATACATACATACAGACAGACACCGCCCCCCCCTTCTGACACACACACACTTAAAGAAGCTTCTACTTACATATGGCAAGTTTCCATATGACTCACTCATGGCCATCAGTGTCAGCTGTCCCTCCTCATATTCCATCCCTTACCCTCCTCTTTCCTCCCCACTTGGACTGGGCCTTGCTCAGCGATTCCTTCGACAACGCCGCCACTTCCCTAACTGCTGGGGTTACATGTGCACACCACCATGTAGATAGTAGCAAAACTCCGGAAAGTACATGAATACCTGGAATAGTTCCTTAAGTGACGGCTTCTGTTACTGACCTCCCACCCATCAGTCTCCAGTGCCATCTGCTTCTAGGAGAAGCCGTCCACTCACAGGCTCTGACTCTGCATAGGCACTCAGCCATGGTTGGCACATTTGACCACAGTGAGCCAGGTCCTGTGGGCTTCCGCTCCTGCTCAGTCAGTGCAGAGACAAGTGACGGGGCAGGTGGTCTCTATGGAGAGGACGGAGTCCTGAGCAGGCTGCACATGTCAGCAGGGCTCCCAGGATGCTCTCCTAGGATCCCAAGGGAAAGTCAGGTTTACAAAATGAGGCTGCAATAGAAAGAAAGAACAGTTAGCCCTGGGGCTGGCTTCTCTTTAGACCAGGCCGTTTGAAGTAGAAACAGTCAGTCGCAGAGAGAACCATGGCATCTGTTCCTAACTGAAAGGTTGCTTGCATAGAGTTCCATAGAGTTCAGCGTGTGTGTGTTTGTTAATACTGAGCCATTTTGGAAATTAAAATAGGTAATTATTTCTGAGCCTTTTAATCATTTTTAAGCAAAATAATGAGCTGGAAAGCATTTAGCTGAGGAAGCTCATCTGATTACACAGGCAATGATTCTGTGGGGATGAGATACAAGCATACATTATCTCCCTTTGCGCTAGGGTTGCCAGGAGTGGAGGTGCAGGGTTCACTCAGCTCACCTCCAGGTCCTGTGCTATTTATGTTTTCACATGATATCCACAGCCCCAGGAGTCTGCTCCTGGCTTTTCTGTGCCTTCCTTGTTCTTGGCCATGCTATTTCCTGTTTCCAGACTTTTGTCACTCATGGGTAAAGCATTTTACAATTTAAAAAGCCTCTTCTAGCTCTGACTCTCTGAAACTGTAGGATTCTTGGAAACTGACTCAAGGAGACAAGTTTTCTCTCATTAGCACCCGAGCATCCCAGAACCGTGGTCTTCTCCAGGCCCCAGGCCAGAGCTTCCTTCTGCACAATGGTCTGGCTACAGGCAGAGTATCATGAAGGCCAGTGTTAGGATAGAAAGGGGCTTCTAGAGTGTTCCATACAATAAAGAGGAAAACAAATATTCATGACCTAACAGAAAGATAAGCCATAGACATGTGTTCGTGCGAGCCCTCTGTAGCAGTTGTAGAAGACAGAAGGGAGAAGGTAGCTAGCGAGCAATATGAGGGTAGACTTAAGGACTGTGTTTAATCAACTAATGGTTTCTTTGATTCAGCTTTATTTGCTAGGCCAAAATATCTGGGCTCTTTATTTTCTTCTTGTTGTTGTTGCTATTATTATTATTATTATTATTATTATTATTATTATTAATCCAGTTGGTTGAGTCATTTCTCCCTGAAGCCCCCCATCTTCGTGCCTAACAGGCAGTGACTTCCAGGATCACACTTTGAGTTTAATACCTTCAGAAATTCCAGCACTGAGAGGGGAGGAGAACACAAGTCCCCTCTCTAACCAAGAAGTGATTTGCAGTGGATACCTGCTGGGAAAGGGAAAATCATTTTTCTCTAGTTGGAGTGTCACTGGGCATATCAACCGCGCTCTGGGACAGACCTCATGTCAAGGAAGAATTTTGAGCATGTTCTTTTCCCTCTCCAACAACTCCCAGCTCACAAATAGGCCAGCACAAAATGTACTCCGTGGTTCTGTTTGTTTGTTTGTGTTTGCTTTTTGTTTTTAATGCACTTCAGCTTTGGTAATTTTGTCTTATTAATTTTTTTATTTTTATTTTGTTTTGATTTTGGCTTTTTTGTTGTTTTTCCTTTTTCTGGAGAGAGAAAGTATGAAATTGGGTGGATAGGAATGTGGGAAGGATCTGGGGAATTGTTGGGGGAGGGGGAAAGAATATGATCAAAATATGTTGCATGAAAAAAATTAAAAATTATTAAAAAGGAAAGTAACTACTAAAGTGTCAGATCACAGAGCAATCCTCGACACCTAAGAAGCCAAATTGAATCTGTTCGCTGTTCTTCTGGACCTGATAAGCACAGGGACTTTTCCAAGACAAGATAAAATGCCTTTGATGACTGGAGCCCCACTTCTCAGCCCCCAGGGTTCCTAGAACATTCCTTTCAGCACAACCAGGAACAGAGGTTGGTTGCGGCAGAGGCAGGTGACACAGAGAAGCCCGACTGCCCCAGCAGTGGCTGTCTTCAGCAGTCATGTGGCCTGGCCAGTTCAGGTTCATTTGGGAACTGTCACTCCAAGGAAAGCAAGC
This sequence comes from Cricetomys ansorgei, assembly GCA_026225945.1. Classification (NCBI taxonomy): domain Eukaryota; kingdom Metazoa; phylum Chordata; class Mammalia; order Rodentia; family Nesomyidae; genus Cricetomys; species Cricetomys ansorgei. The sequence goes on from JAMJFZ010000116.1 coordinate 5,096,524, forward strand.
ATCTCTGAAAAGACTCTATGCCGAGGCACCGCTCCCTGGCTTGTCTGGAGGAGGGCTCCCATAACTAGAGAAGTCTGTAGTTAGCTGAACTTGACAGATGATGTCTATCATGTTCTAGCCTTACGAGCCTCTGTGTCCCAGTCCCGAATAAACTCTTCTGGGACAGGGTCTCATCAGTAATGCACAGTGTTCTCATAACTGTGGTGTCAAAGGCAAAACAGATCAGCGAGTCCAGCCTCGCCATCATTTTTTAAGCCGTGCTTTTCTGAGAAGGTCCTGTAGTCCTGCCAATGAAGTTATTGAATCAGATGGTTAAGGCCCCAACCTTCCTAACGCTGTGGCCCTTTAAGACTTCCTCGTGTCGTGGTGACCCCCAACCATAAAATTATTTCTATTACTACTTTATAACTGTAATTTTGCCACTGTTATGAATCATAATACAATATCTTATATGTAGGATGGTCTTAGGCAACCCCTGTGAAAGGGTCATTTAATCCCCAAAGGGGCCGTGACCCACAGGTTGAGAACTGCTTGTTTAAGGGCTTCTGCTATCCTTGGCTTTTTCCAGAAAGAGTATAAAAGATTTCATTTTACTAAATTTTGTTAAACTGAGAAGAAATCAATCATGGCTCTTTAAAAAGTGAAGGAAGGAAGGAAGGAAAGACAGAAAGAGAGAAAGAAAGAAAGAAAGAAAGAAAGAAAGAAAGAAAGAAAGAAAGAAAGAAAGAAAGAAAGAAAGAAAGAAAGAAAGAAAGAAACAAAGGATACAGCTTAAATGAATTTGACCACACAACCACTTTGCATGGTATCACCATGCCGAATACAGATTGGTTCCGGTGCTGAATATGGATTAGTTCCAGTGTTGCTGTGGGAGGTAGACAGGAAGTGAGGACTGCTTGGGGAGCTGGGAGTGTGAAGCCGCCAGGAAGTGGACAGCATCCTCTGCACCTGCTGGCTGCAGTCTCTGGGCTAAGGATGCCTCTCCATGCTGCCTACTCTGGGTGTTGCACATGTCACTGCTGAGCAGGCAGCTGTGGCTCTTGAGAGGCACCTGACTCCATCCTGACTCTCCTGGCTCATGTGAAGCCTAATGACTTTTCTTCCTGTGTTCCCTGCTGTGTCACTGTGTATAGGTGCCTTAGTGGCTTTGCACACTTTTGTCATATTTAACTTTGGTAACCCAAGGTCTTGGGGAGGTGACTATCCATGCTTCACAGAGTACAAACTGATGCATTTTTATAGTCTATATTTACTGGGATCCTTTCAACATTTCATTAGTATCCCCTAGTTGTACATATAAGCACGAAGAAAACCAAATGTATGGGGTCTGGATTTGCTCGCTGTAGCAGTACTACAGGGCCCACAGGACTGTACCCCTGTGTCTACCTGTTTGGTCACCTAGAGGAACTCCAGACTGGGTTCACCTTACTGCTTCCCACAGGTGAGACGCTAGCAGTCATGAGACGCTGGAGCCAGAGAGGTGTCTGAGCACTCATGCTTTCTGGATCAGCCCTCCAACCAGCCGCCTGCGCTGTGTGGGGTTGCTCAGCCGTGACAGGTGCCAGAGAGGAGTCATAGCCTGTGGTCAGTGGAGAGTGCAGTCCTTACCTGAGGATTGTGACTGCTGTGCACCTGGCCCCCGGGGGAGTACCTCTTCTTCCAGGCCAGAAGAACATGCCTGGTTCATGCTCCTGGCCACGGTCTGCTGAATGGGAGGCAGAGCCTGAATCATAGGGTCTGGTGAGGCTTATGTCAGGTATCTGTTTGTAAGTGCTCACCAACTTCTACAGTCTTGGAGATGAATTCCTAGCATGTTGCTCTAAGCCGTATCCTGTGTGTAACACTGTGGGCCAGAGCCTGGGAAATATGGTAGCCCTCCTTCTGGCTCTTTGATGTGGAAACCCTCTCCCCTGCTTTTCAGGGGTGTAAGAGAAACCATGTAGCTATCTTAAGTATATGAAATAATGCATCCTTTCTAGTTGGTAGTTTTCAGGATATTGGCTGGGGTTGGGGAAAAAAAAATGGCAGAGCAGAAATGGCAGATAGATCTGTCCCCAGGTCAAAAGTCAGCCAGTCAGTCTGTCTGTCTATCTGTCTTTATATCTCCGTGTCTCTATGTGTGTGGTGCGTATGTAGCATGGTGCATGGTTGTATGTGATGTGTTGTATGTGGGGTTGTGTATTTTGTTTGTGTGTGTGGTGTGGTTGTGTGATGTGTGTATGTGTGGTGTGTGTGTAGCATGGTGTGTTTGTGTGTGTATATGTGTATGTACTATGGTGTGTGTGTGTAATATGGTACATGAAGTTGTATATGTAGAGTAGTATGTGGGCATGTATACAGGTGTGTGTGTGTGTGTGTGTGTGTGTGTGTGTGTGCGCGCGCGCGCGTGCGCACAGTGCGGGGATGTGCCCCTCCTGCCTAACCCTGTACCCTTATGAGAAATACAGTGAAGTTTCATTTCAGAATTTGGGGATGTGGGAGAATCCTTGTGAGTAGCATAGCAACAGTCAGACAGAAACAACATACCAGGCCAACAGCAGGAACCATGGGAACACACACACAGAGCTGAAGCCATTGTGTGGCCCTGAGTCTGAAGCAGCCTAGGCATTACTCAGCTAGCAGTCTGACCCCATCCAGAGAGCTACCCTCTGGGAGGAGCCACGGACATGGGCTTGTCAGGTCCTTTCACTAGATGTCCATGCCTACCCACGTGCCAGTGACCAACTGATGTAGACATCTCGATGTGGTGAATTCTTAGTGATGATGGGAGGTTGTTTTAGAGATTTGTAAGCTCCTTAGCACCCAGCACTCCTGTAAGTCTGTGAACAGCCTACGGCATGTTCTGAGGTGCTTGTCCCCATCCTGGCATCCGGATATTAACACTTCCCACCCACCTACCCAGCCAAGACCCCTGGACTCCTGTCGTTTTCTGAGCTGTTTTCCACAGCTGTGCCTGGCGTGTGGAGTTCCACGGCCTTTACACAGGTCATTTTATCAGATAGATTCTGCTACTCTGTCCAGCTTCCCACTGGGCAATCAGCTGCCTGCTGGTGTGTGGGTAGACAGCTCAAGCACACTGGGTTCAGCATCACCTCACTGTGTGTGTTTGTGTGCATGTGTGTGTGCATACGAGAGTGTGTACGTGTGTGTGTGAATGTGTGTATATATATGTGCATGTGTGTGAGTATATGTGCATGCATGTGAGAGTGTGTATGTATTTGTGTGTGCGTGTTTGTGCATGTGTGTGAGTTATGGTATGTGTGTGTATGCATTTGTGTGTGTGTGTGTGCATGTGTGTGTGCATCTGTGTGAGACTGTGTGTCTGCATGTGTGTATTGTGTGTGGGAGAGTCTGTGCATGCCTATGCGTGCGTGCCTCCCCCCTGCTGATCGCATTCTCCATTCCTCTGCTAGGAAGGGAGGAACCACCCGTTCTCACTAGAGCTGGAGGATTCATGTATCTGAATTAATAGCAAGTTCATGTACCTGGTAATCGAGAGACTGGCAGAGATACCTGCCAAACAGTTGTCCTGCAAGAGGCCATTTAAGTTGGATGTTTGCTGTGCAGTGGAATCCCTCAGCTTGGTCACAGTTGGCATTTTAGCCTCTCCTTAAGTGAGAGGCTGTCTATGCTGATCAGCTTCAACTGTCAACTTGATGCAACCTAGAATCTCTTGGGAAGAGAGTTCTTTTATAAAAATACAATGTTTTTATTTTTTTAAAGAATTTCATACTTGCACAAAATATATTTTGATCATATTCACCACAACTCCTTCCCTAACTTCTCCCCCTCCTTCCCTAACTCCTCCCCCTCCTCCCCTAACTCCTCCCAGGGACACCCTGAGCTCCCTTCCAATTTCAGGTCTTCCTCTCTCTCTCTCTCTCTCTCTCTCTCTCTCTCTCTCTCTCTCTCTCTCTGTGCAACTCTCTGAGTTTGTGCTGCCCAGATACTCATGGGTTTGGGGCCATCGACTAGAGCATGATTGACTTGCCAGGGGCGCCACCCTTAAAGGAAACCGACTCCCCGTTCCCCAGCACTCATCAACTGGCAATAGCTCCTCAGCTGGGGGTGGTGACTCTGGAGCCCCTCCCTCCTCCATGCTGATATGTTGACTGGCTTGATCTTGTGCAGGTCTCACATATTTAAGTTCATGAGTGCAGTGGTCTGTCCTGTCATATCCAGAAGACATTGTTTCACCCAGTCCTTCCAGACCTCTGGCTCTTACAATCTCTCCACATCCTCTTCTGAGCCTTTGGGGGCATGCTGGGAGCAGTGCAGGGGAACAGCAGCCAGCACTGGAGCTTCAGGAGTCAGCCTACTGTTAGCAGGGCGACAGTAGGTTTTTACCTTGGCCTCCTGAGGGATTGTCTCCTGAATGCCCTTTGCTACTGCTGGGCCTTATTGTGCTTGTTGCTACTCTGGTCTCCCTGTCTCTCTTGTGGCATGAAAGTTCTATGGGGGTCTCTAACCCCTCACTAGGCAGTGTTACTAGCACACATAACAATGGTGATGATTTTCCCTTGAGCAATGCTCCTTGGGCAAGGCAGTGCCATTCAGTTGAATTGGTGACTCTACTGAAACTCCAGAAGGAATAACTAAAAAACATGTATGGCTAAGAACAGTCAGTGTTTTTCACATACAGTTCCAGGGTTAAATTAGGAAGTTTTGCCAGCTGCCTTAGAATCAGTAACTAAAGAAGAAAACATATTTTTGCTAGGGACTTGTTTGGTCAGGGTTAGGAAAGCTAGAACAAAGGAAGCTTAATTGCTAGGGCCCGCATGAAAAACAGACCCAGGATCAAGAAATAACAAATGAATTTCAGTGCCCATTGTTAGGCTTGAACTTTCTCAACCACGAATAAATTGATTCTTTCCTGGTCTCTATAATTAAAAATTTGCTAATGGATTTGGGGTGTACCTTAAGGATATAAAGCTGTGTGGCAGATTCTCTTTTTACCTAAGAAAAACAATTAGACCCAAGAAAACTTAAAGTTTTCTAGTTAATAAAAAACTTGTTTCATTGTACAGACTAAATAATCACTGTGTAAGTTAAGATCCCATGACATGTCCTCCTTTCCTAGTAACTACAATAGACGCTGGCTGTGAGAATATTTGGCTCGTTTAAACTCTGTTAATCTATAATAACAAAATTATTGTTTCTGGAATATAGATGTATTGTGGGGGAAAAGTACATGTTAAACTGGGTGTTCTTGCATAATCAGGTGTGGGAATCGAAAATAACCTGTCTTTTTAAACATTGTAATCATTCACTGGGAAAAATAGGACTTGTGATTATGGAATGAGTTCTTCTTACATAGAGGGTATTGTTTTAAAAGGCGTATAGGTGTGTGGGAATAAGAAGAAGGAGAGGAAAAGGAGAATGGAATGTATGTAAGATACAGGTAAGATGTATGAGTGAGGGTTGTGTATGCTGGCCCTACAGGAGAAGGGAAGAAGGAAGCGTGCAAGATGTGTGGGTAAGATCTATGTGTGTAGAAGCTTTGCTTCACCCACGATATGTGTGTGAATGGTAGGTGTGTGATTTTTATGAAAAATACAATAGAGAATAAGTTTAAATAAGAGAAATAAAAAGAAAACAGACAGGAGAGAGAGAGGAGAAAAGAAGGAGAATAGAGAAGCAAGAAGGAGCAGAAGGAATAAAGGGAGAAGTTCGTCTCATCCGTAAGAGGTGCGGTTTCATTCTTGGTATTTCTCCGATTCTGCCTCTCCCTCCCTGGCCGCTGACCTCCTGCTGGGGCTGGACCTCAGCATGGATGTGTTATATAGGATGTCCATTCATGATTGACCACTCCATGGACATTTGTTTTCTGCACTTAGACCAGTTGTGCTAACCTCCTTGCACCACAAAGAAACTTCTCTGATGAGGTCTGAAGCTGCATTAATCTATGGATATAGAGATGTGAATTTAGAGGGCAGCTAAATACTATTTCCATTTAGCAAAATAGTAGTAGGTTCATCCCTAGAGAGCTCCCTAACCATGAGTTTTTGGCCAGATTTATAGTACCAGATATGCGTTTCCTCCTGTGGAGTGTATATTACATAAAAAACAAATATCAATCGGTTACCCCATGCTGCTTTGCACCCATGGACAAAATATGTACGTCGTGTTCTGTAAAGTTGTTTGAGTATGTGAATCTGCAGAAGGACTTCCCTGGAAATCCTCTGGGGTGCCCACGCTGGCTGAGTCCCTTTCTCAGAGAATCATCTTGGTTGAAAGGAGCAGTGGAGTGAGGCTTTTAGCCACATGGCATACTCCAGCTCTCCATTGCCATCTCCAGCTCTCCTGACAGCCTAGGTGTGGATAGCACTCAGACGTAACTGTGACTTAGGATCTGCCAAATGAAAGGGGCTTGGCCAGCTAGATTCTTCTACAAGGATTTCGGAATAGAGAAAACGCCATGGTTGGTAGTGAGACCAGAGAGAGGAAGCCATGGGAACTGTGGGTTAAATAGAACTCAAACTCATATTCTGGGAGGGGCAGGAACTCAGATGAGGCAGAGGCAGCTGACCACAGAGAGAAGAGAGAGTGCTGGGGCCTGAGAGAAGCAGGGAGGCGGCAGGTGGGGCAGAGCGGCTGCCCCTGGGCCTTCTGGGATTCCCCAAACTGCCATGATTCTTTGAATTCTGTCTGTGCCCTTAAGGTGAATCCTTACAGACATGAGGAGGCATCTGTCCCTTCCAGTGGAGGGAAGCTCTATAAGAGCTTCTTAGGTCACACCGGACTTAGCAAGCACAGCACCGTGCAACCTGTAATTGGAAAATTGTTGGAGTGAAATAAAAATTACAAACCTGATCGTGAAGTGTGGGAGCATCGGCTTGCTCTATGGGACTCTCATTTGTCACTGACTGGCCAGCTAAAGACCACCCTGTCAACTTAGCTGCTCTCACAGCCCAGCAGTGCACAGTGGCGTCTGGAGAAAGCTGAGCAGTAAAGACTGTCGTCGGGGATCGTTAGTCCTAATTTAAGCAATAATCCTGTAATCATAAAGGATGTTCTGGAGCGGACTGTCCCTGGTAGCATTTATCATCAGAATTATAATTGCAATTTAGTCTAACAACAAATGCGGAAAGCGGTGAACATTTGGACCCTGTTGCCAAGGGAGATAATTTGGCCGTGTAGTTTTCTTTAGTGGGACAAGTAGCTGGTGCTTTCTTCACACACATGCACACACCTACGCATAGATATGTATTTTTTGTGTGTTTGTTTCAAGATGTAATACTTTTTAATCAAAGTAAGCTTTAGTAAAAATAATCAGAGGTGATCTAAGTGACCTTTCTAAGGAAAGTCCCAGTAATGACTGAGACTAAGCACTGAGCAAGCGTGGTGCTAAGACTGGGCAAGCATAGTACTAAGACCTAGCAACCTAGGTACTAAGCACTTAGCAATTGTAGGTACTAAGAACCTAGCAAGTTTAGATACTAAGAATCTGGAAATCGTAGACACTAAGAACCTAGTACGCTTAGGTATGGACTACCTAGCAAGCTTAGGTACTGACTTAGAGACGTAGAACCTGGCAGACTTGGGGCTGACTGTGCTGAGGCTTTCTCTCCCCAGGTCTTCTATCGAGTCCAGTAAAGAGAGTGTGAGGGTTCTGTAAATGAGGAACTGTTGTGTTTCCAGACTTGAAAGGCCTCACAGATGCAGGAGGCATGTCTGGAGACGCAACTCCAAGGTCCTAGTCCTCCCAATGGGCATCTCTGGACCCCACCTCGCTGCCTTTCTGAATAAGCCACGGAGTACAGTAGGAGCTCCGAGGTTGTATCACAACACTGGCATGATAAACCACTTGGGGATGAGCAGACACAGGAGAAATCTGGGCGTTTCCTGAGAAAAATAATCACTCAGCTAATTCAGTGTTGTGTGGTAGAGAGAGACATATCTCCCACTTTAAGACAGTTGGTCTGTGAAACTGGTGGTGGCCACATGCCCTCACTCTCGCTCTTGGCGAGCCAGGAGGAAACAGGCTCGTTTCCTGTTTATATCAGGGATCTGACTGGGAATGAAAAACCAGTGGGCACATGTGTTCTGCTGGAGACCTCAGCCCTCACGGGGCTGCATGAGTCTGCACCAGACCCCATTGTGTATCTTAATTTTGTGTGACTGGATGCGCCTCATGATCTCCTAAAAGTTGGAGGGAGGTGACGGGTTCTGTCCCTTTTCCTGCCCTTGGGACCCTCTTCCTCCTGCTGGGTCTCCTCATCCAGCCTTGATGTGGGGCTTGTGTCCGGTCCTGTTGCAGCTCCTTATGCCCTGCCTGATCGATAACCCTGGGAGGTCTGCTCTCTTCTGAGGGGAAGAACGGGAGTATGGATCTGGGGAGATGGGAGCTGGAGGAACTGGGAGGAGTGGAGGGAGGGGAGGCTGCTTTCAGGATGTATTGTATGAGAGAAGGAAGAAATAATGTTGAAAACAAGTAATAAATAAATAAGAAAGAAAGAAAAGAGAAAAACCAACTGGCACAGTTCTGAAGTGCGATGCAGCTGGCAGCGTCTTGTGACAAGTCCAGGAAGCGGACTACACTACACACCGCGTGAACGCTGGCTCGGAAACAGGGTTACCTAGCCATCTGACCTGTGCGTTTACATTGACGTTTTATCTGGTCTTTCTTACTGACATCATGTGCTCAGCGCTTTCAGTCAAAAGAAGGCAAAATCTTCATAAGAAAAATGCACAGGGGCTGGGGCTCAAGCTCAGTGGTAGAATGTAGCCCAGCAAACACAAGTTCCCTGGGTTTGATTCCTAGGGTAGAAACAAAACCAAACAAACCCAAAACCAAAACCAAAGAAAACGAAACAAAAATAAAACAAAACAAAAATAAAACAAAACAAAAAACAATAAATCAAAAACAAAACCAAAGCAAAACGAAAAGAAAAAAAAAAAAAGAGAAACCAGCATTACACTGAAGCAACAAGTGGAATGAGAACAGGTTAATTTATTCAGTGGACAGGAAAACTGAGGCCAAGGAATGAGAGCACCTAACCAGTGTATGCAGACAGGTAGAGGCAGTCTCTGAGTTCAGAGGCCATGCTCCTTCCTACACACCTGCTCAAACTGGTGTGTTCTGGTTACAGAAATAGAAAGAACTAAGGCACCCCACTGCGGCCACCCTATTGTATGTCAGCTGACATGACCATAGTGGGGTGTCTTAATTCTTTTACTCCAGTTGACTGACAAAAACCACTGAGAAGATGCCATAAGAGCCAGTCTTGGTGGGAGAAGTTGCTTCCCACCTGGTCAGCCCTTGTTTATTCTCTGCACCCCCTCTTCTGTTCGCTATACTTTCAGAATGGCTTTTAAAGACATATTACGTTGATTCTGACTCCATACTGTTGCTTAAAGCACTCTAGGTGCTTTGTGGACAAAGACTTAATTATCATTTTCGGTGTGTGTGTGTGTTGTACATTTATTTGTATATGCATGTTTTGCATGTGTGTGGTGCACATGGATGTGGAGGCCCAAGGTTGGTGTCAGGAATCATTCTGTACCGTTCTTCTACCTTATCCACTGAGGCAAGGGCTCTCAATCAAACCCAGAGCTCTCTGATACGGCTGATCTTGCTAGCCAGCTGCCTCTGGGGACTGTCTCCACCTAAGAGGCTAGAATTACAGGTGGGCTTCATGCCTACCCCATGCTTTTTGGGTTCTGGGAATAGGAACTCCCATCCTCACATTTGTGTAACTGATTTCTTAAACTGTATCTGAGCTCTGAAGCCTTATTTATTGAGGGCCAAATATATCTGTTGACTTTTTCACTCATAACTGACCTCCTGGACCTCCTGCCTTGCTTGTAACTGCTTGTAACGGAAAGCTGTCTTCCACCATGGAAACTGTTCTCTTGCCCCAACTGCTACTGAGGCAGAGTCCTAACTTGTAACTTTTTTAACCCTCTAGCTCTAAAAAGATTAGAAAGGAAAGAGAGGAATTGGAGAAATATTCACAGCCCCTTCTGGCTGTCCTGATCTGTCTGAGCCTGGGGAACTGAGCTAACTTCTAGCATCTTTTATCCTTTAACCATCCCATCCATCCTCTGAGCCTGGTGCCTGCCTTCCCATCAGTGCTCTCCCATCACCTGTCTTCCGACACTAACTGTCAACTCCAACTGGCCACTCTCCTAAATAGGGCCCCGAAGCTGTTCCCAGAAGTCTAAGCGGCATGTAACCATAAGGAAGGCTGTGCAGTACAAAAGACTCCTTGGCAAAGTGTCCTGCTACACATTTGTGTGGCAAATCTTCAGGGCCTCATTATGGCTTCTCAAACGATGCAACTGATTTTATTACCCATCGAATTGGAAGGTCTGTGCAGCACAGGCTGTGTGTGAGTCCCTGTACAAGATGAGCATGGTTGCTGGCCCTTTCTAGGCTCCTTCCCATGTTCGTGTGAGGGCACGGGGATGCTGTGTGTTCAGTTCACGCTGTGTTCTCAGCGAGATCCTTTCCGCCTCCTCCTGGCTCAGACTAGGTGCTTCCTCTCAGATTGAGTTTGTTCCTGCCCATCCTGATTCCTTAGCAATCCAGCTGACAGATTCAGCTGCCTTTCGCCATGTCTGCTGAGCACCAGGGAACACCTTGGTGCTTAACGTAGGTGCCCACGGCTTCTTAGAGTGTGAACTGAGCACTGAGGGCTGTGGATAAAATGACAGAAAACATAGAAGCAAGCTTACCAACGCAGCCTGGGGAAGCCATTTCAGGGGAGGCGATGAGGGTAGATGTCAACACTGGCCACTGATGTCGCAGGCTCGTGGGTGGAGGAGAACACATTGCTGGGAGGGACCAGCAGGCACAGAGGTCATGAGATGGAGAGATGCATACGGGTTTGGGAAAACACGGTCCAGTATAAAGATGTGAAGCCATGTGATGAGAGGCCAGGCCAGGCAGAGAAGGATCCTAAGGGACCTGCTAGGGAACCAACGCTTGGCTTATTCACAGCGAGGGCCTTCTGTTTGGTTTTACATACAGGATTAGATGAGTCCATCTTCCTATTAAAATCAGTAACTCTGTATTGATGTGGAAGCGTGAGTAGTTAGGGTAGTATGGATACAGCACAGAGATGCATGAAGTGGCGTAGCCACCAGCAATACTCCAGTCTTATGCATGAAGGAGGACTTGGGAGGATGGGATGGACCAACAGCCACCCTGAAAGTCCAGGTCCCTGAACTTGACAGTGAGGCCTTGGTGGTAAGAAACGGGAGAGGAAAGCCAGTGACTTCTTTGGTAGCATGAAGGTACCATGCTGCTTGTTCCTAAGGCCACTGTGAACCTTTCCACGTGGAGGCAGATGGTTTAGTGGCCAGGAGTCCTGAGGGTAGGTTCTTAAACGTCATAGTTGTCTGTTATTTACTCTTGTCTCTGATAGACTACCTTCCAGGAACAACTTTAAAGGAGGAAGGGTTTGTTCTGGCTCACGGTCTGAGCAGATACAGTCCAACACAGCAGAGAGAGCATGGTAACGATCATGGCTTGTAGCTGTGGCACTGCAAGGCAGCTGGTTACATCCCACAAGGTGGCAGTTGGAAAGCAAAGGGGTCATGGTATGACCCCTAAGGCCTGCCCTTTGAAGACCCACTCACCCTACCCATGCATGAGCCAAGTTATGGAGGTGGTGGACCTCAAGGGCATATAGAGTCCAGCAGATTGGCTTCCAAGTATCAGGTGACACTCAGCAGCCCAAATATGAGATACTTATCAAGGCTGGGTGTAAACCACTGTAGGACAAGATGGTGTTTATGGAATCTCAGAATATCCTAGAAAGGATGCTGAGGAGACAGCTGTGGGTTTTGGGCTCAGAAGCATTGGTCTTCCTGAGCCTCCTTTGAAAAGATTGAGATCCATAAACAGATTAAATTATTATTGTTAAACCAGAGGGCGTGTGTCACCTGCCTTCCTAGAAAACTCAGTGAACTGTCTTCTGTCCCAGGACACATGCACCAAGAGTTCGTGGGACCACAGGAGACATTTTATGTGTGTGCTGTGCAGACTCCACCTGCAGGTTTTGTGTAGTTGGCAGACATGTTACTCTTCTGTTCTCGCCCCTTCCAGCCCAGGTGGCTTCTGCTCCTTCCTGAAGCCACACAGATCACTTTTCTTCTGAAATCTCTCAGATAACCTGCTGAGTCGTTCTTCTCCATCGTGGGTTTCTAAGCACATTGTAAACAAGTTGGGGCTCAGAGGTGTGGCTGGTTAACACTCCCGGCATCTAACGACACAGGAGGGAATGAAATGAGCTCATGAAGTTGGAAAAGCCCTTTGCAGCTATTGATTGGTCTGTTAGCTCTGCTTTGTACCCAGTGTATGCTTTTGGGTGAGTTACTCCAGCTCTCCGAGCCTCTGTGTGCTCAGCTGTGAAGTAGCAATATGGATCCCTACTCTAAAACCCTGGTGCAGCCTGATGCTAGTGATGACCGTGCTGAGGAGGGGCAGAGAAGGCCGGGGAGACACTCAGCTGGCGAAATGCTTGCCCTATAAGCCTAAAAACCCGAGTTTGGAGCCTCTAAACCCATGAAAATAAAAATACTGAGTGTCATGGAGACAGGCAGATCCTCATGGCTCACTGATCAGCCCTGTCCAGCCCAGCCCAGCAAGTGTAGCTCAGGCCAGTGAGAGACCCTGTCTCAAAAGCCAATGTGGTCAGTGACTTAACCTGAGGCTAACCCCTGCTTTCCACATGTGTGTGTACATACAAACATGTATACCCACAAACACACACATAATGTGATAATTTGAATGAGAATGACCCCATAGGCTCATATATTTGATTATTTGGTTCCTAGTTGGTGGAACTGTTTGGGAAGGGTTAAGAGGTGTGGCCTTGTTGGAGCAGGTGTGACACTGGAGGGAGGTCTTTAAGGTTTCAGAATCCTTCATCATTCAGATAGCTCTGCCATGTGCCTGCAAATCAGGATGTAAGCTCTCAGCTGCTCCTCCAGCACCAGGCCTGTCTCCCTTCTTCCATGCTCCCAGCCATGACGGACATAGACTCTAACCCTCTGGAACCATGAGCCCCAAATGAAATGCCTTCATAAGTTGCCTTGGTCACGGTGTCTTATGACAGCAATAGAAAAGTAACCGGGACACAGACCTTTCAAAGTGACACAGATGGGCACAAAGGTCATAAGTGTTAAAGGGCCCTATATTAGCCACAGTTGGTTTGTAACAGTAGCCTCTCTACTTTTTTCCATAAACTGCTGGCAAGTGTCACTCCTGAAGCCATCTTTAGTGATGCCTTGCACCCACGGGGCGTGGCAATCGAGAGTCCCCAGCCTGGCCTTCACACAGAAGCAGGCAGGTGGTACCCGAAGAGGCCGAGGGCAGATGACCGTTGAAGCCACAGAGCCACTAAAAGGACAGCCAGGCTTCTCAATGCCACCTACCCCTGCCTCATCCAACCACTGATCCTGGTCGTGATGCATATTCTGGGAACCTTGGCTGTCAGGGTTCTGTGGGTTCTGTACCGATTTGGATATGTCCCATGTTTAGTGATTGACTATTCTGAACAGCAAGCGTATGCAGTTGAGACTAAAAAAGAATCACTCTAATAAATTTCTTATAAGCAATCTTTAGAAGACAACAATCTTTGTTGTCTGTGTTTTGAAAACCATGTTTCTGACTAATTCATTAGGAGGGGCTGGGCTTTGGTTCTAGAGACCAAGCAATGGCAACATTAAGGAGATTAATGTTGTCCCCTTCATTGTTTAAGATAAAACTTTATCATCCCAGGGAGCCACTAAATCAAAATGCCAGGAATCCTCTTGCTTATAAGAAATTTATTGAACCAATTCTTTTTTAGTCTCAAGTCATAACTATTTTAAAATTTAAATACCGCAGCAGCACTAACAAAGGATTTATGGAGAGGAGACAAATTGTTTTACCTGCCCCTGCCTGCTTTGGTAGCCAAGGAACCTTTGAGAAGCCTTTGCCTGTGTCAGTAGACATGAGACCTCACAGAGACAGGCTCATGGCAAGTCTAGCAGTGGGGAAGGTTTGCAAGGAGAACATGGCAGTTTTGCTCATACTCGAGGCCATCGCTGCTGTGCCTGGACTGTCATTTACAAAGTGGACGAAGTACCTGGTAGGAAAGGAGCTGTCCTTTCTGGAAGCGAGCTCCGACAAGGGTTGAGTATTCTTCCTTTCTGCTTGAGGATCCACAATCAGCTCTGTGCAAAAGAGCCTGCGGGCTGGGGAGATGCTCAGGTGGTAAATTGCTGCCAGAAAAGCATGAGTTTGGACTCCTAGCACCCATGTAAAAAGCTGGGTGCAGCAACATGCACCTATACTGTCACTGTGGGAATAAGAGACAGGAGGACCCTGGGGCTTGCTGGCCAGCCAGGCTAGACAAGCCATTGAGATCCAGGTTCAGCTAGAGACACTATTTAAAAACAAACAAAACAGAAATTGAAAGAAAAAGAAAATATATAAGACGTGATTGAGGAAGACACCTGACATTGACCTCTGGCCTCCACACATATGTGCATGTGCCTGTATACACATGTTCATACGCATGAATACTTATACAGAGGGGAGGGCAGGGAGAGAGGGAGAAAGGAGAGTATAAGCCATCCTGCAGATCCATGTTCCCTCAGCATTACTGATTGTCTGGGTAGCTCTGTCCCCACCTGAGTTCCCCACAGCATCACTGATGTTCTGTGTCTGGATAATCAGACTTGTGAACAATGAAACAGATCCCTGGGAATGCAGTGGAGGAATGAGTCTGGGGACAGTTCCTCTCGTTGTTGGAATTCCACAGAGATTATTCAGGTCTTTCTCAGCATTCAGAGGGCTTTGGGGTGGGGTGGGAGTGTGTATTTCTGACAATCAGCACTTTACCTTCTTACAGTGCGCACCCTGTTTGTCTCCTCCTGAGATGTCTTTCTTGGAAACCTCTCCCCAGACCAAGTGCCTGGCAGAGATGGGATTGTCTTGGCATGGATTCTGGGATACTGATGTCCTGGGATGGATATCTCGGTGGAGGGGTGGGGGGCGCATGGTTAAGCATAGGGAAAATTTGAACTGGGCAGTGGATAAAAATCATTGTCTCAGTGTCCCCAAGACAGCTTGTCCAGCTGAGACAGTGGACGTGTGTCCCCTTTTCCATCTAGACTGCTTACTGATGAGGCTGCCTCCTGAGAGGGCTGTGCCTTGGATGAGGCAGCTCCCTGGGATTGGGGGAAGTTTCTGAAGGTCTTTGCAGCCAGCTCCTCACCAGGGAAGCAAGCAGAAGAGCCCCGGGCCTGTGTGACAGCATGCTGATGTGCCATGTTGTGGCCCCTTTGAGAAGTCTCAATGGGTTTCTATCCTCTACTCTGCCCTCTTAAAGGTCTGATATCTGTG
Organism: Cricetomys ansorgei; assembly: GCA_026225945.1. Taxonomy (NCBI): domain Eukaryota; kingdom Metazoa; phylum Chordata; class Mammalia; order Rodentia; family Nesomyidae; genus Cricetomys; species Cricetomys ansorgei. The sequence goes on from JAMJFZ010000116.1 coordinate 5,111,867, forward strand.
TTAATGTCAGTCTGTTTCTCTGTTGCACTATGTGGGCAGGAAGTGTATCTCCTTCACCTGATACCACAGTGTTTAGTGCAGTATCTGGTCTTGGTGTGAGTGTGAGGGTTAAATGTAGCTCTTCAAGTGGCTCTGCATCATCTTGGCTCATTTCTGTCCTGAGGCTGCAGAAGGAGGGACTGGCAAGGGGTAGGAGGTAGAAGTTTTAGGCTATGAATCCGTCTTGCTCCCAAGACCTGCACTGTTGCCCAGGGAGTGGAGGCCAGGATTGGCATCTTGGCCTGCAGTAAGAGCAGTTGCTCTCTTTGATGGGAGTCCTGGCTGAACCATGATGAAGTGGCCTCCACATCCCCTTGTTCTTCTTTAGCTTGAGACTTGGTCCCCTCCTCACATTTTGCCTCTCGAGGCTTTGAAGAGTTTGGAGCATTAGAGGCTGTGCAGCTTCCCTGGTCTCAGGAATCTCCCAGGTGACAAGATGACATTTTCCCTTCTGATGAGATGCTTCTGGGACCCAAGGAAGACACACACACACGCGCGTGAAGGCAGAAGAGAGAGGCTGCAGAGCTTGAACTGAATGCAGGTAATTTCACTCAGCGGCACCTGTCTGTGTGGGCAGCACAGCTCACTGGATGTGGGGCTTCACAGTCTCTCTGAGGTGTCCTCTCTGCCCTGCTGAACACAACCAGGGCAACACTGTCCTCAGAGGCAGCACCGAACACTTGCCTTTCAGGACTGGCTTAGTCGTCTGCGGTGTGAGCTTCTCTAGTCTCCTCTCAGGGTTAGGCTTCAGTGTGTAAAGCTGGGGATGAGCTCAGAGCTGCTCAGTGCAGGCACCCCAACACCCACCAGTGTGTCCAACGGCTCCTCCACACACTCTCCCACCTCATGACTCTCTAGCTTCCTCCCACTCCTGTCTGGGATCGATGTGTTCTGAAAAACATTCTTGAAATTATCCTCTTCTCTGGGTAAAATTTTCACCATCTTGTAGATCTCTATTTTCACTGAAAATGTCAAGTGGCAGAGGCTGGGTTTATGTCGCCCGTACATCAAGGTTCTGCAAGGCCTGCAGTGAGCTGGAGGGACCCGGGGCTGACAGGGTCAGAACACCAAGGCAAGCCAGGGAGAAGACAACAGAACAAGTAATGATAATGGTGATGAACCCAAGAGATTGATAATTACGGCTAGTTTCTTCTCTTGCCACACCAGTGACCTCCGTAGTGTCTACCACGTGCAGTGTAAGGAGGGGTTCAAAGCAGTCAACGGGCAATTGATTTCTTACTTCCGGGACAGAGACATCCCTGGCTTCTAACCCAGGAAGGGCCGCAGGCTGTTGGATGCCTGCTAGCTCCTAAAGGGGCATGGTGTTTGATGTGGCCTTGGATAAAGCCTAACCACCACTGGAGGGGGATGGACTGCTCGGAAGTGGTGCTTAAAGCTCAGGGTAGCTGTACTGTGAGCAAAGAGACTGGAGCAGATGTGCTACCCTCTATCTAGAGTGAGTGTTTATGTAGTTGACATGGAAATGTGTGTGAGTACCAGGTACTAAGTATGTATTGGGGGACACCAGGGTGGAAGTGGGGAGGTTTCAGCTTAAGAATATGACTATCTCAGATGTTTTGATGGGAAATGGTATCTCTAAACCAGGAGAGTGGTGCCTCCTCAACTCCGTGTTTGGGGATGGGTTTGTGTGGAGCCATGCAGGCTTCCTCAAGCTGCCTCATGTGGTCACTGAGGACATCTGAGCTGAGAGTGGAGACTAGAATAGCATGAAGTTAAGAGAGGCTTTGCTTTTTATTCAGGGACGGTAGTGAGACCTGACCCTGAGCAGAGGCCTTGGACCCTGGGCTATGTTCTACAGGAAGCCCATGCTTCCTGAGTCAGGATCAGTCTCACCAGTCCCCTGCTGCCTCCCTGCCCTTGCTGGGAGTTTGAAGAAAGGAAGGGTTTAGGGAGGCAGCTTGTCTGTAAATAGAAGCTCTTCCACTCTTCATCCTGGGGTGGGGAGAGACACTAAGAGAATAACTTAAGTTCTGGGGTACCCACCCATTCCTGTACAATTAAATCAGGGTTGCCTTACCTTGGATAGTTTTTGAAGCATTGGATTTGAAAACGCCCAAAGCCACTGTGGTTCAGAGGCAGGATTAGGAGAAAGAAAGAGGGTCCAGTGAGGGACCACGATCAGGAAGTCCACTCCCAGGCCCTTTGGCAGCTGGGCTGGAACATACAAGGTTCACACCTGTTGTCGGGGGCCTACGAGAGGTAGCTGGGTTGAGCCATCTTGCTGATGTCTTTCCTCTGACCCATTTCTCCTACCTGCTAAAAGGGGCACTCACAAGATAAGAGGGTCCTACAAGCAGGAGGCTGCATAGTGGGTCTCCTGTAAGGGAGACCAGAGGAGAAAAGGAATGTGTTGAATTCAGGGAGACATCCGTGTTCCTTGTGGTAAGTACCCAAGAAAGCAGCTGAGAAGGAAAGGCTTATTTTGGCCAGGTTTCAAAAGTTTCCCTGTCCAGTTGGCTCCCTTGTTTCTGGGCTATGATGAGGCAGAACATCATGGCAGTAGAGACTTGGAGGGTGCTCACCTTGTGGCAGCTGGAAATGGGGGCACGGAGGAGGAAGAAGAAAGGGAAGGGGGCAGACACAAACAACATTCAAGAGTTTACCCTCATGACCTAGTTCTTCCAAACAGGCCTGCCTCTTAAGAGTTTCTACCATTCCTAAATCAGTACCAACAGCTGGTAGGCACACCCTCAACAGGCGAGCCCTACACCAACCACAGCAGTGAGCCACACCCGAGGGACCAAGGGATGTCCGCCCATGAAACTAATAAAAGCTTCTCTCAGAACACAACCAGGCAGTAGAAAATACTCTACAGAGGCTAGTCTTTTGTTACATGACTCACAGAGACTGCCTCTGCTACACCCACACTGGTCTAGGGAATAGCCCAGACCAGTGGGAAGAAGAAACACCTGCAGACTCATCTCTCCTCCCCAGCTAATGGAAAGCATATCCTCCCATGCTGGGCAGAAGGAAGAGTTTTTATGCATCAGTGAAACTGAATTGTGACAAAAGCAAGACCAAAAGGTCCTGAGTTGGGTCGTCCTGTGAAAGGAATGGTCGCCATCCCTGGCCTTGTCCTGTGAAAGGAATGGCCACCATCACTGGGAGTCTCAGGAAAGGAGATTACTTACAGCAGCTGGGGACAGTTAAGGAGATTCGAGGAGAATGCCTCATGAAATTGCTGTTTGTGATGTGACTATGTTCCCACAGCCTCATGTGTTTGTGCACTTGATCCCCAGTCAAGTGGCGATGTTCTGAGGTTTCGGAAGTGGGGCCTTGTGGAAGAACTGGGTCATCAAGTAGTGGACCCACTTCCTGTTCTGTCTCTGCCCAGGTGTGAGTAAGACCCCACTGCCATAGCCATGACCTCTCAAGGTGCCGTGCCTTATTTGCCAAGATGGACTGTATCCTCTCAAACCGTGAGCCAAAACAAATCCTTCCTCCTTCAAGTTGCTTCTTATTTAGGTGTATTCATTTCTTTCCTGTGGCTGTGATAGAATAATTCTGACAAAAGTAGCTTAATGAAGAAAGGGTTTCTTTTGGTTCATAGGTTCCAGAGAACATACATCCCACCATAGTGGGGAAGGCGTGGCATCAATAGTGTAAGCATGCTTGAGTGTGGCAGGAAGCAGATAGCAAGAACAGGAAGTGGGCCAGGCTGTAAAACCTCCTTCCCTCCACTACCAACCAGTGACATACTTTGTCCAACAAGACTTAAAGGTCCCACAACTACCCTGAACAGTACTATCAAACAGGAATCAAGTGTTCAAATTCATCAATGCCTGAGGGCCACGTCTCATTTAAACCACAACATTAGACATTTGGTTACAGACACAAGTAAGTCAGTAATGCACTAGCTGTGGAAAGATGTTTGGAAGGACATTTGTATTATTCCCAACACTCCAGTCTTTCCTAGCCGTGTCTCCTTACCTCTGGAGAACAGATTCAGTCTGTGAGGCCGCCAACCTAACGGGTCAACCAATAAACCAAACTCAAGAAATGACCAGAGCCTGATGTATTCTTGGCTGACAGGCAAACAGCGTAGAAACTGCACCTCCCAGGCTCTCTCTGAAGCCTGGATTCTGAGCTTGATGCCTCATTAGTATGCATGTGTGTGGGCTCCAATCAAGTAAGGGCTGGGAAGGGTTATTAAGCGCTGCCAGCAAAGCAGACCAGCTGAGCCTGATTAGTATTGATTGGAATTTCTTCCTACCAATCAATTTGCTTATTAATGTCGATGTTTGGAGTCCTTGTTTTTGTAGGAGCAGCCATCCTGTTTCTTTCAACTTTTGCATTTTCTTCCCCTTGACTCCACTTTTCGGGGTGACAGTGTTCATTTGAAAGCTGTGTGTGTGAAGAATCAGAGCTGTGGTCTACAGGGTTTGGTCTCTGCCATTTGCTCTCCCTAGCCCTTCTCTTTCTCACCCACTGCCCAGAACTGGAGCAGGATGAGGCATGCATGTCGCTGTTCCTCCAGCCACGAATAGTATTGTCCCATACACCTGGGATTAAAGGCTCCCAAGGCAGTCTCCGTTAAGAGCGTCACAGCCTGCTTCAGCATGTAGATGAACCCACCAGGGGGAGGTGTGTGTGCTGAGACAACAGTGCTATCCACAGCAAGACCCTGAAAGTGCCTGTTAGGCTTAGGCCCTATCTGGTTTGATTTTTGTGCATATGTGCTATGTTGGTGCATGAACATCTGTGTGTGTGTGTGTGTGTGTGTGTGTGTGTGTGTGTGTGTGTGTGTCTAAAGGCCAGAGGTCAGCCTTGGGTGCCTTTCCTTAAGACGCATCATGCTCCCTGTGTTTATGAGATAGTCTCTCATTGGCCCGGAATTCATCAAACAGATTAGGCTGGCCAGCAAGCCCCAGGGATCCACCTGTGTCTACCTTCCAGTGCTGGGGTTATAAGCATGCACTGCAGAGACCAACTGGTTTGTTCGTTTGTTTTAACATGGATGCTGGGGATTGGAATTGAAGTCAAGTTTCCGTGCTTGCACAGTGAACTCTTAACCAGCTGAGTCGCCTCTCTAGCCTTGGTTGGATACCTTTCTACATAGTATTCTTCTAAAGGTGCGTCATCTATTCGTTTTAACAAATTTTCCTAAGTCTTCCCGCTCAGAAAGCTGTGTGAGACCTCGTCTGTTCTTCATAATTTGAAAGAAAAAAAAGAAGTAATCTCTCCTTGCCCAGTACATATCTACTGGGCAGATGAACTGGGTTATGAGCACCAGGGAAGAGGTTTGTTGGTAAAGGTTGCTGGGAAGTGGGATTTAATAACAGGTCTGGCTAATTCCACTCAGCGTGTCACTTAGCAGTGATTAGATGCCACTCTTAGTTCATGTTGCAGCCACACTGGTGGTGTCGCATGGCTGGGATTGGCCTCAGCTTGTCTTTCTTCTGCATGGGGCTGCCATCCACAGAAGTGGCCAGGTCTCCCCATCAGATGCCCTGGGCTCACTGGCCAGAGACCGAGGTCCAGATCTGGTCTGTGTGCTTGAGCCAGGCTTGAGTCTGCTGGGCTCAGAGCTGGTGGCTTTACGGGTGGTTTTTGCAGATGTGGTTTCTTTTTCAGTCACACAGTCGCTGATGCTACCCAGGAAGGTAAAGACATTTTTTGTGACATCAGCAAAAGAACGAAAGTAGATTCAGGTCCGTAGGTGTCATCTGAGAAGTCACAGCATTGCCATTCCACAATTTCGAGTGAGACAGGGTTGTCTGAAGGAACTTGGGAGTGAGGTGTCTGGGGTTGGCAGAGGGGCAGGCTGTGCTCCTCTTTGACCCCCCCCCTCCAGGGAGGTGCTTTTCAGTCCCAGTACCCTGTTTGATTTCTTGGGCTTCTCTCCACTCTGGATGCTGTTAGGGTTCCCTGTGCTTTCCTTCCCATGAGGCCTGGGGAGACCCCATGCTGGGGTGCTCAGCCCCCAGTTTCCCTTTTGCATTATTGTAAGGACTAGGCCTTGCTTTTACACTGGTGTGATGCTCTTGTATTTCACGACTTATTATTCTTTTAGAGCAGTGGTTCTCAGCCTTCCTAACGCTGCAACCCTTTAATAAAGTTCCCCATCTTGTGGTGACCCCAACCATAACATTATTTTCTCTGCTACTTCATAACTGCAAATTTGCTACTGTTATGAATCGTAATGTAAATCACCAATATGATGGTTTCAGGTGACCCCTGTGAAAGGGTCATTTGACTCCCAAAGGGTCATGACCCACAGGTTGAGAAGCACTATTTTAGAGCCATGAACAAAGAGGCCAGAGCACATGAGCTCTATCTGGCTTCCTCACAGTCAAAGGTTTCCTCTCCCAAGGAAAGAAATGAAAGCATTCATCTACCATCTGCCTGCATTGGTGTTCCCCAAACCTAATGCTTCCCAGGCACATCTGGAGGGGAAGTTCTCGTGGGTTGGGGTGGAGCGGGGTGGGTGGGGGGAAGACACCTACTCTCTTGGAACTTCAGCTACAAAGGACAGATGCAAGGGGACGAAGGTGACATTTGCATTCCAGGCTAAAGGAGGAGTCTGGAGTGGTTGCACATGGGAGACAGTGGGGCAACTCAAGGCCTTTCTTGGCTGCATGTGAGTTTGGGTCCATGTTTGTCAAAAACAAAACACAAGCAGAGGTAGTTGCGGGGGAGCTGATTTCCTCTTTTGACTGCAAATGTTTTCTGGAAAAGATCGGGTTCAGCTCCAGAACGACATTGACCACAGGGCTGGAGGGAGGCTGCTGCTGCTGGGAGCCAGAAATAACCCTGTTTCTCTCACATACATTTTCTTCACTGTAATAGCAGACTGATATAATCACCACCATTCCCAGCAGTCTCTGGAGCCGTGTTCCAGGCCTCTTGAGGGTTCGGGTGAGCCTCACAGGACTTTGGGGAGAAGTAATTTCTTTCCTAGACTGTGCCCATGACCTTTGCCCCATCTCCCAGAGAATCATGGGCCATTTGTTTGGGCCAGCAGAGGGCCTTTTGTTTCCTCATGAGTAGCTGTGAGAGCAAAAGTCCAAGAACTTCTGAAAATAAATCCGCAATCACAGAAAATTCCATTAACGTGTGCAGTTAATACGTGTTCGAGCTAAAATATTTTAAAAGGAAATAAATCCATTCATAATTTCAAAATATGTTCAAGGTGCTTGACCATTCTGTAACTTGCAAAGTTTCAGGAATTTTATGCGAATTCATCAACTCCATGTGTATATTTATATTAAGACGTTGTAGTGGTTAATATTGAGGAAAGTAACCGAGACCACGCTTAGCATGACATAAAGCAATGTTACGTGACATGATGTGACATTTATGACAGGACACGATGTAGACACCAACAAGATGTCAGCTGCAGAGACAGATCTGAGCCATGACTGTTTCCTTTTCTAAAATGCAGAGATTTTCAGCTCTCGGTAGTTGCACCTAGAAATACTTGATAAATGTTGACTCTTATCTCTGCTTAGTTGTTATTTACGTTGGCCATTTTCTCTGTCTTTATATTAATATTCTTTTGAATTAATGAATTATTATGCCGAGTGATGTTTTGACATGGGCACACTGTGAAATGTCTGACTCAAACGAGTCGGTACGTGCATTGCCTTGTATGCTTACCTCTTTCATGCCGTGAGGATATTTAAGACCCTGCTGACCTCCATGTCTGTCAGCCGAGTGGCGACCTCCCCGAGGGTGAGGATTTCTCCCTGGCATCTCCACTCCTCACACTGTGCACAGGGTATTGACCCAGCTGCCACTTACTGCCTCCCTGGTGAAGGTGGACAGAGAGTGCCCGCAGCAGAGGTGGAGTTATTGAATTGGTGAGCAGATGTGATGGAGAACACAGAACGCAGCGTGGACTCGCATGGCCTCACAGACTGCAGCCACTGCCGGGCACTAGTGCTGCAGACAGGGTTACAGCTCACAGCTCTGCCTGACGTTCAGTTCAGTCAGTTTCCAGAAGCTCTCAGGTGCTCCGGAGACAGTGCACGGCTGTTTGCAGGGCGCCCTTTAGTGAGAAATATATTAGCTGCACAAATCACACGCAGACACTAATGAGGGAAGGTGCTTGAGAGTAGTGTGTGCGTTTCTAATTTGGATTGTTGACATTGGGGATTTCCACTTATCTAATTTGTTAAGGAAAGTGATGCCCACAAAGAAAAGAATGTTTAGCAAGTCTTTAAAACTCCATCGAGGTTGAGTGGTGGGTGTGGGCACAGGGTCTGAGCCGCTGTGGGTATCAGGGTATTGACCCTTTTGTGAATGGAGTGGGGGGTCCCTGTTCAGTTCTTACAAGGTGGTATTTGTTGAAACTAGTGGCTGACATCTATCGAATGCTGGCTGTATACCAGGCCCTCTTCTAAGATCCTTACAGTCCATGTCTTTATCTTTTATCTGAGAGTGTGTATGTGTGTGTGAGCAGATGTAGGTACCCATGAGGTCAGCCTCGGGTGCCCCCCTCTGGTGCTCTCCAGTTGGTTTTGGTGAGACAGGATCTCACTGAATCTGGACTGGCTGGCCAGCAAGTCCCTGGTGTCTGCCTGTCCCAGCACTGGGATCACAGGTGCTGGCCACCATACCTGGCTTGTGTGTGGGTTCTGGGACCTGAAGTAGAACTTCATGCTCTCACAGAAAGCACATCACCCACTGAGCCATCCCCAGCCCTGTCCTAATCTCCACACCACCTCAATGACATGGACATTATCACCTTCACCCCTCTCCAGGGGCCTGAGACTCAGAGTCTCACTGGTAAGTGAAGGCAAGATTACAGGGAAAGTCTATGTTCCTACCACGATACCTCTCCTTGCTTTCACAGCTCTGGGTAAAGTGGGTCTGCCTACTTGGCAAGGAACCAGGGGAAATACAATGGTACCCTGGGCAGATGGGGGGTGTTGATTCCAGGACCTGACAGAGGCTGAGGTTTCTGTGCTCCATAAAAACAAGCATGGGAACAATTACATAATCACAGAACCGGTAAATATTGAGCAGCTACAGGGAGGGTCACACTGGAGAGCAGGGACAGTATTAATCTGGGCAGGCTTCCAGAAGAACCAAAACATGTGTCCTTGTGGGGTGGGAGCTATTGATGGAAGGTGGAAGGGCTCTTGAGTGGCGTAGTAGGGTGAGATCTAGGGAGAGCCCCTCAGCTCTCCTCCAGGGGGCATCTCACAGTGATGGGGCCCACTGTCAGAGCAGGGGTCAGGAACCCGTTAAGCAGTGCTGTCTGTAGCTGCACAGCTCTCGGCAAAGGTGTGAAGAAGTTTGGTCTTGATGTTTCTCTGCCAGGTCCCCTCAGCTCCTCTTTAATCTTTTCCTTGGCTCCATATTAATGCTGAATCTGTTGGGTTTTCCTCCAGCTCTCTTCCTCTTGTCTTCTGACTAGCTCAGCAGCTATTACTTAAGCTGCTGCTGCATATTAGCACCCATATTTCTCCACTGTACGTGTGGTACCATAGGCTAGCGAATATAGATTAATGTGTCTGGCGCTGAATACTTGTAATGTGCTGGTGTGGGCTCCCAGAATGGGGGTGGAGAAGTCAAAGGACAGAGACTTGAGTCTGATGGTGGTTGCTGCTATTTGTAGAGCTAAGCAGAGAATGTGTACCCTATGCTGGGGACCAGAGAGGAATAACTGGAAAGGGGAAAGAGCCTTGAGATAATATAATGTTGAAATGAACAAGGAAGGTGGGGCTGAGGAAGGCGGTCTTGATAGATTAGGAGAATGGAGAGGTTCGTGGGCAGTCTTGAATAAGTCTGTGTGTATTTATAGAAAGATGTCATGGAGGAAATACACAAGAGGTAGCTATTTCTGGATGTTTAAAAAGGTTGTCTGCTTTTGAGTATTAGTAGTACTATATTGGTAAGTCCTGAAGCTGAGGTTATCTAAAAAAGAAAATGCAAGGCAGGGTTGATATAAAAAAAGGAGATAAGACAAAGGAGAGGTTGGAGACTACTCATTGTCTTTGGCAATATGGGGGTCAGGGATAACTTGGATCAAAGTGTTGGAGTGGAATAGGGCGGAGCAGAAGTCAGAGGCATCAGGTTAAACAGTGGATGGGAGGGGAAGACTAGTGACTGGGCCAACTCCCCTGTCAAGGCCCCTGAATGACTTTTGTACTTAGAACTGAGACTAGGAGAATTTGGAGGGCTGCAGAATGGTGTTTATAAAATGGAAGAAACTGGAAGGATGCCTTCCTGCTAAAGAGAGAACGTTAACACAGGTGTGTGTGGAGGGAGGCCGCCATTTTTGAAGTCACAGAGTGGCCATCTCTCCTATGGAGAGGCATGAGCAGGTGATGGGGATAATGGAGACAGGAATGTCTGCAGCTAGGAAAGAAAAATGAGAACACTCATTTCAGAAAAGCAAAAGGTTCAAATTTGGTGTGAGTTGAGTATGTTCTGAAATGTGTGTCACTGCAGCTTTGCCAGTCACGGGTGGGATGTGTGTCCCAGGAGGGCATCTTGCCTGTAATGTTACCTCATGGCTCCAGTGCCCAGCAGCAAGTCTGGAACAGAGTAAGAGTTCAGAATATTTGCTAAGGGCACAGATGTGTGATCAGAGAGGGATGCGGTATTCCTTGTCTGCTCTTCAATGTCATCCTGTACATATTGACATACCACAACCCCACAGAAGAGCAAATTAGGAACCATCTGCGTGAGAAACTGATAGTTCAAAGTGCAAAACTAGGTGTGAAATAATGGGCAGCACCAGGGCTTGCTTCAGAGTGGGCCTTTGGGAAGAGATGCAGCCTTCCCTGGACGTTTAACTGGTAAGGAGCTGGTTCTCAGTCCATGTTGCTTGGGGGAGGAGGGTGGTAGGACCAACTGGCAGAAAGTACTGGAAGCAGATGCTCTTCCTTCTAAATGGTCTAGAAGTGGAAACACCTGTCTCAAAGTGTTTCTCAAACACTGAGAAGTCTGGGGTATAGGCTGGGGCTCCTGGGCATAGCTTAGGGGTTCACATGCTCAGATGGTCTTGGCATCCTTTATATGTCTAGCCCCTGGCCTGCCTGCCACCCTGGGAGTTCACTGGAGAAGCTGAGCTCACCCTGAGCCATGAACAGACTAGGTCTTCTCAGAACATGCTCTAGTAATGAGTCTCACTTCCAAAGAGACTTTGGACTAAGGTCCTCCGAGACCAAGAACAGAGAGTTCCTTCTAGAGTGGTGCTGCCTTGATGCTGTGCAATGTAGTTCTTTAACCAATGGCCTCGAGAGAGTGAGAGATGCTGATGGGAACACTGAGCCCTCTGCTGCTGGACCAGAAACAGCTGTGGTCCAGGGCCCAGCCAGATGAGGAAGAGTGGAAGCCAAAGGGCCACTTCCTGGGAGCCTGGGTGGAGGGAGCATCGGGAAGGCATTGGGCTTTTTGCCCATGAGAGTTGGGACATCTATGTAGCTTACAGATCTCATTCTCCCAGCGGAGATGTTGCCTAAGGCAGTGTTCTCAAGTCAAGGCTGAGGTCTCAGAGGTCTTGGTGTGTCCACGACACAGCAGGAAATCACTCAGACGTGATGCTAACCAGATGACTGCCACGTTGATCTCATAAATGAGTGCTGAAGAGAGGATTGGTAGCTTCTCAACATCCGGTGTGTTCTAGCATCCCTGTGTATTCCCAGCTCCTATAGCCTGGACAAGTAGTTCAAATCCTGTTTCCTTATCTTAGCAAACCACACACAACAGCACAGGCAACCAACTTCTCCTGGGTCCTCTGGTCCTAGGAAAATAGCAAATGATCTTAAAGGAGGCTGCCTTCTCTTAGCCTGAGGCATGGAATTGGAAGGGGGTCTGCTTATTGATCTCTCAAAAAAGCAGCTCAGGGGCTAGAGAGATGGCTCTGAGTTTGGTTCCCAGCACCCATGTTTTGCAGCTCACAATGCCGGTTAATTCCTCCTTTAGGGGTTCTGATGCCCTCTTCTGGCTGCCATATGGTTTGTGTGCACTCGTGTGTGCGTGCATGCATACACACACACACACACACACACACACACACACACACACACACAAAGTAGCAATAAGCAGTTCAGTCTGTACAGCAAACATAGATAGCTCCAAGTCCTGCTTAGCTCTGACCCATGCCTCTGCATTATCTTGGCATGTCCTGTCACTGTTAACTGTCTCCTTCCTTCTCAGGAAAGCTGAGGATATGAGGGCCAGGACTGCAAAATTAGTCACTGGATTAGATTCATGTTAATAGGTACAGTCTAGGCAAGCAAACTCCATGGCCAAGGGGGTAGTCAGAAGGGATGTCTTTGTTCCTTGGTCTCCACACAATAGTGACACCAGAAGTCATCCCTTGCTGGCAGCATCACCCACCTTGGTCTAGGAAGTCAAGAGGATGATGAGAACCGGAGAACTGGGAACCACGTTCTTGTCAGGTGGGCCCAGCTATTTCTCTGCTTCCCCAGACTCAAGGCCTGGGTTCCCTCCACAGCCTGTGTGAGTTAGCCTTAAGCTGCCTGCCCTTCTCAGGATCAGCCCTCACTCAGAACGGCCTTCCTCTTCTGACTGCACTTGAGAGGGGACATTACGAGTAAGTGGAGTGTCATCAGTATGCTGACTTCTGTCACCAGCCCTCATGGAGTGGCCATTTCCCATTGTGGTCCCCATGCCCAGGGCTGGTTCCATGGCCATTGATTTCTTACAAAGTGATTGCTTGTGTGGTGGTACTTTTAATCTACAGAAGACTACCTTGTGTGACACACATAATGTCATCCTTAGGCCATCTCTGTAAAATGCCAGCTCTTAAAATATTAATCTCTACAGTGCACTCAGGGCTCATTCGGTTATCACAGGGCTGCCAGACTGGGTGGTGTCACCCAGACAGCGCTCCCTGCATTCTGAGAATGCTCCAGAGCCATTGTTTCCCGAGCACAGGGCACTGCTCTTGCTTTGTTTCCATAAGTGTTGCCCCGGCACAGGGGTGGCGGCGGATGTCACAGATCCATTATCATTTGTGCCCAAGCTTAAGCTTCATCAATTTTCCCTTCCAGCACCAGTTCTAAAAGGCATCGTCTTTGATAAGGACTGTGAATCATAATTACGATAAACAAGAGGCGGCTGGGACAATTCCGTCCAAGCTGGTTTGCCAGAGGCTCTCTTTCAGCTCAGGATAGGAATGGCCTCATCGTTACTACCAGCAACCATCACACTTGGCATTATTTTTTGAAAATCATTTCAGTTCCTGAGATCTTTATTTTCTTTCCTCTTGAAAAGAGCCTTGAGTGGCAGTATTTTGGGATTGCTGCCTGTATGATATCCGCTGCTGTTTCCTCTCACTCACTTCCCACTCTAGCCATTGAACCCTGTCTGTGCCCCCAGAGAAGAGTGTCTTCATTGCTAGTGTGCTCCAGGGTGTGGGTATATGTGCATGCACCTGTGTATGCATGCACCTGAGTATGGATGCACCTGAGTATGCATGCACCTGAGTATGCATGCACCTGTGTATAGATGCACCTGTGTATAGATGCACCTGTGTATGCATGCACCTGTGTATAGATGCACCTGTGTATAGATGCACCTGTGTATGCATGCACCTGTGTATGCATGCACCTGTGTATAGATGCACCTGTGTATGCATGCACCTGTGTATGCATGCACCTGTGTATAGATGTTCCTATGTATGGATGCGCCTGTGTACAGGTGCACCTGTGTACATGTGGAGGTCAGCAGACAACCTTTGTGTGTCTTTTGTTCTTTTCCAACTACAATCCAGATTCCGAAGTTCTCTGTGGCCAACTAACACACTGGAGTGGGCAGTGGTGTGAATGGCAGAGGATGAGGTATTTTGTTTTCCCAGAAAAGTTGACTTGGGCACCACCAAAGGGGCAAAGAGAGTCATTCTCCTGCAGGCCCTCGAGCACGCTCCCTCTTGTGCACCTGATGCTGATGGCTTTGTGTAAGGTTTCTAAAAGTCAAGGTTACAAATTAACGCTCCAAACTCAATTTTTAAATTTTTATTTGCTTCTTTTGAGACAGGGTCTTACTATGAAGCTCTAGCTATCCTGGAACTCCATATGTAGATCAGGTGGTCTAGAATTCAGAGATCTGCCTGCTTTGGCTGCCCCGGTGCTAAGATTAAGGTGTGTGTGTGTGTCACAAATGCTTTAATTTTTAGAAAGGTTTAACCATGTTGTTTTGCTTTTTGGATAAACCTCCCTTTTCTTCTGGTTTGTGTGTGACAGCTTCCCTGGAAGATGTTGGCAGATGTCTTACCTGCCAGGCCCTGCCAGCTGTCCTGTTTGCTCGAGGAACCTCTGTGAGCTGTTGAGCCTGGTTTTCCAAAGCGCTCCCTCTGGACAGCTCAGCCATGAGGAAGCAGCAGCAGATGGAGAGAAAGGGTGGCACTTACGGAGTCGGCTGCCCGCGGTCACTCTTCACAGTGTAGAGGACAGTGAGAGGAGAGGGGAGAATGAATGGGGATGAGGGAATGATGGAAAGAACAGAGAAGACAGGCATCAGGGTTTGTCTCAGACCCCTGGAGTTGCTAGATTCTGGGGAAACACAGGAGAAGGGCCCCGACTTCTGTATCTTGATGTGAGGTGACGGATGGTACTTGCCCTCAGCCTGAAGCAGTGGCCTACAGCACAGAAGCCTGGCGAATGAAGGCTAAAGAAATAATTTAGGCCGAGATGAACACGTGACTCCAAGAGATAAGAAGTCAAAGGGTGAGGGCTGGGGTGGTAGCTCAGTCAGTAAAGAGCTTGCCTTAGAGCAAGAGGACCTGAGTTCCCTCAGAGCCCAGGTGGGGGGAAAGCTGGGTGTGGTGGCATGTGCTTGTAATCTCAGTACTGGGGGTGTGTGGGATTCCCTAACCAGCCAGCCTAGCCCAGTTGGCAACCTTCATGCCAATTAGAGACTCTGCATCAAGCAAGGCTGAGAGTGTCTGAGGCGTGGCAGCTGAGGTTGTCTTCTGATGCACACACATTCATGAACCAAAGGGTAAGACTGGATGAGAAAAATATCTCTTGAAGTGAGTATTGAGTCTCAAGTAGAAGAAAAAATGGCCAAGAAAGGCCTTGGAAGGACCATAGCGCTCAAATTCAGAATGAGCTCACTGACTGGGTGGAGTCTACTTCAGGGAGGGAGCCAGTTAGAGGCAGACTTTGGTAGAGCCAGGCTGGTGGGTCTCCACTTGGGTCACAAGGCAATGAGAACCCACCACAAGGCATCTCCAAGGTAAAGACTTTGGTGGCTGTGACAGACACAAGCTTCCTGGGAAACGAGTCTTTTGTGTGACCATCTTCTTTTGCCTTGGAGTCATATATCCTGCTGTTAATTTTCTTTTAGGTGTGGCCACTAGCTAGACTTCCTGCACGTGGTGCTATGTTTCCATGGGAACCTGGGGTCTATGCCTATCAGAGCTTTTCCTCTTGCCTCTGGGAAGCCCCGTCCAGCATGGCTGCCTGCGTCATTGCACCATAAACGCAGATGGAGAGTGAACTGTCTCCATGGGCCTCCTGGCATTTCTTGACTGCACTTCTCTTCAGAACACTTACTGGTAGAGAGCCCAAGGCACTGCTCCAGCACAGTGACCTTCACATTTCACGTGCTCCTTTTATAGCACGTTTTCCCAGCAGCCGTGATAGATGAGTGTGAAGATGAGGACCAAGAGTGGGTAGGATGTGGCAGAGAGGCAGGCATCCAAGGGGGAACAGCCCGGAGGAACAAATAGTACAGTCGCCAAGGGGAGGAGCTGTGCATCCAATGGCGTAACGCTGATCTTTACATTTAGGAGGTTCTGACAGTGCAGAGGGTGGGCAGTGTGTCAGGGGAGGGGAGGATGCCCCCCATTCCCTCCGACGACAGGGCAGGAGAATCACACATCATCCCTTTGTCCCGCACACATCCGGATTCACCCCTTTGCTTCTTCTGGCTTTCTGTGCGCTGCCCCGTTTCATGTGGCCCGGAGAAGGTAATAAGTGCTTTTAGTATCCTCTTAGGAGGGAGGTAGGGAGACAGGCAGGCAGCCAGGAAATCTTGGTGGTTATTAAACTGAGTCTTCAAGGACCTTTTTATTAGTGATTAGCTCTGCTCAACAGCACTAAAGAGTATATACTCTCCCTCTGTCCCCTTTGAGCAAATCTCCAAGGAATCTGCTTGATGTGTTTATTTATAGCCCAAGACAAAGGCAGGCCAGGAAAAGGGGTGAGAAACCCCACGGAGAGGCACCACAGTCTGCCTCCACGTGTCCCCATGCCCCGTGCTGCCCATGCCTCTGTTCTGGAGATGGCATCTTCCAGTGATGTTTGTTCAGGGCTGTTTCAAAGGCCTGTGTGTCGCTGGGACAATGCCCTCCAGAGCATTGTCAGAATGCTTCAAAATGGAGAAACGAAAACTGAGCATGTTGATGCACACCTGTAATCCCATAGCACTCCAGAGTTGAAGCAAGAGGATTGCCAGGAATTCAAGACCATTCTAGACTATTCAGTGCATAGCAGACAAGTACATAGCAAGACCGTGTGTCAAAGAAATTAAACCGAACCAAACCACAAAACAGCTGGTAGAATTAGAGAGCCTATATATGTAGATATGTGTGTATGTATATGCATAGATACATATATACATCTATCTTATCTATCTATCATCTATCTATCGGCTCTCTAACATCCGACCCACACACAGCAGCCACTCATTTCAAGAGACATTGTCAGGTGACTTTGCAGGTAAGGAGTATCCGGAGTAGAAGGATGTAGAGCCTTAGTTGCAGATGATGGAGATGGTTTGAGTTGTGGTAGGGTTATCTTTATCCTCATCCAGTAACACACCCTCAACTCTACAAGTGTGGAGGCTAACTGGATGACACCTGGATTAAGCATCAGCAGCAGGTCAGTGTGTGTGTGGGGTATCCATAACTCCTGCCTCTTCACACTTAGATCCGGATCTGCTGGTAGCCTGTATCTAAAGAGCATCCTTAAATCAGTGAGCTGGAATCTCTGGTGCCTTCATATGCTTACAGAAGATACAAGAATGGCTGTCTCTGTGATGGTGCCGTTTACTAGACAGCTTTGTGATGTCTAACTGACAATTTCAAATTATATCTATGAATTTGAGCCTTGGCTCTGGCTGCTAAGCATTCCCTCCCCTTGTCCAGAGCTTTGGGCTTGCCTTTCCACATTTCCTGTCCCAAGAAGGCAGAGCTCTGGGGATTAGCTCTGGGTTTTGGACTCTGAAAACCAAGCTGAGTGATTTTCTAAGCTTTAAGCCTCAGTCTTGGGCTTAGCATAGATATCATTTCAACTATCTAAGCTTTGTGGACTGCTAGATTATGATTTTTTTTTAAAAATTACATCCTATTATATAAACATGGGTGTTTAAATATAGACTAGATGTGACTTGAGGAAGTTTGTTGTTGCTGTTGTTTTGAGACAGGATTTACTCATTACTTCAGACTAGCCTCAGATTTACAGCAATCCTCCTGCCTCTCCTCCTCCCGTATGAACCACCACCGTGGATAGTTTAATTTTTATTTTATGAATCCCGCAGTTTTCTGTTGAGAGACAGGAAATAGAATTCTTTCAGAACCACATACGAAATCTCTAGCCAGCACCTTTCACTGAAGGAGCAGGAAATTGGTCCAGCTCAGAATATTCCCTCTGTTTTGCAAGTCGAGTTCTCCTCCCTTCCTGGAAATGATTAGGTCCATGACTGCCCATTAACCAACTGTGGCTTCCTAGTTATTAAAGTTCCATTATGATCTGCACTGAACTGAAAGATATTAAAAGCAAATTATATTTTTCTTTGTGTGTATCCTCCTTTAAAACCCCTTTTAAGCAATCTTTAGCTTATTTGTGAGAAATAAATACTAGGCCTTTATCTCCACCCTGCAGGATAGAGATTTGACTGGCACAATATCACTGGCTAATGTTAAACACTGAAATACTCCCCCCCCCCCCCCCACACACACATTCACACTTCTTCACTTGTTTAGCCCTGTTGGAATCTTGGAATTTAGCTGAAATGATAGCCATAATAGAAAAGCCATACCATGTGAGGACATTTTCAGGAAGTAGGGTACCTACTGCATATAAGTTAGAAAATTCAAAGGATCTTTCTGGGAGAGGCGGAAAACAGACTGGATTTAAACCAACAGGTTACATGTTGGACTGTCATCACCCTGTCCCTGCTACAGGTGTATGTGTGACGTGTTCTTTGTGGGTGGTGGGCATCGGTGGAGTAGAGGCAAACTGTCTTCCCTTCACAGGAACTGCTCACAGCCGCCTCCCCAGCTCCCCAGTGACTTCCTATGCCCTACCTCTGACTGACATCTTCAGAGTGCCAGCCTGGCCACTGTAGCAGGTTTCTCTGAGGATAATTATTTGGTCTGTCCAATAGTGAATGTGATACCTCTGACCTCTGGCACTCAAGAGTAGCTGATGGGGTTCACCGGCCCAAAAACATTTGTAGTGATACGTTGTTCTGAAAAATCACTTGACCCCCAAGGAGACTGAACTTTTGATGGACCTTGCAGTCAAGTTTATTATGTATCTGGATATCAAGTCTATGTAGCTAACCTGCTAGCCTACTGTGTGCTCCACCTGTTTAACTCACTTTAAAGAAAGCAATGCAGTCAAACTTGCTTGCCTTAGATTTCCCAACAATCAACATTTCCAATCTAGGCTGATGCATAGCTTTAATCTTAAATTATGTACTCTTCCATGCCCAGACCCAGAATATTGTGTGTGTATGCGTATTGGGGTGATCATTTGCTGAAAGCAGCCAACAGTTCAAAAGCAATTTCTACCATAAATATTGCAAGCACCATAGATATAGCTTGATAATGTCTGTTGCAATCTTGAGTGCGATTCAGGGTCAGTTGGGGTCAGTAAAGCAACTTCTTTTCTTGTAAAGCTCTGTTGAATTCTGTAAAGAATTTCTTATTTCATCCCCATGACATGTTTTCTGTGTTGTTCAATAACTACAGAACAAAGCCCTTGGTTAGGGAGGGGTTTGAGACTATCCTAAGAGCTAAGAGCAAGTCAAAACTGGCTTTGAACCCCGTATCCTCCCAAGGGATGAAAACGGTAGGTGTTTGACCACTCTTTGCCTTAGCCTGGCAGCTTCACAGAAGCAAACAAATGTGGTTGATGCTTTGTCTGTCCTGTAGCTGGAAGCACAGGGAGGTTTGAGCTCCACATTCAGATGAGACCACTCCCAGTATCACCTGTCTTAACCAATGGGCATTCTCGGAGTCAGTGACTCCTCCCCTGCCCACCCTATAAAAGACACCCTAAAACTTGCATTAAATGAGACCTCCCAAAGATGTGTGTTCTCTCCCCAGTTCCTGTGTTCTTATCCCCCTCCTCCCCGCCGTGGCTTTCCACCTGTGAGAGGCTCCGCTCTCCTCTGGGCTGGGAAGCTGTGGCTGGGGACATGTGCATGGGTCAGGATTTCATTTACAAGGCACAGCACACAGTTGCAAATAACAGGGAAAGTTTCAGACTCACACAACAGACAGATCACCCGATCAACCAGTAACTGCAAACTACAAGCAGACACAGGGAGAGAATTTAAGTATTCAAGTGTAGGCTTGTTCTTGGTCAAATTAATCCAAGAGGACATTGCTTTGGTTTCATTCCTTAATGTGGCACCAGTGCATTTTGGTGCCCTCTGGGGTTATCATGAATGCTTTAATTTGTGCACACCTACTTAAAGGAGCATTATTCTCCCAAACAAGATGACAAGTTTTTAGTTAATAAAAGACAAGGCATGGGGGCATATACCTGCAATTCTAGCGCTGGGGAGGCTGAGGTAGACAGAGTTTGAGGCTTGCTGGGTGAGAGATCCTGTCTCATAAAAGGATAGTGGATATATCTTTGGAGACTAATCTGCAAATCTGATTAAATAAGGGGAACATTTACGGTAGAGGAGCTCCCATTATGATAATGGTACGAGAGAACATACTAGGTCTAACGTGGACCTCTCCGGGTAAAACCAAGCCCATCGTTATTTTCTGGAAACTTGTCTTAATGACTGTCTACACTATGCAGACATGTGGCACGGGAACCCAGTCAAGGGCAGACATTGTGAGGACCATCTACTGGTTGTATGTAGCTTCCTCCTGGGTTGGGGCATCCATGTTGTGTTAATTCCATGAGATGCCTTTTGCATGAAGAAGGTGCCTGCAGAGGGGTGCTGACTTCTCAGGCAGCATTCTCTGCAGACAGTGACCACACAGAATGGGCCAGGCAGCGTCAGGCTTCATACCAGCTTAGTCTCAGTGTCCTCACAAGAAGAAATCTTTGTGTTTTTGCTGTATGATGCTGAGTTTGTCTTCTACCGAGAGATCAGTGTGGCTGTGCAGCTCGTCTCAGTGGCTCGTGTGGCTGCTTTTCTAAGGCAGACGTGCCTCTGTTCTTATTAACCACAGAAGCAGGCTGGTAGAATGTATTAAAGAGAGATCTCCTGTTCCCTCTTCTTGTCAGAAGTAAGGAGCAAAGATTCTATCCTCCTTCTGGTTTGGAACAAAGCATCTTTGTGTCTTCAGAGACCTGCAATACCCTGATTCCTGGAATATAAAGGATTTTCAGAGATTGTTTTTGGTCAGCTGTCATTTTTTAAAGCAAAGTAAGAGCTTCTGGGTTAAAATAGCTACATGTGAGGAAGGGAGTAGCTGCTGAGCATCCTGTGCTTGCAGACAGGTCCCTTTTGGAGTTCGACCCAATGCCAAGTCACTGGTGGGGACATGCCAGGCTTTTATTCTGTACTAGGTTTTCTGACATTTGAAGCTCATTTTTCTTCAGTGCATGCAGTCTTAACATGTAAACAGGTTTGTAAATACTGAGATGTTTCCTTAACACAAGTCATTCTTAATACTATTGAAAATGATCACCTTTTTAAAAGCATTCAATGTTACAGTAGCATCATGGTGGGCAGGGGTTACCTCACTGCAGGGAGGAGGCCACAGAGATTCCAGCCCATGTCCCTGCTGAGTACTGCACACTGTTAACCAAGAAGCCTCTAGGAGGCAGCAGAGCTCCAAGTAAGACCTGTGCCCCTGCAGGAGTTGTCAAGCTCACTGCCTTTCCTCTCAGGGGTCCCTCCTGCAGTCCTAGCTCTCTCCCCTCTGCTTAGAGAACCTCACCCTAGATGCCTCACCAAGGAGGGACACTCTGTGGTCCAGCCTCCCTCACTCCACTTGTCTTCCCCATTCCCTCCCATACAGCCAAACCTTCCCCACGGACCTGGCACCCTGGCATATAGCCTCACAGCAAGACCTGAAGCTGTTTCACAGCTAGGCATGCCCAGACTATGGCAAAGCATCTTAGGTTTCATTCCTTATAATGCCCCAGATGCCATGAAGGCTGAAGTAAATGCTGGAAGCAGAAGGAGCACTTCCTGTGTGTACGCATACAGGATTGTGTGTGTGTGTGTGTGTGTGTGCATGCACACATGTGTGTACAGGATTGTGTATCTGTGTGTGTATGCGTGCATCCACATATGTGTGTACAGGATTGTGTGTGTGTGTGTGTGTGCATGCACACATGTGTGTACAGGATTGTGTATTTGTGTGTGTATGCGTGCATCCACATATGTGTGTACAGGATTGTGTGTGTGTGCATGCACACATGTGTGTACAGGATTGTATATCTGTGTGTGTGCACATGTGTGTACAGGATTGTGTGTGTCTGGTGTATGTGCACAGGTGTGGGAGTATGTGCATGTATACATATTTGTACAGGGTTGTGTGTGTGCGTATGCACACACACAGGTGTGTTGAAGCCAGAGGGTGGTTTGGACTAAGGTGCCAGACACCATTTTATTGTTGGTTGTTTTTGAGACACATCTCCTTTTTGCCTGGTGCTTTCCCTTTGGTCCAGATGCACTTTCCAGTGATACAGCTGTCTTGGCTTTTATTATAGTTTTTCAATCTAGGTATTGAACTTAGGTCCTTATACTCAGAGCTGAGCCATCTTCAGCCCTTTCAGAAACATGCCTTAAGGTACAGCCCCTTAATGTATAACCCCTTGATAGGCATGCAGTTACTAATTTGGTTGCCAGGGTGAATTTATTTTCTACCTATTTCTGAAATGGTTCCATTGACACGTGGCTTCAGCTTTCTTTCTGACTGGGGAGAAAGACAGAGGGTGTTTGGAATGAGCCTCGGGTGCAAGGAAAACATTAGCTAGGTGACACTGGTGTAGGCTGTATCTTGACCTTTCTCCTCCTTGACGGATTTCTTGATCAAATTAACTTCTCAGCCTCAGTTTTCTCACCCATAAAATGTGATTAGCTAAGGTGACTGTGTAACTGATCATCTGAAATAGAAAGGCATTTGAGAGCGAAAGGTATTGCAGGTAAAGTGGCAACGGGCACTAAAAGCTAAGCACACTTGTGCAGGGCCTAGTGCATGCAATTGAGGGGTGGAGGAGAAAGGGCTCAGCAGGAAACTGGACTCACTGGTGGACACGGTGTGGATGAGAGATGCGTACTCACAGAGCATGTAGGCTCACTGAGTAGAAAATTACTGGAGAAACATTGGGATTTAGGGAGACTCTGGTTGAATAGACTTAGTGGGATTCTTTGTGTACCTGCCCATGTGTAAGTACATGTGTGTTACACGTGCGGAGGCCAGAGGACAACTTAAGTGTTGTTTCTCAGGTTCTGTCAACCTGTTTTTAGAGACAAGTGTCTTACTGACCTAAAGTTCATCAAACAGGCAAGAGCAGCCAGTGTGGAGCAACCCTTCTCTGCGCCCCTGGCCCTGGAGTCCTTGAAGTCACTACACTTTTGGAGGAGAGAGAGAGCATTCTGGGAATTGAACTCAGGTCCTCGTGCTTGCAAAACAAACATGTTCTCTACTGAGCCAACACCCCAGTCTCCAACCTAATGGGGTCCTTGCTGAAAGGAGACCAGCCTGATAGAGTGGCTGGGGGGAGGAAAAGGGATGAGGATATCAAGGGTGATCGGATGGGGGCAGAGAGGGGGTCTCCCCAAACCGCCCTAGCAGGATTCGTGCTACAACTGGGTGGTGAGGGCCAGAGAAGGGTGGGCACCAAGGCCAAGGCATAGGGCCTCCAGGAGCCTGATGAAGTTTAGTCAAGGATAGAGTCTGTGTGGAGGAGGACTTGGGCACAAAGCTTAGTGGTGGAGTCCTGTGTGAGGCCTTGAATTCAACCTCAAGAACTGCCAAAAGCAATCCCCATCCCAGCTAGCCAGGACAAGGAGTCCAGGCATCCTGGTGCATGGTCTGGGGACAGGATGAAGATGAGAACATGGCCACTCCAAGGGATGGCTGAGGAGAACATTTTGTGTAGATATAGGGAGAAAGCCAGAGGCATCGGAAGGTCCAGACTGAACATGGCCAGCAGAACAGACTGGGCCATGAGGGGAGAGGTCAGAGGAGAGAGAGAGAGGCAGAGAAGAGAGGAGGTTAAGAGGACCCAGAGAGCAAGAAGGCAGGTGTCAGAAGCTGGGGGAAGGGAAGAGAAGCCCAGCCCCTGGGAGGGAGAGGTTTAGGGGAGGGGGTAGGTGAGAAGGGGCGGGGTGGGAAGGGGGCGGGGTGCTGGGAGGAGCCACAGGAACTGAGTGAGACTTGTCCAGGCTTTCTTTGGGACGTGACTGTGACTGAGGGCTGCTCTGAGAAATGATTCTGAATGTTCTCACCAAGAAGAAAAACAGAAGGTGGAGGGAGGCTTGGGATCTGGTGGAAGCGCTTTCCCAGCATGCTGAGAGTCCTGAATTCTAGCCCCAGAATTTCAGAAAAAAAGATTTTGAGGAGTCGGTGACATTGCACAATGTATGCACCTATTGAATCACCACTCGGTGTCTCAGCAATATGCTTAATTTTTATACATTTAAATTATCTTAAATAAAATACATAGTTTTTTGACATCTATTTTTTGGTATGATTAATTTTATTTATTTTGGTTTCTACTGAGAAGTAGTTCTATGGAAAATGATTTTAAAATAAAGCTTCTTCCACCGTAAGAAAGGAGTGCAGTATGAATGCCCAGCTGTTAGGGGTTCTGGGATGGCAGGTATGAGCCACATGGTGCTTCAGAGAGCCAAGTAGAAAGACCCTAGTCTCAGAAGACATCTATTCACATAAAGGTCTCTTTCCCCTTCCTGGAGAGAAGTGGAGCAAAGGGGAACTGACCAGAGTGAAGCGAGGCCTGTGGGACTTTAAGAAACCCACTGGGAGGGCACACCCTTGCACTTCCTGGCTCTCACAGCCCCGGGCATTAGTCACTCAGGGATGAAGATTTGTCTGAGGACGACGCCATGCACTGGGACAGAAGATGAGGGAGTGTAGTCTGGCACTCTTGTGCGTCCAGAGTCCCCCTCCATACTTCGGGGCCACTTACCTGGGAATCGGGGACCAGCCCTGCTACCCTTCTTATGCACCCCACTCCTACTATGTAAGGGCTCGACTTTAGCAACTGTGTTTACATAATGGTCTTACCATAAACTTAGTATATAAAACGCACGCTGGCCATGGTGGTCAGTGTCCTTACAATGCCAGCAGCTTAGTTGACACCCTGTGATGGTCCCCAGGGCTGGATGTGTCCTTTCAGATCACTGCTGCCCCTCTTGCCTCTTGTAAGTGCAAAAATGCCATCAGAAGGGGCCTTTGGTGTGTGTGTGTTCATCTAACTTAAAGCCCCACCCCGTGGAAGTCTGGGGTTTTGCCAACAGTGAATAAGGTGGAGAGTTCAAGAGGTGGCCTGCAGTTTCCCTGGAGTGAGCTCTTATTACCTTAAACAGTGATGTTGGCATTCAAGGAGTGGAGCCAGAGAGCAGAGAGAGGCAGGTGCCTCCCTCCACCCACCAGCACAGCTTCTCACAGTCTCTTCTTTCTCCAGGTATGTGTACATTCCGCTGGGTGGGTCCCAGCATGGCCTCCTGGGGACACTGCTTTCTACTGCGATGACATTTGCGTTTGTGAGCTACTGGCATGGCAGCCACGAGGATCTCTGGTGCTGGGCAGCTCTCAACTGGCTGGGCGTCACTGTGGAGAGCGGAGTCCGGAGGCTGCTGGAGACGCCTTGTATCCAGGAGACCTTGGTGAGCAGGATCCATCAATGCTTGTGTGGTGGGGAGAGTGAGTAAGGGGAGACCAGTTTGGGAGAGATGGAGGTCAGAGAGTCACTCAAATCTGAGCAGTTCTTGCCCAGCAAGTTCAAAGTCTTTGTGTCTCAAGGAAGCATGACTGGGGGCAGGGATGGGGAAGGCTTCAAAACCATCATTTGCATGAATGGTTGGCTAGTTGGATGTAGGTATGAATGAATGGATTCATGATGAATATTGTAAGTATAAAAGCCTAGGCACTTATTATAGAAAAATTACAAAGTCCAGATGAGGGTAAATCACTAACAAAAACACACTAAAACTCATTCTTCAAAGCATGTCATGATTGTACATGCGCTCAGCATAACCATTTACAGTAAACTCTATGGCGGTACTTCAACCACTCTCCAAGCCGGCAGGTCTGTAGAGCCCAATGTGGACACTCCATGATTAATCATTTTACTATCCATTGTATTGATGTGGATGTCATAATCAGGATGAGTTCTCCTGAGACAAACTGTCAGGTTAAGGGCTTTCTCGTGGTCCAGGCTTACTCTGCATGCTGCAGATCAGCTCTTACAGCCCTGTAAACATGCATCAAGTTCCCATCCTCCCAGATGCCCTTGCCAGTCCTGAGTGGCCCTGGAGTTTTCAGTCTTTGATAGATGCTGTTGGTACTAGCATAGGAGACAGCTGAGGGGTAAAGCTGCATTCTGTGTCTATAGATAGGGCTGGGAAATTAATTAAACACTTTCCCTTCATAGGTATTCTAAGCACCACACGTGTATTTTGCCTTGCAAAATGTGGCAGCTGATACATGAGAATCTTGTAGGAAATCAGTGTTTCTGAGTATGAACAGTGTTCTGCTAACCCGAAGATGAACCAAAAAGGAAATGTATCAGTGTCTGCTCTCCTGGCAGGCCATAAAACACAAAAGAGACTCCACTGGAAAAAAACGATTAATGTGGATAAATTCTACCCAGTGCATGAGACTAAAGCAAATACATTTTTACAATCATTGAGATAGAATGAATGCATTGAAGCGTGTTTCAATAAAGATAGCCACAATGCAGAAGGGCAGTTATCTCAATAAAAACTGACACAGAGCACACATCAAAGCAGCACACTAGAAGCAATTAAGCATGCTCATGCATATTTAAAGATAAGCATTTTGGGATTAGGGAGATGGCTCAGCGGTTAGGAGCACTCGCCACTCTTCAGAAGAACTGGGTTTGATTCACAGCACCCACATGGAGGCACACAAACCATCTGGAGCTCCAGTTCCAGGGGAACTGACGCCACCTCCTGGCTACTGAAGGTACTTCACTCAAGTACACAGACCCACTCCCACATAGGCACCAATTAAAAATAAAATAAATCATTTAAAAAATAAAACTTTTATTCAATAGCGATACCCAACCTCCAGAAGGCAAGAAATGTCTATGAACTCCATGGGAAATAGTGAAAGCTATGGCGACAGCATGCAGAATGCCATACAAAGATTGTCTTAAGGACGACTTTATTCTCAAGCATGGATTTCAGCCATGAAATCCAGAGGGTTCTTTCCCACTCAGCCTCAAGTGCTGTGTTGCCATGTTCCTTCAAGGAGGCTCTACTGCTAACCTTGAACAGAATTCAAAGCAGTGCACTGTGGGTTCTGACTCACAAACTGATGCTGTTGATACATTGAGGACCTGAACTATTAAGGGACTCACCCGACTGTTCTGTGTGACCTATTGCTGATTAAATCGGGTTGGAAATAAACCAGAGGAAAACTCACTTACCAGAAGCTCTTGTACACAGGGTTTGACACATTGTAGGGTACTGACCCCAAGGCCCTCTTTCACATTACACCCACAATTCAGGTACCCAAATGCATAATAACTTCAAATATATGCATATGTATACATGTGTGTGTGTGTATAAAGAATTATTTCATCAAATATGTATGTATGTCTGTGTGCGTGTGAGCACGCACTCTCTCTCTCTCTCTTTCACACACACACACACACACACACACAAATATAATCAATTTACAATGTGGTAATATCTTTTATTAAACTTAAAAAAAAATCAGATGCCATTTTGTTCTGGAAGCCTGGATGATGTTTGTACCAATTTTCTTATTGTGATGAAAATACCTGACAGAAACAGCTTGAAGATAGAAGGATTGATTTTGTAGCATAGTTTAAGGGATCCATCATGGAGGGTAAGGCAAGGCAGCAGGAGCACGAGGCAGCTGGTCACATTGCATCTGCTGTCTGGAAGCTGAGAGATGAGTGCTGGTTCTCTCAGCTCATTTCTCTTTTACATCCAGCCTGAGACCCCAGTCTGTGGGACTTGTGGGACCCTGGTCTGTGGACAGTGCCCCTCACATGTGGGACCCTGGTCTGTGGACAGTGCCCCTCACATGTGGGACCCTGGTCTGTGGACAGTGCCCCTCACATGTGGGACCCTGGTCTGTGGACAGTGCCCCTCACATGTGGGACCCTGGTCTGTGGGACAGTGCCCCTTACATATAAGATGAGTCTTCTCACTCAGAAACTAGAAACTCCCTCAAGACCTGCCAGGGCTTGTCTTCTAGGGGATTCTAATGTCAAGTTGACAACCCATGTTAGCCACCATAGTGTCCCTGGCCACTGGCATTCTGTCCTTTATCACAGGGCCAGTACCCAATAACTACGTAGGTCCCATTGTTTGTCTCAGTGTCTGAGTTGCCCTGGGGTTGTCAGTGCAGCTAATGCTTCCGGAATGGCTCTTCTGAGCTCCCCTCACTGTTTAGAGTCTCCCTCACTATCCTGTCTCTTACGGTTTAGCAGTGACTCTGTTTACCTTTGACATTCCAAATGCATACAACTGAAATTCAGAAATAATTTACTTACTATTATTGGGGGAGCATGTATGGAGGTCAGGGCACAACTGTGTGGGGTTGGTTCTCTCCTTCCACCTTCTCATGGTCTCCAGTGATAAAACGCAATTGCCAGGCTTTGCTGCAAGCAGCTTTCCCCACTGAGCCACCCGACTAGTCCCTTAAGTTTTTGGATAAACTCTTTCCCCACTAACCTCTTCTCTTTCCATGATTTCATTCCCCCCTCCCTGTCTTTGTCAAAATCCAAATAAAGACTCGACACACCTTGGCACTTGATTTCATTTGACTTTAATCTCTCCAGTTTTTCACAGTATGAGTAGACCCCCTTGCCCGTGCCATCTTTGGTATTCCTGAGGTTTCCAAAGAAACAGAACCAACTGTGCCAACTGTGTGTGTATGTGTGTGTGTGTGTGTGTGTGTGTGTGCATGTGTGTGCACATGCATAGCAGGGCTGGGTGGAATGGGGAGTGGTGGTATGGATTAAAGTAGAGAATTAGGTTATGGAGGCTGAGCAGTCCAGACCCAGGAGAGCTGATGGTGTAAGTTCCAGGCGGTGTCAGAAGATAGGAGGAGATCTGTGTTCGAATCAGACCACAGTCAAGCATGAAGAATGTTTCCTTGGCCTTTGTATTTAAACTCTGCCCTTTGATAGACTGGATGTGCCTGCCCCATACTGGAGAGGGCAGTGTACTTTCCTCAAAACATAGTCTGATATCAATGTCATTCAGAGATGCCCTCACAGGCACACCTGTAAATGATGTTTAGCTAAATATGTGGGGCACCTTGTAGTCTAATCCAGTTGAGAAAATTAACCAACTTGTTTTTTAAAACCATGGCTTGTATCCTTTACCCATTTTTTGACATGCTAGCTATCTGCAAACAGGGTGGTTGTTCCTTCTCTTTCCCAATCACCTTACATGGGGCTTAGAAACACAAGATTTCTTGTTCTGGCTGTCTGACAGTTGAACATTCCCCAGAAAACCATCAGAGTAGAGTGTTGTGAGCAGGAAGCCCTCTGAGCTCTCTGATAGAGTGGAAGAAATGGCCGCTATACTAACAAGTAAGGCACCAGCTTCACAAGGCACTTCAAATGTAGCTAGCGTGACTGAGACACTTCATTTTAAAACACCTGAAATTATTTTGTTATTTTGTGTGTATGGGTGTCTTGCCTTCATGTATGTTTCTGTACCATGTGCATGGCCAGTGCCCACAGAGGCCAGAAAAGGGCATCGGATCCCCTGGAACTGGAGTCACAGATGGTTGTGAGCTGCCATGTGGGTGCTGGGAATCACACCCAGGTCCTCTGGAAGAGCAGATGGTGCTCTTAACTGCTGATCCATCTCTTCAATCCCCTTAATTTATTTAATTAATTTCTATCTAGGTAGCTTAATTGTGTGGCCTCTGGCCACCATCTTGAATAGTTCTAGAGCATACCCTTTCCACAAAACAAAACATATCAGAAAATAGCATATTTGACTGCAGTAACTTAATTTTTTTTCTATTTTACTTTGTATGTATGAGTGTTTGGCTTGGATGCATGTCTGCATGCAGTGTTAGAAGAAGGCATTGGTTCCTCTGGGAATGGAGGTACAGATGCTTTCGAGCTGCCTCCTGAGCGCTGGGAATTACGTGCAGGTCCTCTGGAAGGACAGCAAGTGCTATTAACCACGGAACCATCTCTCCAGCCCTGACATCAGTAATGTAAACACATCTTCATTAATGGCGCTCTGCCTCATGGATCCAGCTGGTTGCTGAGCTTCTTTTTCGGCTCCCTTGTAGCTCTCTTGATACTGAACCTGTGTTCCCTCATCTGCAGACTTTCCCATTAGCTCCTCTCCAGCGCACTCTGTTTCAGTGGGACCGTCGTTTCTCAGGTTACTCAAAGCCAAAACCATTAGGTTTTCCTTCTCCCACACACAGTTTCTTCTGTCTCTTAACTTGATCTTGAGGGTTTTTTTGTTCAGTCACTGTGTAGCCACTGGAACCCTCCTGATCCACACCGCTCTCTCAGTTCATGCCTGGTAACCAAACAACTTCTAATTAGTAGCTCAGCTTCCATGTTTGCCCTACTCAGTTCATTACCCTCTAGTGCCCATCGATGGTTCTTAGTGAAATTCCAATCATAGCACTCTCTTTAAAACCCAGTTGTTAGGGCTGGGAGACAGCTCAGTGGCGAAGAACCCTTCCCTGGGTTCAGTTCCCAGCGCCCACACGGTACCTGTTCAATCATCCTTAGCTTGAGTTCCGGGGGTTCCAGTGTCCTCTTCTGGTCTTCACAGGCACTTTGTACATTGGTGCACATACCTATATGAAGGCAAAACACCCACAGGTAAAATAAAAATAAATAATGCTTTAAAAAATAAAACTCAATTGCAGCTTCCCATCTTCTTAGAAGTAAGTCCTTTTTAGAACTAAGTGTTTAAGATGAACCTGCTGGCCCCACCCCTGGCCCTGGCCCCGCCCCCTCCCCCTCCCTGCCCTCTCCTTGCCCCGCCCCCCTGTCCTCTCCCCCCCTCCCCGTACCTGGCTCCGCCCCGTCCCTGTCCCTGGCCCCGCCCCTCCCCCTCCCTGCCCTCTCCTTGCCACACCCCCGTCCGTGGCTCCGCCCCGTCCCTGGCCCTGGCCCCGCCCCTGGCCTTGGCCCCGCCCCCGCCCCTGCCTTTGGCCCTTCACCTTCTGCTTCATCTCTGTCTGCAAGCCTCTCCGCTCTTCTCCACCAGACCCCCAGCCACAGCCCCCTCACATAGGCTTTTAGTCTCCCAGGGTGCCCCCTCTCCCCACCACAACCCAACCTTCAGACTCTGTCTACCCGTGCTGGTTTCTCTGGTTCAGGCAGACTCCACTGGATAATTCGTTTGGAACATCTCACGGTCTCTCTTATCCCAGCTGTTATAGTTTAATGGAATGCTTTCAGATGTTGAATCCCCATCTCCCTCTCTGATCTTTGCGTCTCGGGATCAGAAGAACAACATATAAAGGACAATTATCACAGTACTTGGCCCAGGGCTTTGTTGAGTGGAGGAATGTTGTTTTCTGACTTCCCTGAGGAGAAGAGAGGGGCTCGTGGCCCAGGCAGGTCGCAGCCGGAAGAGCTCAGGAAGGCAGAGGGCTCTTGGGTATTGTGCTGGGACCTTATTTTATAGCCAGCAGACACTGATGGGTCTAGTGGTAGCAAATGCTGCTTTAGTGCTCAATACAAAATATGCACATATATGAAAGAAAGGCATAGGGGAGACACTGCCTGCTCCATATCCTGCTGCTTCACGAGAGGGGGCCGACTGTCCCTGACTCTGGAAAGCACCAACCTGTAGGAAGCTGGCAAAAAGCTTCACCAAGCTCCATTGCTGGTTGAAGGTAGAGGAGCTGCTGAGGCAACCCCGTTTCCTGATGCTGTACTCAGCAGGGAGCCAGCATTTGTATTCAGCCTTGGAATTTCTTAGTGCTGGTACTTCGAAGCATCAGTGGAATGAGCCTGCTTTCTGCCAGCCTGACTTGATCTCTCTTTAGAGGGAGACCCTTCCAGACTGCTTACCAGTTATTCCTGTGCAGAGGTGAATTCATATCCGAAAGAGCTGACCCACCCCAGCTAACTCCTGTTTTCAATTTATTGCATGATTTAAATATGTCCTCCTCCCCCAGCCAATATCGGCTCTGCTCCCCATTGTCTGAATAAGCTGACTGAATCTCTCATGGAGCAATGACATCTCTATTTATAGACTTAGCTTAGGAAACAAGCCTCCAGGGTTAGCCACCACAGGTCAGTCTAGTGGTTCTAGAAGGATCTGGCCTTCTGCTGCAATGGAAAGAAAAAGACCACAAGTTTTTGTGTGGTCATTCAACTTCTTGGCTGTATTTACTGGTTTGATTTTGAAGAAGCAAATAGAGAGGTACCTTGCCCTCGGCGGATCATGGGTTAAAGGAAGAAGATGAAGGGCTATGAAGGACTAATGCCATCTGCACTGTGATGGGTTGAAATACAAGCAGGTGACCAGCTATCAAGAAAGACCCAAGGCCATTCCACTGCAATGACTCGATTCTGTGGGATCCAGACTCACCAACCAACAAGACACACATGTCAGCTCATTCAACTAGAAAGTCTTTCTGAATGGTCAGAGGTCATAGCCCCAAGGGCATCTCTGGGGGGAATATAAAACAAACCCATCTATGAGCAACAGTACTGTCTGCACTGGCAGCTGGTCTGTTCTTCGATGTGGGTCCATCCCATTGCAGCAGAGAGAGACCAGGTACCCCCTGGACAAAAGCCTGTTGGGATCAGAGCCCTTCCAAGACTGAGTCCACGTAGACATGACCAACCTAGCCCTTCACTTAGTGTCTTATATGGAGGTCAGATGGTCAAGCAGTGGAGAACTCTCAGCCAAGTGTAACATGATCTGTCTGTCCTGGTTCCTTTCTGAGTCTTCCTTCATGTGTCAGTGAATGGTGCTCTGGTCACTGTGCAGCTGGGGAGTCTGGCTAGTCAGCCTCTCCTGTAAATGGACACATGCCTTCTTCCTTGGCTTCTCATTGGGAGATTTTGGTGGCAGAATCTTTAGATACAAGACGCGATGAGACCATGGAATAGAGCTTATCTCTGTGAGTAGTGAAGTGTTCTGTGTGAAAAATTTAACTTGTTTTCACAATATCAGAAAGCATTGCTTGACCTAACCTTGCCAGGCACGGTTCAGAAGAAAGGTCCAGTCTAGAAAAAAATGTGGGGGTGAGCATACAGATTTTTTTTTTTTTTTTGGTACTTGGTAATGTTTCAGACTGAGAGGTAGAATGGAGGGAATGGAAGGGAGGAGAGAAGAGGGAAGGGAAGGGACAGAAGGGAGCGATAGGTGTAAAGAGAGAGAAGAAAAGTCCACACTGAGTCTAGGACACACCAATACTTAAAAGATGGATGAAGAAAGGAACCAAAAAGAGGAATAAAAATTTAGGGATAGTTTTGTAGAAACCTGAGAAGAGGCTGTTTCATGGAGGGGAGAGCTCACTGGTGGTGATGCCATTCAAGGATCAGGTAAAGGAGACTAAAGAAATTAGAGGGCTAGCAGAAGCAAAGAGTGTTGAGTCTCCACCTCTCTCCCCTGGAGCCTTTGGTGCAGTTGAGAGGAATGCAGTATGCAAGCCAATTGAGGACCAGAGGAAGGTGTGTGCACTGCAGCCAGGATGAAGCTTCTAGAACACTGATGCTCATGAGAGAAGGAGTTGGTGTGAGCTGAGCTCTTGGGAATGGTCCCCAACAGCTGGGCCTGGGCAGATCCCTGAGGGATGTGACAGCATCGGGAGGGTCAGGGGGAAGGAGAAGCCTGGCCCTGTTACACACAGCTTGAAATCGGGAACCTGGTTCCATGTCCTAGTCTAGAGGCTGGCAGGACATGTGGGGAGAAAGGAGACTGGAAAGGTCTCCATGGACAGGACTTGAGTGCCACACTTAGAAATCTAGAAATGCAAAGCCCTTAACCAAACAGGAACTTTAAATTAACATATTAATACCATGCATCAGATCAGCATGCCTGGTCAACTCCAAAGGCTAGAAAGAGCGGGCCTGTTCTCATGACCAGCATGTTCCCTGGGTTTATGGCAGGTTGGTGCCCACTCTGTGGTCATCCCGCCATGGCATCATTAACGAAGCTGGAAACAGGCTGTGCAATTGTTGCCTGTACATTTTCCCCTCAGTGGGAGTCTGGAGCCCAAGTCTTAACCTCTCTGGTCTAAGAGGTAGAACTCTGAAATTGACAGGGTCAGGATAGGCTTTGGCACAGCATCCAGTTTCTCCTGGACTGCTGAGGCCCAGACTATTGGCTTCAGTTCCTTTTCTGTCCCGCTCGGCTTGGGCTCCAGTAGGGCAGATCTGCTCTGATCATCTGTTACCCTGGCACTATTGTCCCAGCTAAGAGCACAGTACAGACTCACAGACCATTTCTACAGATGAACTTGGGAAGAAGAAAGCCTCCCATAACATACCCACTGAAGTTCTCTCTGGGTTTCCTTCCTAAGGCTGGGTCTCTTTCTCCCCACTCCCCCGCCCCCCAAATCCAAATTATCCAGTTTCTAGTTTCCAGAGCTGCCAACATCTCTGTTGTTGAGTGAAGGAGCCTTTGCTTGTTCCCCAAATAGTATGCTCATGCTAAGTGCAATATATTTTTATGATATGTATTTGTGTGTATGTTTGTGTGTGTGTGTGTGCGCGCGCACACGCGTGCGTGCGCCTGTGTGTAAATAGCATGTGTGAGTGCTCATTTTTAAGCTCTGAGAACGCACAGAGTACAGGACTTCTAAAATAAAATCCTTCTAAAGCGTCTCACATCCCTCTAAAGACCTAGAAATAAACTCCGCTTAAAAAAGCACACTGAGCAGCTGCTGGCCTTGTTTGAGATGAGCTGGGCTGGCAGCCACACGCCACTACCCACACAGAGTGAAGAGCACGCTTTAAGTTGAGTCCTGTTTCCTCTGCTGTTGGCCCTGATCATGTAGCAGATTGAAGTCACTGATAGAATGACCCTCACTGCGTCGTATGATATAAAAGATGCGGGCCTCCGCCAAGCTGGCTGTGCTCTTGGAAGTGACAGTTGGCATATTGCCGTTGTGAGGAAATGTGTTCTTGTGTTCGGTGAAGATGAAGAATAAGTCATGGATGCCATTGGATTTACTTTTAAGTACACAGGAGCACAGAAAGGCAGTCGGACGTGCAATGGACGTCACTCTTCTCATCCCCTAGGGGGATGTCACTGGGCTGCATGCCTTCTTGGTTCTGCTGACTCCTGGTTTCCACCTCTTCAGAGTGAACCTGTAGAATGGTCTAGTCAGAGGTTATGGAGCAGGCAGCAGGGTGGAGTTGCCCTCCAGAGGCTTTGCTTGGCTGGCCTCATGCCTGATTTGTGTCAGAGATCGGAAGGTAGAGTTGCCATTCTGGGGCACAAGCTATCATGGGGCTGCTGTGGCTACCGTCTTTCATTAAAGAGTGGACTGGATGGATGTCTAGGGCTTTTTTTTTTCCATGTACATTTTTACTTAACAGTGGCAGCAGCCCTGCCTGGCTGGTTAATACTACCGGGTTTACAGAAGAGGGAACTTGAGACAGGGAAAGGTAAGTATTTATCTTTACTCTGCGGAAGTTGAATACGGTCATACATGATCTCTCTGGAGCATCCTAAATTTCAGACACGGGTGATATTCCTGGATAAATACCTCCCTCCCCACATGGAGTTACCCGCCCAATCTGCTCTGCTGATCTTGGCTGCTTGTGCATATTGAGCATCTGACTAAATGACAACCCAGTCCTCCATTCTTGGACAACTTGTGAAGTGTGTGTGTGTGTGTGTGTGTGTGTGTGTGTGTGTGCCTGCATGTATGTATCCATACACATATGAGTGTGCCTGTAGATTCTAGAGCTCAGTTGGGCACCTTTCTCAATCAGTCTCCACCTTAGTTTTCGAGACAGTCGCTCACTGAATCTGGAGCTCACCGATTTGACAAGACTGGCTTGCCACCGAGCCCAAGGCATCCTCCTGTCATTGCTTCCTTGGTGATGAGGTCATAGGCATGCTATGCTCAGATTTTTCTAGGTCCTGGGGATCTAAACATAGGTTGTCTCACTTGCACGACAAGCACCTGACCCCGAGAGCCGTCTCTCCAGCTCCTAAACTTGGAATTTAATAGTAGTTCCGCACAATTGTGGGTGGGGTAACGAGTCTGAGAAATTGGTCCAAGTGAAGTGGGGCTCATAGAGGCAGCTAGTCATGTGTAACTTAATAGCAGAGATGTAGGTGTTTTATAATGATGTGAACTTCCTAATGTCAACTTGCACAAGATAGATGGCTGTCATGTCCCCAGGTGATGGACTCTTAGGGGACCACCATGGTGTCTGCTGGTTCTGCTGGACGGAGGTGTTGTTGTTCCGTGCAGGATGTGCTATCACAGGCTTCCTTTCCCCTACTCCCACATCCATTCCCTAACAGCGACTTTGAATTCTCTTAGTTTTTTTCCTGATATTGCACCCTCCCCCTAAAGCCTATGCTAACTCACTCTTTACTTTTGACGTATGAATGTGATGGGTTTCTATGGGAGACTTCAGTATCTCAGACTTGGTCTCCCTTCCCTCAAAACTCATGTTTACGTTCCACCATAGGGAGTGTGACTCCCTGCCAAGCCACTGAAACACTTGTTTTGCACCTGCTTCCCCAGTTCAGCTTGCATTTTGTTTGTGTGGTTACCATCACTGCTTCTTTCCAGACTGTCCCGTGTGAGTGAAAAGTCCCTCAGATAGAAATCTCGTCCCTGGTCAGATGTACCCGCAAGGCTGTCAGCTGACTTCTGGAGAACCTCCTCTGACGCTATCATCTCCTCTTTCTGCGGAGATCACTTAATATTAGACCTGCTGTTCGTCTGATGTCTGATCTTCCCTCTGCCTCTTTGCTACACCCCTGTTTGCGTTGCCCCGGGCCAGCTTGCCAACCCTCCACCCACACCTTACTGTGTGATTTGTTGGAGCACACCCTTTAGTATCTTTCTTAGAAAAGGATTATGGGAAATACGTTTTAAAGACTTTCCGTATCTTAAAAAGCATCTTTACTCTCACACAATTGATATTTGATATGGGATTTTATGTTGCAAAGTAATTTCTCTGTTAATTGTTGAAGATATTTGTCTTATAACCTGTGCTTTTACTGTTGGGAAATGCCCTCTATGTTCTTGTTTCTCTGTGTACGCTCTGTTTTCATTCTGGAGGCTTTGATGCAAATGCTTTTGATGTTCTCAAATGTCATTGTGATTATCCTTGCTTAGTTTAGAGTTTCTGGGGTGCAGTTTTGTTGTCAGCAAAGGGATCTCCATAGCAGGAGAGAAAGACGGGCACCAGCACCTGCACCAGGGCGAGTACCTCCGCCTTCAGCACATCTCTTGACCTTTCGAAATGGTGTATCCTGGCGTACTGGTTGAGCCCCAAGATGGGAAAGCCCGCAGGGGTGGTGCCCACTTCCCCATCATTACAGAAACCTTGTTCACCAACACTGGTGAAATGAATAGGCTAAGAGCTTAAACATACAAGCCTAAAGACAGTTGGACTTTTCCAACCCTGCCCACTCGCCCCCTTACAGCGAGATTTAGGTAGACTGATTAAAGTCTCTAGTAAGCATGGACCAAAGCGATTGGACCTCTCCCTTATGCCAAGCCCTGCTTCTTTCACAATAAAGCAGATCTGCACCACAAGGCTGGATGGACTCTGGAGTCTGAGTTTCTTTGGGTAGTGACTCCATCACCATCCATCACCTCAGGGACTTCCCTGCTTCCCCTAAAGACTACACAGTTTCCCTAGGGTGGGGGCTGTGCTGTATAGTTTTATGTCACCTTGACACAAGCTAAAGTCATCTGAGAGAAGAGAGCTTCAGTGAAGGAAATGCCTCCATAAGATCAGGTTCTAGGTCTGTAAAGCATTTTCTTAGTGATTGATGGAGGAGGACCTAGCCCATCATGGGTGGTGCTATCCCTGGGGTTGTGGTCCTGGGTTCTATAAGAAAGCAGGCTGAGCAAGCCTTGAGGGACAAGCCAGTAAGCAGCACTCCTCCATGGCTTCTATATCAGCTCCTGCCTCCAGGTTCCTGCCCTGTTTGAGTTCCTGTTCTAACTTCCTTCAATGATGAACAGTGTAAAAATGTAAACCAAATAAACTCTTTCCTTCCAAACTTGCTTTTTGGTCATGGTGATTCATCACAGCAGTGGAACCCTAACTAAGACAAGTTGGTACCAGGAGTGGGGTATTACTGTGACAGACATGACCATGTTTGGGGGAAGATTGTGGAAGGACTTTAGAACTTTGTATTAAAAAAGCCATTGAGTGTTCAATGCTTGGTGAGTGTTCTCTAGGAGCTGGAAAGATAAGAATGTTGAGGGTAGTGCAGATGACAGAGGCATGGCTTATGAAGTTTCAGAGGGAAGCAAAGATTCTATCAGGCTATTTTTTATTTCGAATTATGATTCTGTGGTTCCAGTTACTTGGGGCTGAAGAATCAGCTGTGATTAAGAAGGTACCAGAACTATTAAAGTAAAACCTTTGCTTTGCTGGGATATTTGATGTTGGTTGGCTAGAGTTGAGAAATTAGCAGTGATTAAGAAGAGACCAGCATTGTTGAGGTGAAATCCTCTGGGAATTGTTTCCTGAGAGCACACAGAAGCTATGTTCCAAAGACAGCTAAGGTTGTACCTCAAACCAGCAGCTGAATTTGGTAGTAAAAGGGTCACCTAAGTGGTACTGGTTTTGAAAGCATGAAAGGGTCATGGAAAGCAGCTGAGGTTTGGTACTGTGAGAGGTCAGGAGAGGCCACTGGTGAAGGTGCAGTCTCAGGGGCAGTTGAAGGCCCAGGACTGAAGGGGTCATGCAGGTAAGTTGAGGTTTGGTGCCATGAAGAGAGCCTAGGAGAGGCTATTGGTGAAAGAGCAGCCTAGTTGCAGCAAGGGACCCCAGCGTTTTGGAGATGCCAGTACCATGGGATGACCAGCAGCAATGGAGTGGAGCCAGCTGGAGCCTAGAGTCATGGTGTTTTATCGAAGCAACAGGGACCTTCATTGTGTGGGTGTGGAAGAGCAGGGCACTCTGCTCACTGTCCAGATCTTTAACAAGCTCCCGGTTTTCCTTTGTGTCTTGCTCTTAACTTCTGTGGAACAAGTACCATCTGGGCCACATCCTGTTCTGGTGCATGAATGCTTTTCTTCTCTTTGAGGGCTAATATTAGGGTACCTCAGCTATGTGAAGTCCTCTTCTTCTCTGCATTATGACACTGGCTTGACTTTTTTTACCTGCTTCCTTTACAGGGCTCCATACTGTTTTCAAATGTTTATTATCAATTACACAAGGTTTGCGAAGGGGCACAGACATTTACCTAGTGAACTGGTGATTCTTAGATGAGTTTTCTGTGAGGTCCCTGATGGAGCATTTCAGAATATGTTACCTGTCCTTGATTTCAAAATTTTAAATATTAAATAATGAGGTTTCTTAAGCAGCAGGCCTTGCCCCAATCTGTTGTTTTTGGTTGAACAGAATACAGCCGAGGCCATTCCTGCCATATCCTAGGCTATTTAGTGGTCCCAGGGCACTCCAGGCGCCAGGACCATGAGCAGCTGTAACTTGCACATGATGCTCCTCAGGCCCCTGGCTTCTACCCATGTGTCTAGACTGTTTATACTCAAGGGAGGTGGCCAGGGCATAGGCTCACTTAGTGGAAAGACTCTTAGAATTCCCTTCCCCCTATTGTCTTGCTTATAATTCATGACTACAAGCTCTTTAAAGAAATACAGAGGGAAGGCTGAGGCCATATTAAATGTCTGTCCATGACAAACATGCCTTGTTTACCTTCCTCCAAGACACAGCTGGGAGTGTGTGGGGGCTGAGAAGACTGTGGCATTTAAAAACTTCTTTTATTCCTTAGTGTCATACATGGTCTGTGTTGTGTGGGTGTGTGGTCATACATGGTCTGTGTAGAGTGGGTATGTGGTCACTTAGGTCTGTGTGGAGTAGGCATGTGGTCATACATGGTCTGTGTTGTGTGGGTGTTGTGGTCATACATGGTCTGTGTAGAGTGGGTATGTGGTCACAATGGTCTGTGTGGCATAGGCATGTGGTCATACATGGTCTGTGTTGTGTGGGTGTGTTGTCAGTTAAGCCTTCTGATAGAATTCTCCTGTTAGAATCTGAGTTTCTCATTTTCTTTCCTTTGCAGATGGAGCTTTGGTGAAGTTTCCAATTCGAGCTCCTCACACATATGTGTGAACATTTCTTTAGGGCAGATACCAAGAACAGAACAGAGCAGGGACTGGCAAAACTCTCTTGGTTATATCTGGCCCACTGTCTTGTCTGCTGTTAGATTGCCTATAGCTAAAACGGTTCACCAAGTTACCCCCTACTCTGCCCCTGCTTAAAATATAGATAAATATGCAAGCCTGGATGGGTCCATTTCTGGGCTCTCTAGCCTATTGCATGGACCTAGTTGATTATCTATTTTAAATTCTAGGGTTTTATAACATGCTGTGTTTCCTGATAGGCAAACATCTTATTCCTCTTTTGATTCTTTTCCAGAATTTAATTAACTGTTTTTACATGTTGACTCTGTCTCATCCCCTCACCTCTTCTCCCTCTCTCTCTTCCTCTGTGTGTGTGTGTGTGTGTGTGTGTTCAGCTGCCCTCCCTCCTCTTCCCCCCCCCCTTTCTTCCCCCTCTCTCTGTGTTCAGCTGCCCTCCCCTGTCTCCCTTCTCTCTCTGCCCCTTTCCCCTCTCATTTTCTCTCCCCCCCTCCCCCCTTTCTTCCCCCTCTCTCTGTGTTCAGCTGCCCTCCCCCCTCTCATTTTCTCTCCCCCTCTCCCTCTCTCTCACTTTTTCTCCCTCCACCCTCTCTGTCTCTCTCTGTCTTTGTCTCTCTCTGTCTCTCTGTCTCTCCGTCTCCACCCCCCACCCTCTGTATGCGTGTGTGTGCGTGCATGTGTATGCACTCAGTTGCACACACACCACAGTGCATGTGTAGGCTCTGGAAAACAACTACAAGCCTTTCACCTTGCTTGAGACAGGGTCTTCCTTGTTCAGCACTACATAAGCCAGGCTAGCTGGCTTATAAGCTTCAGGCAGTTCCCCAGACCCAGCCTCCCACTCCCTAGCAGGGTGCAGTGGGATCGTAGACATTTGTGCTGCTGTGGTAGCTTCTATTTGGCTTGTAGGGATCAGAACTCTGGTTGTTAGCCATGTGTTGCAAGCACTTTGCCTAAAGAGCCACCTCTCCAGCTGATACATAACTCGTATGTATGAATTTTGGAATTGATGAGGAATCCTGAAGCTCCCTTTGGTATTTTTACTGCAATGTATTGGGTCTTCTTTGAATTGTATTCCATTTTTGGTCATTTACATGCCTTGACTTGTTTGCACTGTTGAAACAAAATTTCTGAGACTAAGTAATTTATAAACAGCAGAAAT
Source organism: Cricetomys ansorgei (assembly GCA_026225945.1). Lineage (NCBI taxonomy): Eukaryota > Metazoa > Chordata > Mammalia > Rodentia > Nesomyidae > Cricetomys > Cricetomys ansorgei. The sequence goes on from JAMJFZ010000116.1 coordinate 5,152,738, forward strand.
TTGGGCTGGGGTATAGCTCATTGGGTAAAGTGCCCGCTGTGCAAGCGTGAAGACCTGAGTTTGGATCTTCAGATGCCACATACAGCTGTGATGAGCATCTGGAATCCCAGAGCTCCTGCATCATGATGGGAGGCAGAGACAGCAGAGTCTCCAGAAGCCCTTAGTTAGCCAGCCTGCTGGAAAGCAAGCTTCTAGTCCAGCAAGTGACCATGGAGGCACTAATGTGGAGAGCAAAGGAGGAAGATCCAATTGCCTTTTCTCTTGCTTCTGCATGACTGCACACCCCAACTTAAATGCATGTACCAGACTCAGGTGCACATGGATACACATAGACACACATACACACACACAGAGACACGTACAGACACACATACACACACATACAGACACACAGACACATACACACACACTCATACAGGCACACAGACACATAGACACACACATACAGATATTCACACAGGAACACACATACACACACACACACACACACACACACACATGGACACACACACACATGCAAACATGCACAAAATCCTATTGTCAGTCAAGATGTGTCTATTCACCTTCCCTAAGGTCTGAACACTGTCCTCGTGACAGAAGGGGCTCCAGTGTCCTTTTGATAAGACCCCAATACACTCCTGAAAGTTACCCTCTCATGACTTAATCACTTTCCAAAATGCCTCTTCATACCACCACTTTTGTGGTGCAGTGTGATGTGAATTTTAGAAGGCATACCACCCCCAAACCTAGCCAGCACTTTTCTTTATTTCCTTTTTTTATTTTTCTTGACTCCTGGTCTCTGGAAAGCTGTTGATCTTTGCATTGAGTTGGAGCTTTTGACTTTTGCATTGAGTTGATGACTTAATGTGTCTGTGTGACTCTTGTGTTGCTTTGTTCCTCTTGAATCCTCTAGAACAATAATCATGCCATCCACATGTCTCGACAGCCCTGTTCTTGCCAGCAATTATATCTCTTGGTGCGTTAAATTGCCTTACTGTACTGATGAGGTCATTCAATGCAGTTTGGGCTAACAGGGACGGGTGCCTTTTTCTCTTGAGGCCACTGGGGCTGCTGCATCTGGGGATTTGGGGCAGATCATAGTCTAAAGTTGAAGATTTTTTTTAGCCTCCTAGGACTTTATATTGCACACGAGCATCTATTTTTGCTTGCTGCTGTGTTGGCATCTATTGAGTGGCCACAGGATTATTCTTCTTTAATTATTAAATGCCGTGAGTCAGATGGATTTTCTGGTCACTCTAATATTGAATCATCTTTCCATCCCAACATAAACCTTTGTCAATTGAGAGTACTTTAAAATCATTCTTATTTTTATTTACTGCTACCTAACTTGTAATTTTTAAGGCCGTGTATAGAAGGTTAGCTTCTGGTTGCATGGTTTTAAGTTTAATTAATTAATTAATGTGTATGTGTGTGCACCTACGTAAGTTTTATATTTACTGTGTGCGTGCAGGAGTCCCCAGAAGCCAGAGGAGGGTGTCAGATCGGTGGTTGTGAACCACCTGATGGAGGTGCTGGGAACTGAACCTGGGTCCTCTGCGGGAGCTGTCTCTCCAGCCCCTTCTCTTATAATGACTTGGATACCGGGGTTATGCTAATGCTATGGTATGGTCTTCTGTTTTAAAAATATCTTCTGTGACATGAAAACCATCTTTCCCTCGATCATTGGGTTGAACTTGTGCATTGAGGCCACAGGTGTGAACTTCCTCTCTTCTGCAGCTTTGACCATTTCCATTCCTCCTCGGCTGTGCATTTTTAGTGTTTCTAGCTCTTCTATTTGAAATTTCAGGTCATTTATTTTTCAAGATAATTATTGTTTTCATTGAGATTTCCAAACATATTGCTGTGAAGACCACAGAGGCTTGAAAGTCCCTTTATATTAACTGCCTCTCGGGTTTTTTTCTCCCTTAGCTTCTTGACCATAATTGCTGAAACTTGCCCATTTCATTATTACTGAAAAAAAGAAGACTTTGACTTTGAATGGAACTTTAAATGCTGATGCCCGTATTAATCGTAGACGTGTCTCGCCCATGTCTTGCTTATTGTCCCTCAACAGTGAGCGCAGCCCCATGACTGTTCTGCAGAAGGTAGCTACCTTCTTCTGGCTGAGAGCAGGCTCAGTTCTCTTCTGCACATCTGTCTGAGAGACAAGGCCTATTAATTCTTTTCATAAAATAAATGAATAGTATTTTAATCAACGTTAAGCATAAAACTCAGCAGTGTCGGGTTCGTTTACATTGTTGACTAACCCTTACCTCATGAATTTCCAGAGGTGTCCTTCAGCTCCCATTAGGCAGTCCCTGGTAGCCCATCCCTGCATTCTGTGTGACTCCCTCTGAGAGTCAGACAGTGCATGTACCTTTGTGTCTAGTGTGTTCCGTGTAGCTTTCTGTTACTAACGTTCATCTGTGTTGTAGCACATATCAGAATTTTCCTTTTTAAAGCTGCGTAATGCTCTATTCTATTTATAAGCTACATTTTATCTACTCACCAACCTACTGATAGGCATTTGAATGGTTTCTCATTTGTTTTTCCCGTTTTAAAATCTTTGCGTGTGCGTGTGCGTGCGTGTGTGTGTATGGGTGTGGGTGCATATGTGCCATGGTACATGTATAGAGGTCAGAAGACAACCTCAGGTGTTCGTTCTTGCTTTCAGCATGCATGGGAGAGGGTTCTTGTTTGCCACTACATTGCACAGGCCAGACAGCGAGCTTTGGAGCTTCTCCTGGCTCTGCCTCCCACCTTGTCATGGGAACACTAGATCATGGGCATTTACGTAGATCCAGGTCTGAATGCAGGAGAAGAGCTGAGTCCTCTCCCTGCCCAGCACTGGGGATGATTCTGTCATTTGCTCGTTTGGATGAGCTGCTATGACCATGGATTCATAAATCCTTGAGTTACTGCTTTATTTCGTATGGGCGTCAGTAGAACTGAATTGCAATCAGACATGATGATGTTCATTTTTTGAGGCTCCACAGGGCATTTTACATGTTTACTGTAGCGTTCTGTGTTCTCATCGGCAGCAAACAAGACTCAAGATTGCGCTACAGCCTCAGCCGTAAGATGTCCTCCTCGCCCCGCCTCTCTCCATGACAGATACAGAGAGGGCATGCAGGTGTCGTGGAATCCATGTGGACGGAGGGTAAACACAGTGTACACCTGTCTCCGTCCCCATCCCACTGCAGGGATCACAGCACACACCCGTGAGCCCAGCCTTACAAGGCTCGGGGAATTCAAACTCACGTCATCGTGCCTGTACGGCAGGTGCTTCACCCACTGGGCCATCACCCAGCCCTTTCATCTTCTGTTTCTTTCCCCTCTTTAAAATAGGTGTCTTAGAAGGTATGGATCAATATATTCTGGTTTTGATCTGTACTTTATCATGACTATTAACATCGAGTGACATCACCTGATTCCTGGGCATTGGTCTCGATTGTCTGAATAAATGCCAATCAAACCCTTTGCTTTTTGTTTGTTTGAGACAGGGTTTCTCTGTGTAATACAGCCCTGGCCTTCCTGGAATCCACTTTGTAGACCAGGCTGGCCTCGATCTCACCAAGAGTCAACTAACTCTGCCTCCTGAGTGGTGGGGTTAAAGGCACCACCACTTCCTGGCTAAATCCTTTGCATTTCTCAGGGAGCCTGTTTTCTGTTGTTGAACTGTCGCAAGTTCTTCACGTATTCTAAACATTGCTCTCTCAGTGACACCTGCTGACGGGCATTTTCTATTTCTGGGTCACCTTTTCACTGTCAGTAGCGTCCTGTGATACAAGACATTTTAAACTTCTGCAAAGCCCAACTTAAGTATTTTTCCCCATATGGTTTGTGTTTTCGGTAAATCCCAATTGATTTCTAAAATTTCAGTGTTACTGCAAGCCATATGTTTTTCCTTTTGAAAGTGACACCTGGTGAATATTATGGTTTGGATCCGAAGTTTCCCTCAAAAGTTCTTGTGTCGGAGGCTTGTTCCCACTGCAGCCGTGGTCAGAAGCCATGGCAAACCCTGTGGCAGGTACTTGTGTCTTTATGTTTTTCTATGAAGAGTTTTACAACCTTAGTCTTTATCTTTAGATCTTTGGTCTATTTTGAATGAATTTTTAGTACATTTCTTGTGCATGTGTGTGGACACCAGGCTCCTAGAAGCATCATTTCCTCACGAGGTGCTCCTGGCACCAAAGTGACCACGATGCAGCTTCACGCATGGGTTTGTGTTTTGGGTCCTCCATTCTGTCCCATCTGTTCACAGGTCGATCTCTAGGCCAGCCCCACACTGTTGAGGGGTTTGTAGTAAGTTCAAGGTCAGGAAATGAGGGTCTTCCAATTCTGCTCTTCTTTTCCAGTGCTGTTCTTGTTGTTCTGGGGTCCTTTAAGAGTCCATATGGTTTTAGGATGAGACTATCCCTGCAGAGAATGTGCTGGGACTTTGACAGGCACTGACTTGAGCCTGTAGGTAACTGTGTAATGCTGTTTCCTAGCAATGCTAGCCTCTGAGTCTATGAACATGGGATGCTGTTATTTCTGTCTTCTAGAAGCACTGTTCTGTAGTTTCAGTGTGTAAGGATTTTGTCTTCTTGGATAAGTTTTGTCTTAAGTATTGGATTCCTTTTGTGCTGCTATAAACATAAATTTTCTTAATTTCTTAAAAAAAATTATTATCTTGTATGTGTGTGTGTGTTCACACATGTGCACGCCCTCCGTGGTATACTTGTGGAGGTCAGACAATCCCAGGTGTCGGTCCTCACCTTCCACCTAGTTTGAGACAGTGTGTCTTGTTGTTTGTCCTGTTTCCCCTCCCATCTGGTGTGGTAGCGCCGGGAGGCGTGTGCCGCTGTGTCCTGCTCGTGTGGGTCCTGGGCATCCACATCCAGGGCCTTACACTGCACAGCCAGTACTCTACCCACTGAGCCACCTTCCCCCGCTCCCTAGTTCCTTTAAGGTTGTTTTGCATATTGATTTTTGTAACCCTAAAATTTTGCTGAATCTTCCATTTCTTCCATCAAAGAGTTCTTTTACTTTTTCTTAAAATTACATTCTTCCGCTGTGAACAGAGATAGTTTTACTTCTTTCCTTTCCAAATTTAGGTGTGAAGCCTACTAACTTTTTATTTATTTATTTTTTAAATTGACAAAATGAAGATTTTTGTATATTTGCCACGTAAAGCACATTTTCAACTACTGACATGTTGTGGGGTGGTTGAGTTGGTTCATAGGAGCATAGTCTTATGAAGCAATTTTCTCTAGTGAGAACACTCAACATCTGCTTTCTATTTTGAAGAATACAATATGCTGGAGAGATGGTGCAGTGATTAAGAGCACTGGTTGCTATTGCTGAGGACCTGGGTTCAGTTCCCAGCATCTACATAACATCTCACAACTGTCCATAAGTCCGGGTCCAGGGTATCCAATGCCCTTCCCTTGCCTTCATGGGCACCAGGCACACACATGGTGCACCTACATGCATACACCTAAAATAAAAATTAATCAATCTTAAAAGGAATGATAATATGCATTATTAAATTTCCCATTGTGTTACAGCTTCTGAATTCATTCTTGCTGTCTAACTGAAGTCTTGCATCCCTGATAATTTTTATTAAGGTATTCTATGCTATTTAATCGGTCACTTTCTGGGAAGATGTGCTAAATCGTGGGGTAACTGAGTTCCCTTTTAGGATTCCACTGTGAGTACCAGCCATGCATTTCTGCTTCTGGAATCGATGCTTGGTGACTTTCTTGGTCACCAAGCTGAATTGTCCTCCAAAGGCTTGGTTCCCATAGCAGAAGTGTTTCTAGAGGCATGGCTCCGGGGCTGTGATTGGACCACAAAGGCTCTGACCTCATGGATTAATTCACTTATTGTAGTGTGATGGGCTCATAGGTAGTGACAGAAACACAGCAGTGATTGAGGTTTTCTTAGAGGTGGGACCTACTGGAAGGGAGTCAGTCCTTGGGAATCCCCTTGGGGGCTATGTCTTATCTCCTGCCTCACACCCCTCCCTGTGCTTCCGGGCCACCATAATTTAATCAGCCCCTACCCCCAACCAGACTCTCACCACCTCAGGCTCCAGCCCACAGCAATGGCTTAAACAATGAGTGAGTTTAAACCTCATCGTGTTTTAAGTTGATCATCTTGAGTATTTTGTCCCAGTGAGGGAATACTGACCGACACAGTGTGTATCTACCAACCTTTGTCAGAAGAACTCATGCCTGAAGCCTTTGGTGAAAAGACATGTCTCAAAAGTCTACTTTGCAGCTGACACTAGAAAGATCTTGAGGGTTGCAGTCTGAGGGGTGCTTCCCGCCACCCAGACGTGGAGTACAGCGCAGCAGGAAGGCCTGGAGTTGGAGGACTGTTGTCCGTGTGGACTCAACAGTGTCTAACTGAGATGCGCGGCTGGCTCTCGGCTTCTTCCTTTGTAAGACAGGAATGGTTTTTCTGCTCTGCGTTCTGGGGACACACCTCACAAGAGCAAACTCTTTGCATCACAAGCTGAAGCTACACACAGCATAAAGATGGGTGCTGTGTGCCCACGGTGGAGAGCACCCTGGAGATGCCGTTCGATCCCGTTGGGATTATGTCTGTCAAATACAGCCGTGAACTGGGTAAGCGAGGAGCCTAGGCAGTTCTGGGTTGAGCATGGTTACACTGTGGGACGCAGACCTGGGGCGGCATTCCTGCTCTTCTGAGCTAACGCTGCCCTGAGACTTGCAGCAGAGCGAGGAGGACACAGGCTGCACGGAGAGAACCGCCGGGTGGGCTGTGAGCAGAAGAGCATTCTGTGTTGGGGAACAGAAGCGGTGTCATGGCTGCAGGTGTTTCTCCTCTGGGAGCATACTCAGAACTCAATGGCAAAGTAGGAAATGAAACAGAGGGGAGCAGGTATTTTTAAACTTTAATTAAAAATCTTTAATTAGCGTATACGACGTGACCACGTACTTTTTGAAGTTCGGGATACTTGAAGGAGGGAGGCATTGCTTTCTGGATATTTTCATATATTCATCTGGCTTTGGCACAGGATGGGACAGGACATTAAAGACTCATGCGTGAGCTTTGGGTAATGAGTAATGAAAGCCTGGCCTAGTCCCATTCCCAGGAACCTACCTGAGGAGGAGAAGCGGGGCAAAGGCTAGAACACAGATTTCTAACACAAATTCAATAAAGCATTATGAGATAGAGTTGGAGCCCTGAAATGACCTTGGAACCTATCTCCTGACCTTGGGTGTTTCATCAGGCCGCTCTTCTTCGTGGCTTCTTCAAGGCTCGTGGGTGCCCACCTGTGCTCCCTGACATCCAGTGCTGCCTCCCCAGCTGCTTCCCTCTCTCTCAGCCTCCAGTTAGCATCTTCATTAGAAAGTGAAAATCTATGATTACATGGGGAACTGTGTCCAGCTGCTCAAGCCCACCCAGTTTCCATTTTTAGCTTCTCCCCTACTTAAAAATAAATAGCACCAGGTCACACTCTCCTTTGTCGGTCTCCAGCAGCCATTCCTCCAGCCATCTGCTCCCCCAGATGCTCAGCCAGGCCCCCCTCCTCTCTCAGCTCCTCTGTGGACAGTCGAGGGCCGAGCTCAGCAGCCTTCAGCTCCGCGACACCACCTGCCCACACCCCACGCGTGTTCTCAGCCTCACCCTAACCCACATGCTGCAGCCTGAACCCCAGCACCAGCTTGCCGGCCCAACCAATCTTGGTGATTTCCACGGTCAACATCTCACGGCAGGAAGTACAGAATAGTTTGACAGGAGTTGGCTGAGCTCTGAAATTTAGTTGGTTTGCTCTCTCCTCACCTTGGAGGTAGCTGCGTCAGAGCAGCCTCGGAAGCTGCCGTTACGTTCCCACCTTCGTTGTTTCCTTTGGTCTATAACAGTGTTCTTGGATGATTGGGCAGAGGCCTACCCCGGGCCTGAGCTTCCTGGTGTTCTGGGACACTTGCGTAATCAGGGCAAGTCCCATGCCTTCACGGAACCTGGAGAGTGGGTTATAGGAACGCAGAAAGAAACCACAGCAGCCTGCCTCCCTGCTGTGTCTGAGACCTCTGCATGGGGATGCAGTGGTTCTTGCTAACTTGCTCTGTCTCCCTTCCACCCCATCCTCTGAATTTCAGAGGTGTGTGGTGAGGCGAAGGCTTGGATGGGGTGTTTGCTGTTGGTCTGATGGCCTTGTTCATCAGCAGCTGGAGGCACAGGGGTCTTCGCTCACTCAGCATTGGTGGGGTAGTCAGTGAGAGAACCTAGCCACTTCGCAAACGTGTCCTGGGGATAGCGCTGCCACATAGTTGCTCCCTGCATATTGGAATGCTGTAGCCCTTTCTTCACTAGGGGAAGAGCCCACAACCACACCAGAGCTGTTTTTATCCTGATAAATTCATGTTAATAAAATTCAAATTCCTTTTGTCAGTCACACTGTTGCTATCTGATTGGGTTGGCAACTGGATTCTCATTGTCATATTTTATGGCTCCTTGCTGTATGCTGATATTCCCCTGTCTCATTTACAATTCCTCAACATGAGGTTCTCTTCTCCGGGGTGTTTTCAAGTATATGAGACAGGAGGGTGGATGACTGATCTGGGCATGTGGCTCTGTTTGCATCAGATAGCTTGCATCCTAGACACAATAGACCACAGGACTGACTGCTATGGGATGTCCAAGAGAGTGTGAAGAAAATAAAAGATTTATAGTGAGGGCTTAGAACATTGTACTTACTGATATAGCTGCTGGACCAAGGGAATATACCCTGTGTTTTCCTCTTGGGACATCTAAGAATGGTATTATTTAAAAGACAACCGTAAACCAGTGGCTGAGACCTAGACTCCAAGGTAGAGACCCCTAATGTCAACTTTCACCTGTGTCTATGGACAATAACCCTCATTATCTACCGTTTCGACTCTATAGTTTGAGTTACTTGCAGTCAACTGTGGTCTGAAAGTACTGCATGGAATGTTCTAGAAATAGCCAATGTATAAGTTTAGATTGTTTGGAGCTCCAAGTAGCCCAGAGAACTCTTGAAACTGAGCCCCATTTCTGTCTCACCTGAAATGTGATCCTTCTCTCTTTCCAGTGTGTCCATGCTGTATGACCTACCCACCCACTTGTGACTCTGTATCCCTTTTGGTCATCAGGCTGACCGTTGGTGTTTATGTTCAAGGAGCCCTTGTGTGATAGGTGGATGCATCTTAGTGTTCAAATAGCCCTCGTGGGTGAGCCACGTCTGATTGTTTACTCTCCTTGTCCCTCCTTTACCCTTCCCCCACCCCACCCATTGTTGACATAGTCCCTACCCACCCCCCAGCCTCCTACTGTGGCCTGGCCTGCCCCCCAGCTAGCTGAGCATCGTCCATGAACACCCAATCACTCAACATCTCTCTGCTGGTGTTTTTAAAAATTATTTTAATCCCCCTTCATATAAGAAGAGCCTCCTTGAGCTTCACCAGGCTCTGTGCACTGTCTGTAGATTGTACTGATAAAAGAGAAATGGGGGCGGGGTGGAGGGAAGACTGACTGGGTTTGGCTAACTGAGTCCTAAGAAGTCAAATTTGTCACAGTGGCCTCTGTACTACAGGGAATTATTTGGACATATTCACACCAATTCAGACAGCTCACAGTTTCTTGATTTATTATTCTGAGTTCTTCATTGTCACCTCCTGGCCTCCTCACAAACCACCTCCCCAGTTGTTGCGAGTTGAGTCAGTACTGCCCACAGAACATCTTCCTCTGTTTTAATGCAGAAACCTTAGCGGACATGTATTCTCAGAAGTGAGCAGTGCTGGGTAACGAGCACTTCCCTTCTCAGACGGGTCATCACCCTTCTCTGCCTTGCCTGACAGCATTCTCTGATCCTGTTCTTGGACTCTGGGGGCAGTGAGAGCCACTGAGTGCCATCTTGTCTGGGACCTGTGGGCTGGAGACCATTCCAGGCTACACGCAGAGAGCTCTGCCACTGTCCCACATGTGGCTTAGTCCTGCAGAGGCCACACTGGTGGCCATAAAAGCCATCTGTGAGTAGTGTGGGAAGAGAGAATGGTTTCAGGGAGAAACCTTCAGCAGTGAAATCTGAGCTTCTGGAATACCCCTGGGGCCCACAATAATGAAAAGGACCAGGCTGGGGATTGATTTCTCCAGATTGAGGGGACCCTGAGCAAGTTACAGCCACAACAGATCATCGCAGTCAGACTGGCTGAGATTCACCCTCCAGGCCAGTGACTCACACAGGCTGCTGCCACAGAGCCTTTGAAATCACAGCACAGTGGAAGCTGGTGGCCTCAGATATCTGTAGGTTTCCCGAGAGCGCCTTTAGGAAATAGCTACTGACCTTCCATTGCCTCTTTTTCCTGTACCTATAGATCCAGCCGAAGCATCCGTCAGAACCTCTGGGCTATGTAAGGCTGCTGGGTGCTGCCTACTCTGAACACACACCCCAGCCATGGTGGGGTGTTCTCACTGGGAGGGGGCACCGCGGTGTAAGGGATGAGGCACAAAGGCTTGGTTTACTGTGTAAAATCCCCGAGGAACTGCTAAAGGGGCGTGAGATAAAGACCCGGGAAGGATAACAAGATCTGTGCTCACTAGGACTATCCTTTCATCCACAGTCCTTCCGGCAATGTGGTCAGCCACCTTCTCAGCGGCTGCTGAGTACTGCTGAGAGATTTTGAGTCACTCGTTATGGTGCCAAAATGCCCACGAAAGGCAACTTAGGGGAGGAAAGGCTTATTTTTGGGCGCACAGTTTGAGAGTACTGTCCATCATTTAAAGCCGTGATGGCAGGAACACGAAGCAGCTGGTCACTTGGCGTTCGTAGTCAGGAAGCAGAGGGGGACGAATGCTGGTGCTCAGCTCACGTTATCTTTCTTATGCAGTCTAGAACCCATGTTTAGGGTGGATCTCCTCTGTTAGCCAAGTCTAGGAATCCCTTTACAGGCTTGCCAGAGGTTTGTCTCTGCGGTGATTCTAAAACCCATCAAGTAGACAGTCACAGAGTGTCTCCCCTACCCCCATCCTGTCACTCTTCATAGCAAGTCGGGTTGCAGGGGAGGGGCTGCCTTCCTGGGTTCAAGTCCACCAATCTAGAAGGACACCGAGCTCTTGACGTGAGCTGTATCATGGGGGACAGTGTAAAGTGATTTCATCTATGGGTTTATAGGAGGAAACACACAAAGATGTCTCACCGGGTGGGTAAGAGGGCTGCTGAATCCTAAACAGCTTTAGGACTTCCTCGGCCCAGGCCAGAGGGATGCTCAGCATGAGAGAAGCAGCATGGCTGGGGTGCATCACTTCCTAGGGCAGAATGGAATATGTTGTAAGGAACATATCTGGGAACTCTCTCAACCATGACCTGGCTCCAGGGGTAGGGGAAGAGTCCGGACCTGGTGACAAGAGGATACTGTGCCGGTTTATGCTAACTTGACAGAAGCTAGAGTCATTTGGGAAGAGGGGAAACTCAGCTGGGAAAGTCCCTCACAAGATTGGCCCTTGGAGCATTTCCTCAATTGATGATTGCTGTGAGAGGGCCTCGTTCACTGTGGGCAGCGCCACCCCTGGCCTGGTGGTCCTGTGTGCTACATCGAAGCATGCTTAGCAAGCCATGGGGAGTGAGTCAGTAAGCAGCACTCCTCCTTGGCCTCTCCATCAGCTCCTGCCTCCAGGTTCCTGCCTTGGGTTCCTGCCCTGACTTTCTGGATGATGGACTGTACAGTAAAATAAGCCCATCTCTCCCCTGAGTTGTTTCTGGCCATGTGTTTTTACCACAGCAATAGAAACACCAAGACATAAACTGTAGCCTTAGTTCTTCTGCCCCTCGGTGACATGTCTTGCATCTCTCTCACAGGCCCAGTACCTCTCCCCAAAAGCTCGTCGTCGGCTGCACGCTCTGCTCGCATCTTGCTGCACCTCTATGCTGATCCTGTTCAACCTGGTGTTCCTCGGCGGAATTCAAGTTGGGAAAATCTACTGGGACAGGATCTTCTTACAAGGTAAGTTGCAGGCAGCTCTGCTTGCGGTCATGTGATCATCTTCCTTGTATGCAGGTGCTATCACTGACTTGGGAGAGCTGTGTGTATGACGTGTGACCAGCAAGGTCTCAGCTAGGGACCACTGCGATGCAGTGTTCCTGGTTTTCAGGTGCCTCGTATCGGCCACCTGTGATGCTTGACCCCAGAACGGGACCCCAGCTGTCCTGCACGCTCCATGTTCCTCTTCATTACATTTCCAGTGTTGTGACGTCTTCCTGCACTTCCCCACAGTCTCTGGATCTCAACCTACAGTGTGCAATGCATTCTAACCATGTTCCATTTATACCAAGAAGTCCTACTGGCAACATTTCCTGGAAATCCCCCTGTGCTGTCTGGAGCTGTGGACCTGGGCCTTGCCTCCAGCTCTGGTCCTGGACACTTGTCTGTGAACATAATCAGCCAATTGTTTCGAAAAGAAAAGTTGAATGTGTGTTTATGTATGTGTAGCACATGTGTGCCATGACATGTGCACAAGAGGTCAGAGGACAACTTTGTAGAGTTGTTTCTCTCCTTCTACCTTTTCATGGATTCTGGGGATCAAACTCAGGTTGTAAGCTTACGCTGCAAGCACCTTCACCCACTGAGCCATCTCGTTTGCCCCAACTGTGGGCTAGTCACACGTGCCTGTGACTCCAGAGCTGTGGCCAGGGGCTGGGCTTTGGAGTATGCACAGGAGTGGGGTGTGGCGGTGAGAGGGTTGCTGGGGCCTGCTAGCTGCCAGCCTAGCCTAGCTCCAGGTTTAGTGAGAAACCTCATTTCAAATTCATGAGGCAAAGAGTGTTGAGCAGGATGCCTGATACTCTCCTACCCCCTGAATACCCGCAGAACATTCACACACATATACCCATGAGCCCCCACCCACCCACACATGTTATTTTATTTCTCTCACGTTTCATTGCAAACTCGGTCACTTTTCTAAGCTGTAATTCTAGGACTTAGAATGTTTGATGACTTCTCACCATCTTGTCTTGGCATCAGGGAAGAGAAGAGAACATGAGACACCAGATACTAAATACCTTAGATAGAAGTGACATGTGACATCTCTGCTCACATCCCATTGGTTAGAACCAGTTATGTGACCTTCCCAAGTACCAGACTGGAGCTGTGGGAAATAGGCAGGTATCGGCATGTGCAAGTAGGTTATTGTTGTTGTACATTGCTGTGACAGCTCAGCAAGGAGACAAGGAGGCATTTTCATACCTGGAAACCCTGCCAGACTTCAGCAGAGGGCACCACCATCATGGCCAACGCCTTACTCGACAGTGGAACCCTGGGCATCTGAGATCAGGTGTTTTCATTGATTCAGAACTCCTCAGGTGCAGATCATAAGCAATCAAACATCCCCCCACAGAAATCCAACACTTGCAAGCAATACAAAATGCCAAGGCCCATACATCCCTTTTTCTAACAGTGCACAAAAACAATTATTTTAAACACAATTAAAAATAAACTTCCACAACATTTCCCCTTTTCAGTATAAAAAAAATTGCTTTACCTTTACTACACAATTTAGCATTACATCAACAAACCCATTTACAAGAGGAATAATCACAAGTTTTTAATGCACAGGACCCAATGGAACCAAACATCTTTCAAGCTTTTGCCAATGTCTTTGGACAGCAGAAAAATATAATCTATATCCAGTTATCTGGAATTCACTCATGATTTTCTGAGCTCCTCCAAAAGGCTTTGGTCACTTCTCTGGCTCTGCCCTCTGTAGCACACACAGCTTGTCCTCGAGGCTTTGACTGAGTCCCCTCCACTGATGCTGCTGTTTTTGGTGGTTGTCCCATGGTACTGGCATCTCCATAACTGCTGGGGTCCCTTGTGCAACTGGGCTACACTTTCACCAATAGTCTCTTACAGGCTCTCTTCATGGTGCCAAGCCTCAACTTCTTTACATGACCCCTTCATCTGGGCCTTTAGCTCCTACTGAAGCTGCACTTTTACCAGTGGCCTCTCCTGGCCTCTCACAGTGCCAAACCTCAGCTGTTCTCTAAAGACTCCTTCATGCCTTCAAACCCAGTAACACCTGGGTGACTCTAACAGTAGCAAGTTTGGCTACCAGTAGGAGATACAACCTCAGCCAGTTCTGGAAGACAACTTCTGTGTGCTGACCCTGAAGAAACACTTTCCAGATTTTAAGATAGTATCTGGTTTGCTGGAAAAATAACCCTTCACTTTGTCTGCAGTAAGGGTCCCCTCATGGGTGGAGTTCTTATCACCATCACGGTATCTGGACTGCTTGTCTTTCTCTTAGTCAGGTTTGCAGAAAAAAAAAAAAAAGTCACTTTAACTAATTGGCTTTTTTTGCTCTAAACTGCAGGGGGTCCTGGGCTGGTGGGAAGAATCTCCAGTTGAAACATTCGGATAGTTTGGCCTTCTCTCTCACTGCCCCATACCTATACCACCCTATACCCTTTTTCATAGATCTCAAACACAAGACCTGCTTGGGCTTCACCCACACAAAAAGTCATCAACAAACTCAGTTTATAGAACAGTACGCTCTAGTTTCTGTTTCCTGTGTCCTGGCTGCCGCAAGCGGCCGAAGCCTTACTTCTTTCCTGCTCCCAGCTGAACTCTGTTTTCGCCATGAAAACATCTCATTCATTCTCATTTGCAACTCTCTCTTATAGAGCTTTCCTTTTGTTAATACCTTAATCTCTGTCCTCTGGGAACTGCTTTGAGTGTACTTTACCAGACTCTACGAGATCTGGAGTTTCTTTCTTGTTCTTCCTAGTCTCCACGTTGGATGAGTCTGACTTCAGGCCCCATGTTGCAGGTGCCACTTGTTGCAGTGTTGCTGCTGAAGTGGCTCAGCAAGAATGACAGGGAGGCATATTCATTGGTGTAAATCCTGCCAGACCTCAGCAGAGGGAACCACCATCCTGGCAAGCGCCCTGCTTGACAGTGGAACTCTGAGCATCTGAGCTCAGGTGTTTTTATTGATACAGAACTCCTCAGGCATTCTACTGATAGCACATGCAGATCATAAGCAATCAAACACCCCCCCCCCCCAGAAATCCAACACCTGTAGGCAATACAAAATGCCAAGACCTGTGCATCCCTTTTCCCAACAGTGCACAAGAACAATTATTTTAAGCACAACTAAAAATAAACTTCTACAACAGGCTATGTGACACAACCATTCAGCTGGAGGTGTCCCAGGGGCTATGGGAAGTTTGAGTTGTATTTGAGGAAGAAGGAGGAGCTGGTAGTCAAGGTCATGAGAGTGGACTTGGAAAGCCAGGAGTTTCCTGGAGTAAAAGGTTGGGGCAGACCTGGGGCATGCTGGTGCTAAAGAGGCCAGAACAAGAGCCATAGGATGATCTTGCTGCTCCTGGATGGCAGGAGGCTCACACCAACGCTTGCCTGGTACCCTGCAGTTCTGCCAGTATGTGGGGCCAGCACTTTGTGTCCTTCTGTGGCCTGTAACACACCGTGTTTCTGTTCTCCCTGGACTCAGGGGTAGAGAGTCAGAGACTCTGATTCTTTGCATAAGACTGTGCAATCGTTTCTCTTTGGGTTCTGAGGCCAGCGATTCTCTAGACAAACCTGCTGGGATCTTGACTGGTCTGTTCCATGGGCTGCTTGAGTCAAGGGATGTCTGCTGGGATCTTAGCTGTTGCCCGCTTTGCTGTTTTCCTGTTGTGAGTCTCTTCACTGAATTCCTGAGTTTAGATCTCTCTTGGAGGAAGTGAGTCTTATGGTGCCAAATCTCCCATCCCAAGAGCCTGGCCGTCTCGTAACTGATGGACCTGCTCGAGATGGGTGTTATAAATATTCATGTTTAGGTACAAGAAATAATTAATGAGTTAGTAGTATGCATCCTCAGATCCTGCTGGGGGTGTTAAAAGATCAGCATTCTAAAACTGAAAAAGGAAATCTGAATTCTGAAATCATCAGGTCCCCAAGGATCCAGGAAGGACTTGTTGCCCTGTTCTTGTAGCTGCTGATGAATGTGTTTGTTGAGGCTTTGGTAGCCTGACCATCTCTGACCTCTGCCTTTGGGTATAAGATCAGTTCCTGTTGCTCTAAGACTCATATCTGCCCACAGAGGATGTGATGAAGACGTGAGGAGACCTGTCGCCAGGGAACTGAGCATATTCAAGCTCAGCATCTAGACTTCAGGGTTTACTAGACACCCCTTCCCTCCGTGCTGTGATGGCTTTGGTGCTACTGCAGAGACAGAGAAGCACTGAGTCTTTCCCATAGAACCCACCTCAAGGAGTCAAGCAGCCCAGGGAAGGGTCAGACAGGTGGTTAGGGACAGAGGTTGTTGAGGGTTTGCAAATGCTGTTGTCCTAGTAATTCTTTTGTTGCTGTGATAAAATACTGGACAATAGCAACTTAAGGGAGAAAGGGCTTGACTCACAGTTTGAGGGTACAGGTACAACCCATTATGCTCGAACATTATCACAGAGGCAGGAAATTGGGGTAGCTGGTCACATTGTGTCTGCAGTGAAGAAGCAGAGAGTTGAATGCTTGTATTCAGATTGCTACCCCCATTTATGTAGTCCAGGACCCTAGCTCATGGGAATGATGCTAAACCCCCCCCCCCGCGCTTTAAAGTGGGTCTTCCCCAATTAGTATAATTAATGTAGTCCTTCCCAGAGGCTAGCCTATGCTGAATAGTCCCTCACAATTGGAAAGGTTGAAGGCTTGCCTCCCAGCTGATTCCAGATCCTGCCAAGCTGAGATGAACAGAAACTATCACACTGCTGTATGGTCTTTGACCTTTCCTGGGAAGATATGAACAGAAATGTCTGTGGACTCCAGAAAGAGTTTGATGACAGACTGAAGAAATAATTCCACGGGGTCTAGCTTAGTGAGCCAGCGAGTTCAGTGTAGTTACTTAAGGAGGATGGTGAAGGGTTACTTAAAGGGGTGTGAGAGATCCAAAAGCAGCTTCATCACAGAAAAGTCCACCCCAGCATGGAGAGGATGCACAAAAGCTGCATCCCAGTGCTCCCTGCACAACTTGTTGACAGCTCCAGAGAAGAGTCTTTTTCCCACCAGTGATTATTACTGCTTATATAATCTTGGGGAGGGGGCCTAGTGACTCTTTACCTTCTGGGTTTCTTGAGTCTTGTAGATCCCTGACTCTTGAGTCATATGATCCTCCCTCTAGGGAGGACTGTTACAGTTTGCAGGAAATAGATACACACAACATCTTACAGCAAATCAGATAGTAATACACAGAGGCAAGCTCGTTAATTCTGTAGGGGTGTGGAAACTCTGCGGTTCTAATAAGAGACGGGTGCACCCAGATGCATGCTTGACACATTCTTACTGGATATGAGTTAATGTACAAATAAACACTCACTAATTCTCCGGGAGCCCTTTCCCGCCACTCTGGTGCTCCTACAAACATCTCATTGGGGTAGCATGGAAGACTGCTCTCAAAGTCTGTACCCCCTGTCTCCAGCACAGTAAACTCAGCTATAGTATGCTTTGCTTTAAGCTGCCAAGTTTATCATAGTGCTTGCATAGCAGCCTCCATTCTGGACTCTGGTGACAGAGGAGGCTTCAAGACCGGATCCTCATTTTCCACTGTGCACCTTCCTTAGTCTGATGAGGAATGGAAGGCAGAGTCCATACATGTCTAGTACATTCTAGAATCTGGGGCTCCGAGTGCATCTTGCACATAGCATTTTATCAGTAAGGCTCACCTGCGTTGCGGGAGAATTCAGTGGAGAGTAAGGCGTATGTGTGTTCATGTCCTAAAAAAACAAAACAAAACAAACAAATAGAAACCTAAAAATAGTTGCCATGTAAGCATGCTTCAAGGGGGATCTGGCCGGGGCGTGGGCCACCTGCTCATCCAGATCTAAGGGGATGTGACTGGGGCGTGGGCCACCTTCTCACTCCAGGACAAGCTATCCTGGGTCATGCTCACATGTCACCATTGCCTCTAAAAGGATAGAGAAGCTTCAACCTTCCATGCGGATATGTGATTTGATTTCTTCAGGCAGGCAGTTGTTGAGTTCTGCTCTGTAAAGATATAAATGAGACAAAACTCTGTGTTTTGTGATTGTTTTTTTTTTTTTTTTCCCGAGGAGACATGAACAAACATCTGTTCACAACAGATAGATAGGGTGCTCATGGACCAATGAAAGAGTTCCATTCACCCTCCCTGGTGAACCAATGAGTTTGTTGGGGTTACTTACATGAGCGCCTACTTTATTATCTTTATCCTAACCTCAAAGAGAAGAAGTGATCTATATTGGATAGCATTTATCAGTCAGCTACTGCTGTGTAACAAGTCATCCCACAGTTTAATGGCTTGAGCAAACAGTTGCTTAATTAAGCCTCGGTGCTAAATAAGAGCTGCTGGCCTCGTGCCACCTCTTGTGTGTCTCTGTGGTTGGTCTCAGTTTGAATTTATTGGCCACGGAAAACTGATAGAGCTCCTAAGGAGATCTTGTCTGTCGTGGTGATCCATGCTAGACTGAAGAGAAGCAGCTGTCTGGGAGAGTAGCTCAGTGGGGAGCACCTCCGGAGCATGTGCAAGGCCCCATTAGTCCTAGCACTCAACAAGCACAACCCACACCAAAGGAGACAAACCTACACTAACCAGGCATGGCGACCACAGCCACCCCAACACACTAACCAGGCATGGCGGCCACAGCCATCCCACACACATCCCAAAATCAGTATTACCCTGATTTTGAAGCCAGCCTGAGCTACAGGGGGATTGAGGGCAGCCTGGGTTGTATAGTAAGGGTTTCTCTTAGTAAATATAAGGACGTCAAGAGATGAGAAGGGTGGGTAGAGCTGCCCACTGCAGCCATCTGGGAGGTACTGGTAAACTGAGTCCAAGGCAGAGCCAGGGGCTGGAGCCACCCCAGTGGGCTGGAGCTCCTGTGGCCTGGGTAATCTCAAGCACTCACAACAGCAATGACGCCCAAAGGCAGGCTCTGCCTGTTCACCAGTGTCGTCAGCCTCTCCCTCTAACTCAGGATGTCAACTGTGTAGGGGCAGTAGAGAGCGATGATGGGGAAGCACGTGTGCCCTGCGCCAGGCTTTGCCCTGCGCCAGGCTGGCGGGAGGAGGCAGAGGCAGAGCTGGTGCTATGCATGGGTCCAGCGTCCAACCAACATGAGCCTCAAAGCCTCGGGACCCAGGAGATTACCCTGCTGCAGCAGCTGCTACGCCCTGGGCTCCTTTTGCCCTCTGACCATGGTGATAGCCCAGTTACTGCCCTCTCCTGCCCAGAGGTGGAGGCAGTTGCTAATTTTAGACATTGTGTAAGTCTCCAGGCAGAATGACTCACAATTTAAAAAAAACAAAAATTCTGGTTGCTTGTTCATTTGACCCCGAATAACAAAAAAAAGAGGAAGAAATAAAATAAAACAACCTCACCTGCTGTCAGTAAAATAAAAGGGAAAAAAAAATCCAATCTTTTGTCTCAAAATTCAGTCTTTAATGTCATAGGGCATGTCCTTTCACTGTGGGAAATCTTGGGGGTACCAGAGGCTTGTCCATAGGAGAAGCCTGTCATCTGTACCTTTTTGAGGGGTTGGGGCTGGACTGAGGGATAAGCCAGGGAACTTGGGGGGATGTGTCTGGGCTGCTTTGGGGCCCGGACTCCCAGTGAAATCCAGAGAGATGCAGCCTTTCCTTGATAAGTCTGGTCTCCCTCCTCCTGGGTGGGTGTGTATTGGGTGGATGGGCCACTCTTTGTTTTGGTTAGGTCTCAGGTGAGGTCACCTACAGCATTTGCATTCTGAAATCTGTCAATCACAGAAGCTCTGAAAGCTGCCAGACAAATGGGTGCTGCAGCCAAAGGGTTACAAGCTGGGATCTGAGTCAGGCACCTACTTGATTCACTAAGGGAGCATTTCTGAGGGAAGGTGGGCTGAGAGATGGGGCAAATTAGGAGCTCCAGGGACCTGGGCTAGGGGAGTCCTCTTGGTCATTTACATAATGCCCACCTTATTTCTGCCTTCTTCCTCATTTATAGATCCAGGCTTTTCTCAAGCATGCTGTGTCCCTTAATGGATGTGGTGTTCAATCTTCATCATTGTTTGGTCTCTTTCGTATGTTAACTTTGATGCTCTCTCTGCCTGCTTCTCTGTAACAGAACTGAGCCTGGACATCTTCTGGTCACAGAGACCTCTCTTTGGAGCCCTGCTTTTTTCTCAGAAAATGATTGTTTTTTATTCAGCTAGAAGAAACCAGTTAAATTTAAACTAAACAGAATTGTTCCTGGCCCTGTCTTAAAATTTTGTTTGTGTTCATGGCACCCTATAACTAAGTTTTCTCATATTTGAAGCTGGTGTCTTGATTGCTCCTCGCATCTCCTAGCTGTGCCCAGCAAGACTGTGGGAGTGCCAGGTCAAGCCTTGGCATCGCTGCACGAGATTGCAGTCATCAGTGGGGACTTCGCTAAAAGAGGCACCGTGCACAGTGAGGAAATAAGAGATGTGGAGGCCTCCCAGCTTACCTGAGCCAGGGGAGTCTGACATGAGGCTGAGACCATTAATAGAGAAAAGCAGTGGAAACAGAGGGATCCCACAGTTCTCGCCGTCCACTGCACAGGGCCGGCAGTCACAGTGAACCTGATCCAACTGACAGAATGTGCTGAGGTGTTGGGGTGGATGACATAAGCTGATTGTCACACAAAGCAGAGCCTCCAGCTCCCTGACTTTATTGTTCCCCCTTGTCTTCTGGGTAAGAGTCATCACAGAAGGGGTGACGTCAGAGGGAGGAATGGAGGATGAGTGAGGTCTAGAACTGGTGACTGGGGCGCGGGCACAGAAGCGGGAGACAGAATTGCTCATTCAGGCGCTGGCAGCTTCTGGGGTCAGGTGGGAGAGAAGTGAGATGAGGCCGGGGAGTAGACAGTTGTACTGAAGGGCCCAAGAGTAACCAGAATACCAGGTAACTCAGGGCCCAGTGCCATGCTGAGGACCTGGGCTGTGCCTTAAGTGCCCTGAGGGGTGGGGGGTGGGGCCGGGCATGAGGAGTTTTGCAAGCCTGACATGATTCTCACTTTTGAAGCATCTATCCGTATAACATGGGGTGACTTGGAGAGACTCCATACCAGGAGCAGGGGACCAGCAGGAAGCAGTGGGAGGGAGAATGGGGTCCTGAGCTGTGGCTGCTGGGTAGCGAGGACTGGGAAAGAGGAGGGGGCTACGGGGTATCACTGGGTCTTCACAGTGTGTGCAGTTTGGTAACTGATCTGGACAAAAATATTCCAGGTTTGTTTATTGATTTTGGTAGCCTGCCTTGGATCAATGTCTGGATTTTTGGAAAGACAATGGCCTGTAGATTTCTACTGTGTTTCCTGACCTTTGACTCTGGAGATTGAGGAGGCACGGCAGCTTTGCTCAATAGACTTCCTGAATGCGGGTTTTTCTGAAGGGGCGTGTTAAGCGTTTCTTTTTCTTTATGGATATTTTCCAGATTGTTTTCAGGCTCAGTTGCCTTTCCTTTAAACAAACAAACAAACAAACAAAAACTCAAACACTTGTCACAGTGCAGTTTCTTCTCGGCTTTGTTCTCAGTGTTTTAAGTCTGCATGGGTCCCATCTGCCCTGGCCCTCTCCTGGCTGCCGAGGCCTGCTCAGTGTCTCTTTCCTAGCCTGCTTAGGCATATTTGGCAGCCCGTTGTCTGGGGACCTGTGAGCTGTGTCTGAGGCCTCACATGAAGGAACCATCCTTCAGGCCAGTGGTTCTCAACCTTCCTAATGCTGCGACTCTTGAATACAGTTCCTCATGTTGAGGTGACCCCCCCAACTGTAAAATTACTTTTGTTGCTACTTCATAACTGTAATTTTGCTACTGCAGATGGTCTTAAGCAACCCCTGTGAAAGTGTTGTTTGACCCCCAAAGGGGTCACGACCCACAGGTTGAGAACTGCTGCTCTAGGCAGTCTGTGCTTGCATTTCCAGGACACACAGGGCTGGCCATGGTCCTCAGTTCCCTCCCTGTCACCTTCAGATGAGTTGGGCCTGGTTCACCTCCTGCTCACGGGGAGTGATGATGGCCTTGGCTTTGGTTCTTTTGTAACTCTGTTAAATTCAATGCTTCAGGAAGTCATGGACTGCGTGACTGTAACCCAAAGATGGCAGCACAGATTAGGGATCTAGTCTGGACAGATGGGCAGACAGATGACTTCATGGCAAGGCAGGCTAAGGACTCCTCTTGCTGAGTTGGGCCCTACCTTAGTTACTTACTTGGGTGGTTATCTTAGATACTTGTATCACCAACTTATAAATTAATAAATATATTTATCTGGCAATTTTCAGGGTTTTTTTTTCCTTTTACTTAGAGAATTGTTCAAAACAACATTATCAAAAATTGAAATCTTACTTAGAAACAGGACTCTTTCTGTGGAAGCCCTAATATTTGCTTGAGTCAAACATGCCATTTGGAACATCCAGGAAATGACGAAGTACTTCAGATGTAAACAGGAGTTGCCAGTAAGCTCTGCATTAATGAGTTGGGGAGGCTTGCCACGTCTGAGGCTTCCCCGGGTTCTGGGAACTTTGTTTTGCTGTCAGTGGAAGAGGTTGGTAAAGGGCTTGGGAGGCAGAAACAATGGAGTTGTTTACTGGTGTAAGACCTGGAACACAGCACCCAGGCCTCTCAAACATCAGATTCTTACCTATGAATTGAGAAAACATCTAGCTCACAGGTGATTATGTAAACTATGTCTTAGCCTGGGCATAGGGAAGTGCCTACTAGCCCATTGTGACAGGTCATCTTGATGGGCAGCTGACAGAATTTAGAGTCCTCTGAGAGACACACTCGGGTGTGTTTGTGTGGATATTTCTGAAGAGGATTAACTGAGAAGGCAGACCCACCCTAGACACTGGCTGGGAGCACAGTCCAAATAAAAGAGGGGAAAGGAGCAGGACGGTCTCATCTCTGCTTCCTGACTGAAGACACACTGTGACAAGTCACTTCCCACTAACGCCACCATGGTCCACCCCAGCTTCTACTGTGCACCCAAACAAACCCTTCTGTAAGTTGTGTTGTCACAGCAACAAGAAAAGCAAGGAGCACACTCGTTTGATAATACTATGTTGACATTATTTCAAGTGTCTTTTTTTTTCAAAAATTCATTACGGATGTCTACATTCAAAATCACTGGACCCCCCCACCTGACAATCCATACAAGCAATAATTCAAAATGGATCTCAAATGGCTGAGAAACACCTAAAGAAATGTTCAACATCCTTAGCCATCAGGGAAATGCAAATCAAAACCACTTTGAGAGTCCATCTTACACCTGTCGGAATGGCTAAGATCAATAACACAAAGGACAGCTCATGGTGAGGATGTGGAGCAAGAGGAACACTCCTTCATTGCTGGTGGGAATGCAAACTTGTACAGCCACTATGGAAATCAATGTGGTTATTCCGTAATAAATTGGAAATCGACCTACCTCAAGACCAGTTATACTACTCCTGGGCATATGCTTAAAGGATGCTCTGCTCCATCCTACCACAAGAATGCTTGCTCAGCTATGTTCACAGCACCTTTATTCATAATAGCCAGAAACTGGAAGCAGCCTAGATGTCCCTCAACTGAAGAAAGGATAAAGAAATTGTGCTACATTTACATAAGGCAGTATTACTCAACTATTTTAAAAAATGACATCATGAACTTTGCAGGCAAATGGATTGAACTAGAAAAAATCAGAGCTTTAAAGGCAACATCAAGGAAATGAGAATACAGTTAGAACATGAGGAAGGTTTTGCAATCCATATATCATATAAGGGCCTTCTGCTGGAAGTCTAACTCCATTAAAAACAGACAAAGACTCTGAGCAGACAGCCATTCAAAAATATATGCAGAAGACCCTTACGCACAGGAAAAAGACCCAGCATCATGAGTCATCAGGAAAAGTCACTCAGACTCTCAGTGGTTTGCCACTTCACAAATGGCCACACAAACACACGCACAGAAAATTAGAAAGCGACAAGTTACAAGAAAATGGAGTACTCATCTACTGCTGATGAAAATAGAAAACAAGTTTATCAAGGACTTAAAATTTTAAATAACTTAAAAAAACAGAATTATATAAATCAGCAATCTATTCTCAAGTATGTGTCCAGGAAAAATAAAAATGTGGGTCCATAAAGAAACTGGTGGATGCATGCTCATGGTTCCATTGCACAGAACAGCCAAACAGGAGAACAACCAGACAGCCATCATCAGCCTATTAGCAGAGACAGTATATGAAATGCCCACAAAGTGGAATGTTATGAAGCATAGGAAGTTCCTGAAGACCTGCTACATAAGAGAGGAGCAGAGAACCCCACACTGAGTAGTCCCGTTGATATAAAATGTCCAGAGCAGTGGCTGCCTAGAACAGGGAGCTACACAGTTTAGAAGGTGATGACTAGTGGGCATCCGTTTTTGAGTTTTTGAGTGTGATCAAATATTCTAAAGCAGCCTTCAGTGGCAGTAACACAATTTACTGAATATACCATAAGCTGTGAAGGTGTGTGCTTAAAATACAGAAGTTGTGCAGTATATGAAGGGTTTCTCAGAAAGCTGCTAGAAATCACTTAAGAATAAACAATAATTGGTCTGGGTTGTGGGGCTTCTCCTGGGTCCAGGTGAACAAATGACAACACACACACACACATGTGCACACATACACACACATATGCATGCATGCATGCATGCACACACACACACGTGCACACAAACGCACACACAAACATGCACACACATACACACACATATGCATGCATGCATGCACACATATATGCATGCACACACACACACATACATGTGCACACATACACACACACACACACCAATCAGTTTCACTGCAGACTGCCTTAGGGAACCAGTCAGCTTACTGAAATTACTCACAGGACCTTGGATGACTCAACGGCAGCTGCCTCTCTGGAAAGCCCACCCCAGCACGGTGACAATTCACAGAACTTGCAGGCAGTGTCACAGAAGAATCTCCTCCCCAGCAGCTATTCCCACCTGTGTACCTTTGGTGGGCACTTGTGGATCTTATAACTTTGGTTCATGTAAGCTTTGTGAGTCTCAGGTCCTCCTCCTGTTTGCAGGAGGGACTTTTCAGGTGGGAGGAAATAGCTCCTCCACAGCTGAACTCGGCTCTTCTCTTGGTTCCTCTATCCATTTGTTTAATTGTCCATCTGCCCGTCTGCCTTCCACCAGCCCATTAATTTACCATTTACCCCTCCTCCTGTCTCATGCAATTCTGTTTCTTTCTCCATCGTTCCTCATTCTGTCAATCAAAAATAATGCTCACAGAAATAATTGATGCCGAAGTCCAGGAACTGTGCCATTTTCTGCTTTTTATCATGCTACTCAGGCATTTTTAATGTCCTTGTGCTTCATAACTTAGCATAAGGTGACTTTCCCTGGCTCTCCAGGGGACTCGCTCTTTATCAATCCATCCAGATGGATGCCTGGGAGTGAAGACTCTGAGACAGACCCAGATTTGCTGAGAAGTCAGGGACAGGTGGACCACATCTTGTCTCTGCTGGATCCTTAGAATGATGTGTAGAAAACTTCCCAGTTTCACTTGTGACAACTCAATGCTAAATCGGTCTGCTACTCACTGTTGCCTTCTGCCTGTGGCTTCGTGCAGGTTGGATGCCTGGTCGCTGTGATCCTCATTATTTACACAATGTTGAGTGATTTTGAGGTTGACCTGCTCTAAAGCACCTCCATCATGAGTCTGCCCCTTCCGTGCTGTCATTAACCAGGGTGATGTCAGCTGTTCTCTCACCCAGCCTCCAGCACAATTGTTGCCTGAGGGATGTCCATCAGCATCACCCTGACAGCTCATTTTAAAACACAGTCCCTTTGCTCTCACCTGTAAGAGATTCTGATGGAGCAGGTCTAGAGTTGCCCTAGAAATCTATACTGGACAGAACAACCCAGTGACTCTACTTGTATCTCATGGGGAAAACTCATAACTGATCTGCTAATAGCCACCTTAGTTAATAGCATGGGCAACTCCTGATTTTCCTTCCTGTGTCCCACAAGCGCCCATTTATTCAGCCTGGAAGAGCTGACTTATGGTATTACAGTGTCTATGAGTATTCTATGTCTGAGTCTAATGCACTTTCCACTTTATTCATTGAGGCAGGTTCTCTCAGTGAAGTCCAGTCTACCATATGGTAGACCTGCAGCCAGCTTGCTCTGGGGACTCCCGTCTCCGCCTCCAGAGCTGGAATTACAGGGGAATGGCCGTGCCCAGTGTCTAAGGTGATGATAAGCTAACTTCCCTGATTTAATGATTACATATCATATATATGTATCAGAGCTCATACATGTATCTGATCATGTGTCAATTAAAACTATAGACTACTCTCAGGCATCTTGTTAATTTGGGAGTTTGATATCCAAAACATTGATATGCACAGACACAGGAATGCAAGGCCTAGACTTAAATTCCAGTTGAACATGAAGTTCTATGGTAGTCCCTTTTCCCTCACAGTGTGCTTTACAGTTTGCAAAACACTTCGATTTGTGTTTGACCTGCCAAGCCATCTCTGTAGTAAGTGGCAGCAAATAAGGAACATGAACCTGTGTCATCTGGTTTCTTCTTCTGTAGTGCCTTGCCATTACATCAGGCCACGGAGGGAAAACTGACATTTTTCTAGCTGTCTGTCTGGTTTTGCTCGTTGACATGATGCTACCCTGTTATTCTTCAGGATGTGGATCCCGAGCCGCCAGATCCTTCTTGGAAAGGGCTGTGCAAATGCACCATTCCTTCATCTGTTTAGTGTGTGTGGAGGGGAGGTGTGCACATCTGTGTGTGTGTGTGGAGGGGAGGTGTGCACATCTCTGTGTGTGTGTGTGTGTGTGTGTGTGTGTGTGTGTGTGTGTGAACGAAAGAGAGAGAGAGAGAGGAAGGAGAGTGTCTCTCTTTGGTTTGGAGCTTCTCAGATGGCCGCTGTTGGCTAGCAAGCCCCTAGGAACTGCCTGTCCCTGTGTTCCCAGCTATTACAGATGTGTGTTGCTGCCCCTGACCTTTTTACGTGGGTGGGTGCTGGAGAAGTGAGTATCAAGGTGGATTTTTTAAATTGAGCATGCCCATTTAGCTAGAAGCCCACACTGTAGAAGCTCCTTAACATTCTCTCTTAGCTACGTTTTCCCTAGGATTGCCAGCAATTTTAATATCCAAGTTGTGCTTGAAGTTTTTTTTTATTTTTATTTACTTTTTAAAGATCTATGTTAGTATTTTAAACTATGTGTGAGCTGATACCAAAAGAGGCCAGAGATGTCAGAGCCCCCAGAGCTGGAGGTACCAATGGTTGTGAGCCGCCACGTGGGTGCTGGGAACCTAACCCAGGTCCTCTACAAGAACAGTTAGATATTCCTCATCACTGGGTCATGTCTCCAGCCCAACGGCCTTTGCTTTGTGAATAGTTTTTACAAGTATTTTGGCCATTTCTTAAAGGTGCATCACATTTCCCTTTTCTTCTCCTTGTCCCCCTATCTCCCAGGCTGGGGTTGCAGGTGCCTGCCACATGGGATCTGAACTTGGGGCCTCCATGCTGGTGTGGCAAGCACTGAACCATCTCCTTAGTCCCTAGGCATTCTTTGTACAGATTTCTTATCACAATTTTCGTGGTGTTATGGCTTTTCTACTCTGTAGCTGTATTAGTTACTTTTCTATTTCTCTGATAAGATACCACGAACAAGGCAACTCACAGAAGAGTTTATTCAAGGGTCAGAGTCCATCGATGGCAGCGGGCACAGTAGCCAGAGCAGAAAGATGAGAGCGCACATCCCTCACTGCATGCATCAAGCAGAGAGAACAACTGAAAGTAGGTGAGGCTTTTTACTCTCACAGTCTGTTGCCACCCCTGCACCGTGACATCCTTTCCCCTAAACCTCCCCGGCCACCACCAGACAAACGCCCGAGACTCTAGCGGAAATTTCTCATGCTGTCATTCAAACTACCGTAGTAGCTCCCTCCTCCAACGCCACTCTAATGATGCTTGCCGAGGACACTGTTTCTCGCTTTCCAGCTCACAGGGCCCCTTTCTTTTTATTGCTGTGGCCAGAAAGACAGGATCCCTGACTGAGAGTTGATCTCATCTTGCCATGCCGTGATTGGCACCTGCTCTCTAGACATCAAAGGGGGGTTGGGGGGGAAATCACTGCTGAATCTCATCAAAGCTTGGTTCCTCCAAACCTGCTGTTTTATTTTTTTTTCATTGTTTGGGTACTTGTTTGAGTATTTTTTTAGTATTTTGAGTATATATTGAGTATTTCGTTTCAGTGTTGCAGGGGTTCAAATCACCTTTCTTTACAATAAATATAACATGGTGTAGCCATTTCAAGAATAGTAGATGGTGAACTCTATCACAGCAGAATCAGAACTTTCTACTTATTTTTAGTTATGCATGATTGTTCATGTGCATGTGTGCCTGTGTGTGTCTGTGTGCGTGTCTGTGTGTGTGTGCGTGTGTATCTTTGTGTCCATGAGAGAGTGTGTGTGTGTGTGTGTGTGTGTGTGTGTGTGTGTGTGTGTGTGTGTGCTAGAGACCAGAGGTGAACCTTGGGTGTCATTCTTAAGAACTGTCAACTTGTGTTTTGAGACAGAGTCTCTCATTGGCCTGAAGCTTTCCAAGTGGTCTAGGCTTGCCCTAGGGATTCACCTAACTCTACCTCCCTAGTACTGGGATTACAACTATGGGATGCTTTACTTTCATGCGTGCTCTAGGAATTAAACTCGGCTCCTCACACTTTCACACTGATCATTTCTTACTGACTAGGTCTCTTGGTTAGGGTTTCTATTGTTGCAATGAAACACTTTGACCAAAAAGCAAGTTGAGGAGGAAAGGGTTTATTCGGCTTATACTTCCATGCTGTAGTCCATCATTGAAGGAAACAGGACAGGAACTCAAACAGGACAGGAGCCTGGAGACAGGAGCTGATGCAGAGGCCATGGCGGGGTGCTGTTTCCTGGTTTACACACCATGGTTTGCTCAGCCTGCGTTCTTATAGAACCCAAGACCACCAGCTGCCCAGGCACCACCCACAGTGGGTGTGTCCTCCCACATCAAGCATTAATTAAGAAAAGGCCCTACAGGCTTGCCTGCAACCTGATCTTACGGAGACATTTTCTTAATTGAGGGCCCCTCTTCTCTGATGACTTTAGCTTGTGTCAAGTTGACATAAAACTATCCAGAACCTGGACCATGTCTCCAGACTCCCAGTATGTTTGGAGATTATTATTATTATAAGAGTATTTCTTGACTGAGCAGCAGGACTTTAAAGCTGTTTGTAAAAAACTCTTGAATGTACCTATCCATGTTACTGCACTGAAAAGAAAGGTGCTCTTCTTGGCCTGGCCTCTGGCTTTAGTCCGGTGAGTTCATCATTTCCCAACCCCAAAGTATGTTCTCTACTGTGTGTTCTGCCTTCACCTTCTTAGGTCTGATCAAGAGACTGACCATAACCCTGCGCCCTGGGGCCGATAGTGAAGACAAAAGCCCCTTAGATAAGAAGGCACTGAATCTATTTTTTGCCTTTGTGGAAAGATTAATTATCGCTTGCAGAGTAAAAATTGTGTTTCTTTTGGAAATATGTTGCATCATAATGAGGAGCATTTGAAAGGAGCAGAAAAGGAAGAAAAATGACCTGTGGACCCAGAGCCCAGAGGTAATCACTTTCCGCCAGTTCTTTGCTGGCATACGATGCAGAAATGCATCTTCATCTTCATTTTGCAAATTTTCTGTAATATCACCTGTGGACTATAAAAATGATTATGAGCCCAAACTTTAAATAAAATGTCTTGTGGAATATTTAAAATAATGTTGAGGAATTTAATAACAAGCTGGCCATATCTACATATCTCTGGTTTGTTTTTTATTTCTAAAACAAAAAAAAAATTGTAATATTCCATTTATTCCAATTTGGGGTAAAATTACATAACCCTCCCGCAATGGACTAAAATAATGAGCAATTCTTTCTTAGCCTTCTAAGACTGTCATGACAGAACGGGACAATTAGGACTTAGACAACAGCCCCGAAGACTGGAAGGTCGCCGTCAAACATTAAGGAGGGCCTGCTGTTGTTGAGACTCTGTGTAGAACACTTTCATTCCTCCCAGCACAGGTGGTGTCAGCCCGAGCAGTGTCTGTCTGTCCTCTGTGGCAGCCTTGGTGGCAGCTGTCCATCCTCTGTGTCCTGGGCTTGCAACTACATCTCTCTGACCAGTCTCATCACACACCACCCTCCCTTCCTTCCTGACTCTGTGTCTGTTTTTCCTTCTTACAGAGCACGCTGTTCTACTCGGCTTTAGGGCCTCTGGTAGTACAGGACAACTCATCTTAGCCCGATTCCCTCTAAGGAATCCCCTTTCCCCTGAGTTGCATTCTGAGGTAGGGAGTCACAAGACCTGCCCTGTCCTGTCCTTGCTCTGTCCCCTGGGGACATTTTCTTCAATGTCTAGACGTGGCACATCTTGTAGCATCCTTGCACAGAGCTGAGGCCGCCTTCGTGGCTCTCCATCTTCATATAACTTCTTCCACTCCGATATTCTCTGCGCCCCGACCCCAATATCTCTATAAATAAAAGCTAGAGCCTGACTGTACCTGAAGGCCTCTATCTGGTGTTCACAAGAACACGAGTTTGGGGTTAAATCTGGAACTGTGGATAGGAAACGGAATTTAAATTCAGTTATTGGCATCTGCTGTGTGCGGGCACTGGGCCAGTTTCCTGCCCATGTAGCATCATTTGTTTTCAGTGGTTGGCAACTTGTCCTGCTGAAGATGCAGTTTCAGGTAAGTTGAGGCTCACAGTAGGTAGACTCTATAGGGTTCTGAATCCCGTGGTGGCTGAAGGTAGACTTGTCGTGCATCTTGTTGATTCTGCTTCTGACTGCTGACAGCTCCCAAGCCCCAGCCCTACAACCTGTGTCCCACCCCTGGGCAGGAGACTCAAAGGTATTTTGCTCTTCCCTCCCTCCTCCCCGATTCTCCTCCCCTCCCCCTCCACACCCTGTGCTTGTGCGTTCAGAAGTTCCAGTCAGGGAAACCTAGCTGTCCGCTACAGCCCCAGTGTAGAGAACCTATTGCTCTTCCCTCAACTCAAGCCTCTCTGCCTCCCCACAAAACCTCATCATATGGAGAACAGCTTTCCAGGCTGTTTGTTTCTAGGGGACAGCACTGCATCTGTCTCAACATCAGAGCTGCTTTTGCAACCACAGATAAAAACGTTAAAGTCAGCTGGGTGTTTCTCCCAGATCCTCCGTGAGCATGCAGCCACTGCATGGTTCCCGCAGGGGAGTTGGAGCCAGGCATGCATTATCCAGGCCTCCTCCCTACCCCCACCCCAGTCTCTGCAGCCTCTGCTTTCCTGCTTCTGCCATCACTCAGCTCTGGACTCAGTAGCCAAGTGGCTGAGGTCTTAAACCTCGCTTTCAGTATCCAGCCTGCTTATTCAGTGCTATTTGGTTGTTAATCCCCGGACCCCAAATCCACCCTCACATGTATCAAAGCGGATGCTTTTGCAGCTCGGTACATGTGTTTCCAGCCTCTCTGTAGAGAAATTAGTGGCCATGTGTACTTATGCATGATAATACATAATGCAAGATTAGTGTGAAAATTGTACAGAGGCCTGAGCATGCATTATGCAAAATGCAAGCACAGGTTGTATTAGGCACTGGGCACATTGGAGTTAACATGCCTACATGTAGCAATTCCAGGAAATTTGGGGTTCAATTCAAGTGACACCAGAATGGAGCCTTTGAAAAACCAGTCCATTCTAAGTGTAATGATTTTGTAATTTATTCAAACTCAGACATCCAGAGCTATTCTGTTTCATGTTAAATAACCCAATTGGTGTATATAAGAACAGATTCCTGTAATTTGAAGCCTTGGAGTCAGCCCAACTATATAATTCTGGCATCCACAAATGCTTAAGGAGGGCAAAAGAGACAAATACATTGCAGTGCATATTTGGCTGTATATTCAACTCTAGTATATAAGGCAAGGGGCTAGCCTCGGGTACATGACTGTTTGCAGTTTGGGATCTTGTCTGTATTCTCACATGGGCACCATTTTCTCCTTCAGTAGTTCTGAAATAAAATCACCTCAGAACAAGCCCTAGCTCTACAGAAACCCTGGAAGTACAGTCTGTAACCCTCCTGAGACAGGAGAATTGAAAACTCCTGTCCAGACTGAGCTAAAAAACACCACTCCTGTGGATGTAGCTAAGTGGCAGATTGCTTGCTTAGCAGCTGCAAAGCCCTGCAAAGCTGGACAGGCCCGAGATTGGCAGACCAAGGTGTCTCTGGTGCTGTCGGGGTCACAATGAATGCAGACAGTAAAGACAGAGAGTGCTGGGACCAGATGTGGCTGCAGCTGAGGCAGAATGGGTTTTAAAGTCAAGAAAACAAAAGGCTCAGAGAACCAGAGCTGGCTTACAATAGGGCTCAGGAAACCTTAGCTCAGGGGCACCCTAGGGCTCTTTTCATCATCTGGGATGGGAGTTTGAGTCCAGAAACTGCCTTCAGCCATGGAGGTGAGGAATGCTGTTTTATCCTCCTGGCTCCTCACCTGGAGGCTCTGCTGCAGAGGGGTTGGTAAGCCTCTACAGAAGGGCTGAACTATCTGTGCATTCTGGGTTTAACAGAAAGGAGCAAAAGATGATTTTGTCACAGAGGTTTAATCCCAGTACTGGGGTTTAGGGGTTGGGTGTGGGAAGCAGAAAAAGGGGGATCACTGGGGCTTGCTGGACAGCCCACCTAGCTGAAAAGTGACAAGCTTCAGGTGTGGGGAGACGTCCCATCTCAAGGGAAAAAGGCAGAGAATGATACAATGTGTGTTAGTTATTTTTCTGTTGCTGTGATAAAACACCAGGACAAAGCAACTTATAGAAGGAAGGGTTTATATGCAGCTTACAGTTCCAGAGTGGTGAGTCCATCACCATCAGAGCACGGAGCATGGCAGCAGGTGGGCAGGCATGTGCTGGAACAGCAGCTGAGAGTTCACACCTCAATCCACAAACAAGAAGCAGAGAGAACAAATTTGAAGTGGTGCTGTAAGGGGCTGGCAGAAGGAGACCCCTGGAAAATCACCAGGACTCGAGATTGATGCAAAAGCAAGAGGTTTATTAACCAACACGTTAGCGTCAGCTCTCATGTATCCTATAAGTCAGAATAAGAGAGCGACCTTGAGAAGGGTTTTTAAAGGGAGCAGGAGATCTCTCTGATTGGTCAGAACCCAGGCACTGGATTGGCTCGTTAAATGCTACGTAGCAACAAGGATTTCTGGGAAAGTGAGTACTCCCCATTAAACAGAGAGGTTTATGGGATAGTGAGTACTTGACATTAAAGGGAGGAGAGGTTAATGCCTTTACCACTAGGGGCGCTGGGCTTTCCAGTGCCAGTCTTTAAAAACCACAAAGCTCATCCCCACTGACACACTTCCTCCAGCAAGGCCTGTAGACATAGATTCAGGTTCAAAAGCCAGTTTATTCTTTGGCTAAATCAATCCCTGGTCCTTAGAGGGTTTTAGCCTCTGTACAATCTAGTCATAAGCCTAGAACTGGAAGGTTTCAACCTCTGAGACTTACTGCTGACTCACTCTGACTAGCTCCTTCTGAACTCAGAGCTGTACTGAACTTAACTGACTGTGGCTCAAACTCTTCTCTAAGCTGCTGGTTCAAACTGACCTTCTGATCCATCCAGCTGAATGTTTCTGAACCATTCTGCTCTGCTTCAAACTGACTCACTCTTCCTGTCTATTACTGACTCCTTCTGCTGAACTGCCTCTGTGTGTCTGCCTCAGACTGCCTCAGACTGCTTCTTTCTGAGCTGAGAGCCCATTGTGAGAGTTGGATGTGTCCTCACTCTTTTCCTCTGCCTGCTCTTCACTCTGATTCATCTGACACTGACTCATTCTGAGCTCTGCTTCCTATTCCTGCTTCTACTTGCTTTTGTCTTGTGAGTTAAAGGTGTGTGCTACCACTACCTTCTGAATACTGTGATTAAAAGGTGTGTGCTAACATTCTTTCTACCCTAGAGCAGCCATGCAGACAGATTAAAAGATTAAACATTCCTCTACAAGGCCACACCTCCTAATCTTACCCATACAGCCACCAACCCAGGATCAAGTATTCAAATGCCTGAGACCTATAGGAGTCATCGCATTCAAACCACCCCAGAGCAGGATACACAGTGTCCTCCTCTGGCCTCTACATTCATGCAAATGGGTGCATGTATCCCCTCACACACCTGTGTGCGCGTGCGCGCGCGACAAACATACACACAGGAGTATTTGACTTGTGGCTTTGGAATTTAGCAACTATAAGCTCATTTAAGGAGATTTATGTACAACTCAAGATCTTACCAGAACATTTGGAAGTTTTTGGGTAGAAGATGTTTTCAGTCTCTTTCCAGAGTAGCTGGATAGCCTTGAATCATCCCCACATGAGACAAGATAAGCCTTTGAACCATTCCCTCTTATAAGTGGTGGAGGTGAAAAGAGGAGCTAGAGCTAGTGGCCCTGGGCAGCACGCGGCCTGGGAACATGCTGTCCTCGCTACGTTGTCTAAGTGGGCCAAAGATAATTTTTACAGGTCCTCAGATTATAAACTCAGAAAGAAAAAGAGAAAAATCACCAGCTGCATGAAAACTTATAGACAAATGCTATCTTGGAAAGCCGTGAGTGATTGTCAGCTATGCGGTCTCATCCCTGGAGAGAGAGGAGTCGCCCTTCAGGGAGCCTGGACTGATGTGCTTGAAACAGATGTGACTGATCATGAAACAGGGCATGTATTAATGGTGACTACTCCAGTTGGTTCTCCGTGAAGCCTAAGCCCCTAGGGTCTGGATGCCTCTGTACATGGGAGTGTCCATCTCTCCAGACTCAGCACAGTGATTGCCTCTCCTCACCAGTCCTCCCACTACCCTGGCAGCACTGGTCAGTTTCTGTCTACAGCTGGACTTTGTTAGATGGTGTCTTACGTCCTTTTCCTGTTACAGTGATGTAATAATCTGACAGAAGCTACTGAAGGGAGAAAGGTTATGCTTTAGTCAGAGTTCAAGATGCAGTCCATCATGGCAGGAAGAAGGCAGCAGGGGCCTGAAGCAGCTGGTCCATCTATAATCAGGAACAGAGAACAATGAATGCCCGCTACTCTTGGTTCCCTTTCCCACTATACCACAGGATCCCAGTCCGAGTGGTCTCATCCGCCATGGGGTCTCTCCACCTCAATTAAGCCAGTCAAGATGGTCCCCACAGACAAGCCCAGAGGCCAGGGTTTGATTGGCAGTAATAGAAACCCAGAGAAGGGATTAGTGGAGCTGTAGATGGGAGGAGGCTTCTACCAACTTGATCCCCAACCCCATTCATGACAGGGGTATGGTAGGGGCTAATTAACATAACCCTGCCTTCACCCATCATAGCCACAGACTAGCTCTGAACTGAAAGAGGACCCAACTGTGCAGAACTAGGGAGTGACTGGAGAGCCAGATACAGGCTAACAGGGCAAAGCTTTGCCTACCCTTCAGTCAGTATGAAGTGGTACATCAGTGGAAGGGGTGGGCAGATGGGAGAGGGGTGACTGGACACAGGAGGAGAGGAGAAGAGAAAGGAGCAAATACACCCCTTTTCCTGACTGGCCAGCCTGAGGTCCTGTGGAATGAAAACAGCAGCATACAGCCTTTTCTGCCCGGCTCATTCGACCCCCTTGCTGAGTTCATGATGCTATAGTTTGTTTTGATTTCATCACTTAATAAATAATTAGAAGCAGCAGAGACCCACATTACTCTGGAAGGCAGACGTGGCACTGGCCATGTGCTGTGGACACACATTCCAGCTGTGCCCAGCCATCCTAGCCATTCTGACAAAATAGAGTGTCCTAGGCCTGCCTTGCCTGTGGCAGCCCCACTCTCAGTAGCTTGGCCTCGCTCTCCTGGCGTGGACAGCTGCAGAACACCCTTCAGGTAGAATATAGTAATGACTTTACACTCACAGTTCCGTAAGGAAACAGCCTCAGACTGGAGATGAATATAGAAAAGATGGGAACAGACAGTTCCCAGGAAAAGGGAATTAAACAAAGGAAGAGATACCCACCTTCAGTGTTTCTTCCCCACCACACCGATGCTGGTGATGGCAACCTAAGCAGGGCTCTACTGCTGAGCCACACCCTGTAGTCCTTCCCACTCAACTGAAGGCTGGCAAAGGTTCCCTTCCTGCCCCGGGTGGAGTTTAAGGTGATAACCCTTCCAGAGCAGGAAGCTCGTGGGAGCTATTAAAGCTGATACATCAATTCCACGTGTGGGCCATTCAGACGTGTTCACGTGTGTGAAGCAAAATATGAGTGAGGACATTCGTGGTTGGCCCTTGTTCATCAGAGCAAAGGGGCAGGAAGGACTGACCGAGGCTGCCCCCATGGACAGGGCACATCCAGGAGGGGAACTGTTCCCAGCTACTGGGAAGCATGAAGAAGCACTGCATGTATGTGTCAGTTACCTTTCTTCTGCTGTGATACAGCACTCTGACAAGACAACTTAGTGAGGAAAGGGATACTCTGGCTGTGGGACAGAGCCCGTCACAGTAGGGAAGGCACGACAGCTGTCACGGAAAAGTAGGAGCAGGAATCTGGCTGCATTTTCATCCGTACACAGAAAGCAAGATGAGGCCATAAACCTAATTATGCCCCCCACTGTCATACTTCCCCCAGGAAGGCTCTACCTCTTTAAGGCTCTCCAACACCCCCAACAGTACCACCTACTGGGACCAA
This sequence comes from Cricetomys ansorgei, assembly GCA_026225945.1. Lineage (NCBI taxonomy): Eukaryota > Metazoa > Chordata > Mammalia > Rodentia > Nesomyidae > Cricetomys > Cricetomys ansorgei. The sequence goes on from JAMJFZ010000116.1 coordinate 5,189,478, forward strand.
GTACTCAAATACATGAGACTGTGGGGGACATTTTCCACTCAAATCACCACGATGTACATTCATGAAAATCGCCAAGATGTGGAACCATTAAAAATATAATCAGGGACAATGTGGCATTTGCACTCAAGCCCAGCATATACTTCAGAATGTATTACCAGTGTTTCGGCAGAGAGTCCCGTGGAGACTGGTAGCCCAGAAGAGAACGGAGCGTCACGAAGCTCTCTGAACAACTACGGCCTCCTCTTTCAGTGCGCCTGTGTGACCTGCTGCTTCACCAGTCACCACGTTGAACCTGAGGGCCGCCTATGTAACCCACAAGCTCCAGCCGCTTCCTTCCACTTGCCCACGTCCTGACAGGGCTCTGCTATGGCCAGCTGTCTAATATGAACGCCAAGGGGAGCAGCAGTTGACGGGAAAGCTGTGTGTGCCAGCGGCAGCTCGCTCAGTGTTTGCCTGCAGAGGGCCCTAGTAGATCTGAACGTCCAGCTGACCACTCAGAGATTCCGGAAGGGTCCTTGGAGTGGGGAGTGTGTAGATGTCCCCAGCTGGAGTCCAGTATCCAGTGGCCTGTGCCTGCTGTTCTCGGCAGACCTCCCCTTGGGGCCATCGAGACAGAGCATGGAGGCAGAGGGAACTCAGTGTCCTTCGGAACGAGCCCCTTTAGATGCATGGACGTCTTTCTCTTGTCTTCTGAGAATTGAGAAAGGCATGAGTCACCTCGTACGTCAAGTCACTAAGACCCTGCCTCGTCTTCCGACGCAGTCACAGCTTGCTGGCGCGCTGCCTGTGACACAGGACTCCTGTCCCACTGGAGCCTTGCCACATGACCAGAAGTTTGTCACTGGATTTATTATGTGCTTCCCTGGGGAGGAAAGATGACTGGAGCGCTTTTGTTTCACGGGACTGTGCTCTTTGAGAGTCAGGAGGGATTTTGAGGGGTCAGCTAGACCCTGTACTTGCCCGCTCCCTGAGACAGATGCCTGTTGTGCTCAGCTTCCTATCGAGAGGTGTCTACACTGCCCTAAAGCTGTGTGACGAGGAACAGGATGCTCGTGTTTCATTGGGAGGCTGAGAGGCTGCCTGTGACCCACCCCCACCGGCTGCCCCCAGTTCTGCCTTCTGGGGTGACATAGATTCCCTTTCCCGGTGACCTCATCCATTTGGGTCATTGGCTTTTTACACACCTACATGAAGGGTCCTTTCAGACCCATGAGTGCTATGCCTGTGACAGTCTCTTGGTTAGCACACCTCAGACCTCTCAGCCTGGATCGAGTCTCTTCTTTGCCTCTTCTTACCCCTGTGCTGAGCTGGGTACCCCCTCCCAGTCCTCATTTCCCAAGACAACAGTGCAAGTGATCTTGGCTCCTGTCCAGACCTAATGGTTGTGTTCACTCCATGATCCCACATGGCTCTGTGGCCTGAGGCTCCTGCAGATCTCGGTCCCTAGGGAAGAGTGCCTGTGGCTTCAGGAAACTCCATGGCTGTCAGCACAGCCCTTGGTCTCCAGGATGTGTGGCTTTGACAGGGGGCCCTTCAGGGTCCCTTTGTCTTCACTGGACAATGACATAAGAGCCCTTGCCCCATCCCTCGGGGAGTTCTGATGCATTTTGAGGAGAGAGGGTGCCTGGGGCCTGGCCTGTTCCCAGCTGCTTCCTTAAACCCATGCCCAGTCTCAGCACTCTGGAGCATAAGCAGACTGCAGCCTTTGACCAGCAGTGAGAGGACAGGATGAGCACAGTGTCCCCTACCATCACGTTCCCTGGGCCTAGACACTGCCCTTGCCTCTGCCTTTCCATCCCACAGACTCCAGGAGCTTGGGCTGAGATGCTTTTCCCAAACAACATTTGTAGGCATAGAACCCACATTTTTCTGAGCTGCCTTGGAACATTCTGGGACTCTGCTTTTAAGGGAGGCGAAAGGCAGCTTTGGTCCGAATCTGCCCTGATGAGATCAATCATGGGCTCAGTGCCCTCCAGGGAAACCACAGTCACTCTGCCAGTGGCCAAAGTCAGGGAGTGGGCAGGAGAAAGATACTGGCGCTGCCAAGCCTGGTACCTCCTCTGGAAGGGAGAGTCCTTCCTCTGTGAACCCCAGCTCCAACTCCATCATGTTCCTTAGTGTACCTGTGAGCAGAGCCGACTCTGAAGGTTCAGTAAGTGAGCTGGCGAAGCAAGAACATAGTGTTTGAGGCAGGTGGGAACACTTCCTTCCTTGCCCCAGTGGTGGCCTCAGTTGCCAGCCCACTGTGGTGCTGAGAGCTCCAGGAATCAGCTTCCACTGTTGTCGCTGCTGCAGGGGGTGTGCTGTTCTGTTTGTTCCAGAATTCAAGCCGAGTTGAGTCGTTTGGAATCTTTAACAGCTGTGCTAGGCACGGAGCATGTCAGATGCACTTGCTGGCACCCTTTCAGATGTGCACATGGTTCCAATAGTGCTTCCTCTCTGTATCCTCCTGGCAGGTTCATTGATAGTGGGAGGAATGGGGTAGGTGGTACACAGCTCTGCCCTGCTGTCTTGGGTATGCCTAGATATTCGTGATCAGCACACACCAGGTATCTCTCCCACAAGCATAGATGATGCTGGGATGCTGGATGTTTCTGTCTACTGACTGCATCCCATGGTCTAGGAAACAGGCTGAGTGGATGTGTGATGTGTGGGTTCTGGCTCCGGTCCTTTGCATTTCTGATTACCTGGAGCAGGGACTTGCAGCTTTACAAATGAGAACTTGTAAGTTAGCAGGCTGTATCTGCGTTTCTTCAGCCTCAGTGTTTATTCACTGACCATTTCACCATGCAACGGAAGGGGCAAGGCCATTTTTCACCCCTTAGGAAAAGTCAGTGTCTGCCCGCTGTGTGTGCATGTACATGTGGAGATCACATATGCTGGGTGCCTTCCTTTTGAGACAGGGGTTTACTAGGCTAGCCAGCAAGCCCCAAGAATCCTATTGCCCGTCTCCCTAGTGCTGGGATCACAGACACATGCCAGCATGCCTGGGGATATCACCCAATTTCTCACACTTGCAAATCAGACATTTTACCCACTAAACCATCTCCTCAGCGCCCATCAATGGGATCCTTCTGAGAATTCAGTTGTTGTCTGTGATCAACCTCAGTTCAAATGTATTACATATTAAATGGAAAATTCTAGAAATAATTCCTAAGTTTCTGTCTGAGAACCATGATGAAATAGCATGTAGCTCACCCCATCCCACCCTGGGTATGAATCACACACGTGGCCATAGTGTCCACCTAGTACTAGTGTCTCTGGCTCAGTGACCCAGACTTGTGGAAGCAGGTGCCCCCGCCCCGAACCCATCAATCAACAGTAACCTACTGCTACACCACGTGCCTGTGTCATTTGCCTTCTTCATCTTATCACACAGGCCCTTGTATCATCTCCCATCATCCCAAGGGTGGCTACAGGACAATAAGATACTGGGCAGAGACCACATCACAGGGTGAATTACCATATGTCCTTACATTGGTTTGTTTGCTGTTGGTGTTCATCTCTGACTGAGTTTGATTTATAGTTGAACTGTGTCTCAGCTATGTGTGTTGAAGAGAGTCCAGTGCCTCGGGCATCCATGGGGTCTTGACAGCCTTGCCTGTTGGTAACGAGGCCCCTGTACAGATGTGGATGAGCAGACAAAGCCTTGGACTCTCAGTGTGTGGCCCTTTGTGTCAGGAGGCAGCTTTCCTTAGCTCTTTTGCTAGCTAGGCAGCACCCACTGTGTTGCGTAGCTTGGTTATGAATTAACAATGAACCAGTCTTTGAGGTCTTATAAACAGCCCAAGCTACAGAGGAGAAACAGCTGGGAAAGTCTGACTGACTGGGCAGCCTCTGGTCGCAGTGGCTGAAGTAGTAACCCTACCCTGTTGGCCCTGCAGAGAGAAAATGCTTTGCTGGCCCTTCCTTCTGTTTTGCTGTCAGAATAAGGATAAGTGGCTCTGTAGTGTTCTCACTTCCTCTATGTCACATGACATAATTTTACTTTACGGTGGCCAGTGCTTTGGTAAGTGCCTGCTGCTCGTGCTGGGAGCTGGGACAGGATGAGAAATGTGCAGAGGTTGGTTTCATCAGGATGTGAAATTGACTGTGAACAAGGTGATTTATATAGGCCGCTGTGCTGTGGGTGCTGGTTCTAACAGGCACATGGCACCCTAGCAAGAGACTCCTTCTCAGGATGACAGGATGCTCCCTGAGGGGTCCCAGCCACCCTGATCTGTCTTCCCGCTGAAGCCCCTGGGGAAGTTCAGCCCATAGCAGGAGCCAAAGGATTGTGACTTTGTCAGTGTTGTTAAAAGGTCATCTGAGCACCTAGAATGAGCCCTTCATAGCCATAGGCAGAGCCCAGAGCTAATGGAGGGACAGGGCATAGGGGTTCTCACCACAGTTTCTCTGACCCTTTTGTAGAGAAGTGAAGGCCTTGGGAACAGGGGTGCCCAAGAGTGATAGCCAATGTCTGAAAAGACAAAGATGCTGTGACTTCCATGGCTCCTGTCAGAGACCTTGGTCCTCTGGGGTCAGGGGATAGCATGGGATTTAAAGGAGGCAAGAATGGGCTGGGAGGCAGGGCCTGCTTGGAGCCTGCTGCAGAGACCTGTAGCTGATAGTGTTTCTGAGCCCTGCAGCCAGGTGTGCTTTGGAGTTACTTTGCTAGTTGGCCTGATAGTCAATTAGTTGTTATAAGTTAGAAGAGTGCTTTGCCTTCTTCTGTCCTTAGTCCTTATATCCTTAAGGCTAAGAGATGGGGTGCACACTTCCTGCTGAGACAGGCTGTGACTGGTCAGAGCTGGCACCAGTTTGAGCCTGAGGAATGCCTGTTTGTGGTCTGCTGGTGGACAGCTCTGGCAGAAGCCATTTCCTCGGCATCCTGCAGAGTCTCTGGAACAAGGGTGGCTCCTACAGTCACATCCATGACCCCAGTGAACCTGTTAGAAACTCACAGTCTCAGGTCTGAGCCCTGCCTCCTCAGAAGCTGCAGGGTGGGGCCCTGCTTCCTGGCTTTGAGGATGGCTCCATGGGACCCGGATACTGCCTCCTCTAGGGCTTCAACTGCAAACACACAGGAACCATTTGCTTTTCTGTTTTGTTCTTTTTTCCCATGAGAGGATGGGACAGAGACGGCTAAGGTCTAAAACCTGGGCTTGGGTCTGACATTATTCTTAGAACCCCAAGATAGGAAGAACAGGTTCCTCAGAACTTCCATCTGTGTCCCCGTGTGCTTGGAATGGACCCAGCATTTTATGGGCATAGATGCTGGACAGCTATGTGCTTCTCTGTGCCTGTCCCTGGATCAGTACCCAGTCCTCCGCCTGCCGGGAAAAGGCTCCTGCCCCACAGCTTATTAAATATCTAAATTTAGCCCTGGAGAAAGGGCCTTGGGCTCAAGACCATTTGATGAATGGCTCACAGGCTCTGACTGCAGTGGCTGGAGTAAATAGGATTTAAATGATGCACCTCTCCATTTCCCCCTCTCCATTGGATCTGAACCTCGTTAAACACAGTATGCTGCTGGGAGCTGCGCTTTCAGTGAAAGCAGCCGCTCAAAGAAGCATCTGAATAATTAACAGCATGGCGATATTAAACCCCATGGGAGGCACAGAGAAAGCCTGGACAGGGTACCTGTGTTTCATGGATCCTGAGCTAACTGGGGCTGAGGCAAGAGAAAGGAAAGAAGCGCCTTCCTCTGACCGGAGAGTAAACAGCACAGAGCCTTAGAGCCACTACTTTTATTCCTTGGCAGATCTGCCAGTCTTTGACACTGGTGTAGCCTCTCATGTACTTGCTCAGTGGCAGCCCTGAGAGTTCTGCCTGGGACTGGCCCCCAAACCCCTGAACCCCCAAGACTCAGGAATCCCTCTTTTGCATCCTCTTCCAGAATCACCTCTTCATTGGACTTTCCTGTCGGATAAACATCAAGCTGACCTGTTGACAAAGGCTCTCTTTGGAGGGTGGAGGGTGACTGCATCAGCCTCACCCTGACCGTAACCAGGGTAGACTGAGTCACGTGTCCCTGCAACCTCAGGGACTCCCCTGGTCAGGGGAAGGTGCATTGGGAGGCAGACCTTTCTTCATTTGAGTCTACCGTTCTTTTCTTCTCTCAGGATGGCTTTGAATCTCGTGGTGACATTGTTTCATGGGACCAGAAAGGGAGCCTATCAGCTGTAGAAACCATGAGTCCATCTATGAGGCTTCTGGGTATTCCTCAACCCTCAGTAGAACCGTCCACCCGGAGGTGGTCAGTCAGCACCGCGGAGCTAGAGGGACAGTGGACAGCAGGCACAGGGGCCTCTGGCTGGAACGATTACCACGTGGATGGAGAGGAGAAGCTAAGGCAGTTTAAATTGCAGATGATAGTGAATAATAGATTTAAAAAGAAATGAACGGACAATGTAACAGATTTTAGCCTACTCTAGATAGAATTAAACCCTACATTCAAGCATGGGAGTGAGTTCTGGGCCCTTCGGAGGCAGTATAGCTTTGAGTAAGAGTATCTGTTTTGTCTGTGTGTGTCTGTATGTGTGTCTCTGTGATATGTCTCTGTATATGTGTATGTGTGTATGCATGTCTGTGTGTGAGGGGGTATGTGTGTATTTGTATGGTATGTGTATATATGTGTGGTATATATGCGTATATATGTGTGTGATGTGTGTGTGTGTGTGTGTGTGTGTGTGTTGCATACATGTGCAGATCCACATGTCTGTGCATGCTGAATCTCAGGGATCTCCCTCTAACTCTCCCCATCTTGATTTTTGGGACAGCATCTCTCACTGAACCAGGAGCTAGCTGTTTTGGCTAGGATGGCTGGCCATTGACTCCCAGAATCTACCAGTGCCCTCCCCAATACTCAGTGGGGAGTATTCTCAATACTCCCCAAAACCCAGGGCTCCCGGGTTTACAGAGGCATGCTGACAGACCTTCCTCTTACCGGACCCTGAACTCAGGCCCTCATGCTTACACAACAAGCTCTTTCCCCACCAAGTCATCTACCCATCATCCCTCGATGTTGAGTTTTAACCACTCTGCTACATAGTCCCTGAAAACTCATTCCCTTCATGAGCTTCAATTTTTTTCCTTTAAAAAGAGTGGCAGTTTCTACCTCCAAGTATTGAGAGGATTATCTGAGAGTGTGATCTTTGTAAACTTAGCAGGGCCTGTCACCTTTGTAAACTTCACATGTGGACAGAACACATGGTGCTGGATGGCTGAGAGGCTGGGCAGAAGACTATGTCCCTGCAAATCATGTTCACCGACTGGCCGCCAGACATTTTTCTTCTAGAAATGGCAAATAGAAGAATGTGACTTTTGAAAGAGCAGGATGGCAGCTGGAGTGCTGCAGAAGTGGATAGCTCGGTGAGCCTTTGCCAGGGTGGTTGGCAGCCCTGCATTTCCCAGCAACTCAGTTAACCCCGCTCCATTAGGAGCAGATTGATTTCTCCAAGGGATACTGACTTGTGCTGACTCCACAGCATTAGTCTCTCCCCAGCCAAATCCGTCCACAGGGTGAAGAAGGAGCATCTGGGAGGCCCTGGTGGAGGAAGAGAGGACCCCAGGAGCCCAGAATTGGATCCTGACTACTCAGAAGAACCCTCTGAAGGAGGATACATGACCTAAGACCCAACATCATCTAAACACCGAGTTGTGTTCCCCTGCATGTTTCGTGTGAGCCCTTTGGCAATTCTCCAGCCCAGCACATCACAGCCCAATGCTGCCTGTCCCTGACTTGCTAATGTCTTATAGGTACCTTCGAGGTTTTTGTTCTAACATCATTGAAAACCAGTCAAAAGCGTCAGTTCATGTGTACAGCTGGAAGAACGTTTACCAGCTCTGTAAACATTTAAAAACATTCTCACTATCAAATTATAAAACGCTTGCCCGGTGTGAAGGCGCATACACAGGATCCCAGCACTCGGGAAGCTGAGGCAGGAAGATCACCTGGGTACACAGTAAGACCTTATCTCTAGGGGGAAACGAAAGGAGGGGGAGGGAGGGGCAGGGGTGGATGAGGAAATTAAAGCTGCAGCTTCTTCGTCCCAGGAGACTTAATGCCCTTTCTCCCGTGCTCCCCCGCCCAGCTCCTAGTAACCATGGATTGTGGTCATTATAAGTTGGTTTGCAATTTATGTAAATGGAATAACTTACTGTGTATTATTCCCCCAAGGGCTTCGGCCTCATTTTTTACTGTGATAAATTATACATAACTTAAAAATACAGTTTCAACTATTTGTAAATATAGTTCAGGGACATTAAGAACATTTACAATGTTACATAGCTGTCACTTCCGTCCAATCTCTGGAACATTCTTCATCTCCCCAAACTGGAACTTGGTCTTCATCAAGTACTTCCTGTTCTCTCTCCTTCCAGCCCGTGCTAATGCTTGTACCTTCTGTCTATGCATTTGACCACTCTGAGGCCTCATGTCCGCGGGATCAGATAGATACGTGTTCCTTTGGGTCTGGCTTATTACATGGTGTGATATCTTCAAGGTCCACAGAGGCTGTTACGTTTGTCAGGATTTGCGTTCTCTCTGGCACCTGTGTGTACACACCACGCTGTTACCTACTCATCTGCCATCTCGGATTGCTTGTACCTTCGCGGCTGAGCTGTGACTCTGTGTGTGCAGATATCTCTTGTAGGTTCTGCTTTGGGTTTCTCAGTCACGTATATTATAACTGCGTTTGATTTGATGTCTGGAGGAACCTCCATAGTGGCTGCCACAGTGACAGTCCCATTTCACCTTACACGTTGTGCAGGGGGAGGCCCACTGGTGTGTGAGGACGTGTGTGTATGATACGCCTGTGTGTGGAGGCCGGAGGACAAGCTTGGCCGTCACTCATTTTAACAAAATAGTTTACTTACGTGTTGATGTTTTGCCTGCAAGTATTTCTGTGCACCGTGTTGGAGCCCTCTCCCGGGCTCCATGACGGTACCTTCCCAACAGGTTTTTATGAGGCCCAAACTCCTTTTCCTGATTCTCTTTTCCCTTGAGGCCCTGCTCGATGACAGCTCTTCCCTTGAGCCTCTCGGCCTTTGCAGTCTTCTCGGGCTGTTAAAACTGCTCAGAGACCTGCTCAGCCGTGACAACCTCAGGTGAAACCTCTGCGCCTGGTTTCCCACCGCCTCTGTCTCCCTCCCGTTGCTGTCGCTACAAATTATCACTTGTTTAGGTAGTAAGGTCAAGCTGTCGAAAGCCTGGAAGTTTCTAGATGTTTGAATCTGGTAAGCAGGGAAGGGGCAGAGGGGAGAGGATTACAGAGGGAGGCCAGTGTCTGACAACAGGAAGACCCCTGGAACTCCGTCTTTTAATGACCCAGAGTGCTGCCGTCCTCAACTGAGCCTGAGGAGAAGGCTCCTCCCAAGAATGCTTCCACCCCTTGGGTCACATCAGGGCTCGGTTAGCACTGCCTTGGCTGGACTGTGCCTGCGGGGAAACAATACCCAGTGACCTTAAGGTCTAGCACGGGGCCAGGCACATGGAAAGTGATAAGAATAGTTTGAAAGACGTTTTGTGGTCCGTGTCTTTCCCTTGCATCCTGGGTTTTTGGACATAGGATCTTGATGTGTTGCCTAGGCTGTTCTCAGCTCCAAGTAGCAGGGTTGACAGCCGCGTGATGATGTGCAGTCCTCGTAATCTGTTTTGTGCTCCCACTGTGAGGATGGGGGAACTAAGACTTTACTAAGGTATCGTAGTCCGGACAATAAATGTCCCGCCTGTTGTCTGGTTGCCTAGCTGCCTCTTTTCATGGAATATATTAGGAAAGCAGGGAGGATGCTTGGGGGCCCACCATGAGCCCTGCCACAGGCAGATTTCCCAGAGGTGGCTTTTGACACACAGAGTCACCAGTCACATCTGTTATAGACCCAGCTTTGTGTAAGTGGAACCTACCTACGTGTCTGCATCTTCAGGTGATCTCAGGGCTCTTTGTTGACCAAATACCCACTGATGCCTCACCCCAAACACAGCTGAAGCCCAGGGGGTACTTCTGGTGTCCAAACCATCATCTTTCCATCCCGCTCTGCAACCCATCGAGGAACAGGTATTGACTGGCACCTTGAATCTGTGAACCAGAGTGGAGAGAGCTGCAGGTCTCCCGGCTCATGGGACCCTCTTGAAGCTCCAGAAACATACTTAACTGTCCTGAACAGCATCTCTTATCCTCCCAAATCCATGAGTTTCTGAGCCTCTGGACATGTCATCAGTTGGAAATACAGTCATTTCACATGTAACCAGCGAAGGCAATTGTACGGCAGCCATTGGACAGAGCAGCGGTGACGGGTGTCCACAGAAGGAGTGGGGACTGAAGCAGGTGCAGGAGCCTCACACTTACGGAAGTTCTGAGGAGCCTATTCTTCCTATCTTGGGGTTCTAAGAATAATGTCAGACCCAAGCCCAGATTTTAGACCTTAGCCGTCTCTGTCCCATCCTCTCATGGGAAAAAAAGAACAAAACAGAAAAGCAAATGGTTCCTGTGTGTTTGCAATTGAAGTAGGGAGTAGCATCCAGGTCCCATGGAGTCATTCTCAAAGCTAGGCAGTGGGGCCCCACCCTGAAGCCTCTGAGAAGGCAAGGCTGTAACATTAGTCTAACCTTTGATGAGGCTACACAGTTGGGATGGCAGCGCCTGGTCCTCAACTTGAGCCTGCTGCGGTGATGTAGAGAGCTCATATCAATAATAATGGCAGCTAATGGCCAGGATCAGAACCCTTTCCCACCCGTGCCTCTACTCAGTTGCCCCCAGCCCCATGCAGCAGCTATGCCACGTGAAGTCTGAGGTACACACTTCTCTCCTTACTTTCCTTTCTACTTGGCAAACTCTCGATCATCCCGTGTGACCCAGTTTAAATGGGCTTTGAACTCTCTGCATTCTGTTACCTGGTGTATAGGATAAGGATCCTCGTAGGCCCTACTGTGTGCACCTGTCTTACCTGAGGTGGCATGGGAGCACCTCTAACACAGGACTGAAACTGGAGTTTGGCTTCTGATATTCCACAGCACCTCCAATTCTCTAAAGTTCCCAACAAAGTTTGAAGCTAATGTTAGAAACAAGGAAAGAGCTGGTATCTTTAGACGTGAATTTGTATAAGGAGCTGCTAAAAGCTCTGGAGTTTGTTTTTATTTATGTGTATGAGTGTTTTGTCTGCATTTATGTATGCGCACTGCATCTGTGCCTGGTACCACAGAGGCCAGAAGAAGGTATTGGATCCCCTAGGTGGGAGCTACAAACAGTTGTAAGCAACTATGTGAGTGCTAGGAACTGAACCCAGGTCCTCTGCAAGAACAGCAAGTGCTCTTACTGGCTGAACCATCTCTCCAGCCCTAGACTCAGAGGTTTATTCTTTTTCACAAGATTGTTTGCTTGTTTTTAATGTGTGTGTGTGTGTGTGTGTGTGTGTGTGTGTGTGTGTGTGTGTGTACCACATGCAGCAGTGACTATGGAGGCCAGCATAGGGTATTAAATTCCCTGGAACTGGAGTTAGAGGCAATTGTGAGCCACAAAGTGGTTGCTGGGAACTGACTCTAGTCCTCTGCAAAAGCAGCAGGTGTTCCGAACTGCTGAGTCATCTCTCCAGCCTTAAGTTCTGAGTTTTGAAATCTAATATTTAATCTAGGCTCCTCCTTTTTTATGTGCTAAAAAATGACACTGCATTCACTGTAACAACCAGTCTGCATTTGGAAATTGACTGTGGTACCCATAAACACGTTTCTTCTCCTCTGGTTATTTGCTTTAGTCTCCGCAGGGCTTGCTCTTTAAAAGCATGCCCTATTTCTAAGTGTGTTTGCTTTTGCAGTAAGTGCCCCTCACTTCATAGTGAACCTGATGAGAACACAGGACCCCACCTGCTGGGTCCAGACAAAGCTGGCTTTCTGGGAGACCTGTGTTTCTGCTGCCATCTCCTTGTGGGGACAATTTGCCCATGAGGAAGGGCCTACCCCGGGTGTTCTAACCATTCTTCCTCTCCGCCTCTTCACACAGGCTGGCCATGGGTGACCCTGTGTGTCCTGGGATTCCTGTACTGCTATTCGCATGTGGGCATCGCCTGGGCTCAGACATACACAGTTCTCTAATTCTGCTGGGCCAGGTCAGCCTTGCTGTTAACCTTCAAGTGACGTGGCAGTCGCCGGGACCTCTCTGAGACAATCCCTGAAGGACTACCTTCCACTCTGACACCATCTCAAAGGACCACCTTCCTCTTACCTTCTGCCGAAGATGCTTCATTCCAAGACTGGCAGCTTGGTATATCACAGAAAGTATACTACCTGAAAATCTTCTAACTTTGCCACCTCAGAGATCTTCAACTTGCCCATATGAGCTTCCTGGTTCATAAGCTAGAGTCTAGCCCAGTCTCGAGTCTTCTCCAGCTGTAGACATGCTGAGCTCTTTCTTTACCAAAGATTCAGTGTGCTGGACACATATCGTTTTGGCATGGAAGTCCTAGTTAGGGATAGGCCTGTCCTCCCTGAGCTGTCCTTCTGAGACATCCTGTGATATTTTGGTGACACCCTCCTATGTCCTACACTGGGAACTCTGAACTAGCCTTCACATGGACGGTCCTTAGCAGGGAGACAGCAAAGCCATAGTCACGTTTCCAGTGACCTGGCTAAGAGCGGGCAATGTACAGCTGGGGCATTCCATGGAGTTCTGCAATTTGAACTTTACTGGGCGGGGCCTGTATGTTGCTTCTGGTTTCTGAAATCTGCAGCCATGGAATCACACGGCCGTTCCTCTTATAGCTGCTCTGCACAGAAGCAGAGTCTTAAAGGCAGAGGATGGGTGTGTCCACAGAAAGGTGCTATTGGGAAAATCCTCATGCAAGGGTGATGTCCCAGCATCCCACCTGCTCAGCGTGTTTTGCTAAGTAGGTTTTATTGCCTTATCCTCATTCAAATAAAGCAGATCCTTTCTGTTACAAAGATAATTCACATTTTTTGTAGATTTATTTTGGATCTTTTTAAATAAAAATTTGAGATCTAAACAGATACCACGTGACACTTCATCCCTCCAGTTAGATGCTGGACAGGCTACCACCAACAAGTGGTCAGTGATGCAGTGAGACTTTTTTGGCACTGGTTTCTTGGGAGAGGAGGTAAGGGAAGAAACCTAAAGCTCTGCATGTGGAATTTGGGATGAATGCTTAACATTCCAGCTACGGCTTGCTCCGATGTGACAATTGAGTGAAAGTATCAATCCGGCTTAATGTTAGTCCTAGGGAATATAAACTCAGCAACACACCTTCCCTCACAATGCACACCCAGTCATCAAGTGGATTCCCTTTCTTCCTAGCTGCCATGTTTGGAATAGAGATGGGAGGGGGCAGATGTTGATGGCGAGGGATGGGTATGCTGTGCTCCCTGGATCAAAGAACAAGCCAGAAAGGGGCAGGCGAGCTGGGCATTAGTAACCTCAGCAGTTAGCTTGGGAAGGACAGAGACATTGGGAAGGCATTTGTGGAGTGCTGGGCATTTCTACAGATGGGGGGGATAAACATTGAAATGAGTGTGGTGCGATTTTGTGGACCAATAGAGTAAGGGTCTGTGGTCAGCCAGAGGGAATCTGGCTCAAGCCTTCAAGTAAGGAAAGGGCTTGCTAAGAAAAACAGTAGTGTAACAGTGATTGTAGGGAAGTGTCTAATGTGGGGTCATCTGTAAACAGTGCAGGCAATGCTGAGCTCTTCCAAGAAGCTGTGCACAGAAGGACAGACCTATTCATGAAACTACACTGGAAGAATCAGTGAGTGTTCATAGCCACAATAATCCCAAAGTTTGTTAGAGCAATCTGGTTCAGTGGAGGTCTCCAGAGCTAGTACATATTGGTATCAGCTCCCTGTGGGGGTTACCTAGGACTCTGGTTGTCCCACCTCTCCCTGCTCCCTGCTGTCACATGGTAGAGAAGCTCCTTCTTCTACCCTTGAGGCTGGTTCCTGGGCAACAGTCAATCATCTCATCACCCCTGGCAATTTAGTTCAGGAAAAACACTGGATAAGATTCCAAATCACTGCCAGCCCCAGGTCCCTCTGACCCTGACTGAGCTCCAAGAGCAAGGCTAGGGTTTCTAGTCAACTTCCAAGATCCCAAAGCCAACCTAAGTCCTGCTGTTATCATGATCAATTCTTGGAGCCACACAGAATGCTGAATGGCATTATGCTTTCAAGTTGGATGAGAAGATAGTCTTTGTCCTATTGAACATAATGGTCTAGACTCTAAACCAGCTGTCCTCAACCTGTGGGTCACAATTCCTTTGCAGGGGGTGGGAGGGAGTCCAACAACCCTTTTACAGGGTTGCCTAAGACCATATCAGATATTTACTGCTCATAACAGTAGCAAAATTACAGTTGTGAAGGAGCAACACAAATAATTTCGTGGTTGGGGGTCACCACAGCATGAGGAACTGTAGTAAAGGGTCACAGCATTAGGAAGGTTGAGACCCACTGATCTAGAGTCTAGAGAGAAAATTACTTATCCTATAGGAGCTAGCTGTTAGCGAGGTGTCTGTGTGTGTGTGTGTGTGTGTGTGTGTGTACATATTAAGATTGAATCCCTCCTCCTCCTCCTCTTCTTCCTCTTCCTCCTCTTCTTCCTCTTCTTCCTCCTCCTCCTTCTCTCCTCCTTCTCCTCTTCTTTTTTGTTTTTTGTTTTTTCAAGACAGGGTTTCTCTGTTTGTAACTCTGGCTGTCCTGGAACTCACTCTGTAGTCCAGGCTGGCCTCAAACTCACAGAGATCAGCCTGCCTCTGCCTCCCGAGTGCTGCCTCCTGCCTAGCTTGAATCCCACTTCTTACCCCAAAGGTAAGTATGAGTTAGTTTTGACTTTATTTCTAATCTAGTTGACTAGTTACAAAAATCCTACTTACAGTTTTTTTTAATGATTAAAGATTAAAAATGCAATTAATGTTCAGCCTGCTATTAATAATGCATTTAAAATAGCATTAGTTATTTGGGATTTTAAACAATATCATCGTTAGTTTTGCTGTGCCCTTCTGTAATGTAATGAAATAGGGGCTGAAGGAATGTCTTCACAAACACCATGTGCTTGTTGTGTGGCCCTTGGGGTTCTCCATGTCCTGACTTTGACTTCACATTATGGATCCCTCATGCCAGAATTAAGTTCCACTGACTCAAAGAGAGAAGTACCCATTTGAACATTATGGTCACTAGGTGTTAATAAGACACAGGGTAGCGGTGCTGTGCCTGTTGAGATAACTGGGCTGACTCTGTGCCTGTTGAGATAACTGTGACCACACTGTGTGCAGGACTCTGGACACCATGCATGAAGCAGGGTCAGAAATCAGTGCTGACAGAGTCATTCAATAAACACTTGGTTGTGGTTTTTGCTGCCTTTTCAAAAGTATATTTTATTCAAGCTTAAAGCTAAATTGTTCAAGATAAGAAACTATCACTTTAAAATGGGTGTTGGGGTGGGGGTGGGAACCTAAAATGTATGTATGTTAAAGCAAATGCCATGGTTTGAATGTGGTTTGTCCCTTCTGAAGCTCACATTGAAACTTGATGCCATCGTGGTGGGAGCAGGCCTTTGCTGTGGTTTGGCTGTGAAAGACCCAGATTTTAGACGCAGCCTCACAGACTCGAAGGCAGAGCAGAGCTTCCATAGAACTTCCGTGAGGATGAGTCCTGCTCCACCTCCCTGTGGACACTCAGTGAAGGCGCTTAGACATGAAGCCTGCTGTCTCTAGCACTTCATAGATCCCTCAGTCCACTCTAGGCTCACCCCCAACTGTCAACTGGACAGGATCTAGAATTACTTCAGAGACAAATCTCTGATCCTGTGAGTGAGGGATTGCTAGGTCAGGAAGATCCATTCCCTGGGCTGGGATCCTGGATGCGAGAGAAGGGGAGGGATATAGGGGAGGAAGAAAGGAGGGGGTGAGAGAGAGAGGGAGCGCTACTCCCTCTCTCTCTGCTTCCCGAGGATGCAGTGTGACTGGCTGCCTCAAGCTCCTGCTGCTTTGACTTCCATGCCATGATGGCTTGCGCCCTGAAGCCATGAGCTAAAATAAAATAAATTTTTTTTCTGGCATTTTGTCACAGCGACAAGAAAACCGACTGATGCACGGACAGCATCTGCATCAGAGCTTCCCAGGTCATTTTTTTAAGGTTTACTGAGATGTTTAAGTGTGTCGTCTGTGCAGTGCCTCAGAGGCCAGAATAGGGTACCCGATCACCTGGAGCTGGAGTTGCAGGTGGTTGTGAGCTAGCCACTCCTGTGGGTCGTGGCACAGACCTGCTGGAGGAACGGAAATCGCCTGATGGAATGACATACGTGTGCGAGGAAAGTCAAATGCAAGTATTGCGTATAAAATAGTTTATTACCATAATAAATAAACTTTTTTGGTTTTTCTTTTTTACAAATATCCTTTGTGCTTGTTTAAAAATGTCAAGAAGGGGGTATCATCCATGGAGTGCCAAGTGCTCTTTACATCCCCACGCCACATCACACAGCTGAGCTCTTGGCAGCATCCTCGGCTGACCACAAAAATAGCCTCAGCTCATTTGCACTTCCATTTATTCATGCTCATTCGGACAGAGGAGGAAGAAAAGAAAAACCCGATAAAGGATTTGGCAGGATTTGATGGAGTGTGTTCGTATGAGAAGCCCCAGAATGATGAACTGCTCACGAGTACAAAGGTCCTTGCAACTTGATTGCGGACAGTCTCCAACCGATGCGCAAATACAGTGTCTGAATATTAAGAGGCTACATTCATGGGGGGCGGGCGAGGTGCTGCCTTCTTACCATAAATGCAGTCTGTCTTCTCACAGGAGGGCTTGGAACTACTCCTCAAGGACTGATGTCGGTTGGATGACTCAGAAGTCACAGATAAAGAGTCAGTGGCTCTAAGGAAGGTTGAGTGGCAGATGGAGAAGACCTCGCCAGGCTTGGCACCTGCAGGGATTCAAGGCCATCTTGAAATGTTCTGATGCACTAGTGTGAAGACCGAAGTTTCAACTGAGACTGACTTAAGCTGCAGGTAAATTCACATCGATTCCTGGGAACTGCAGGAGGCAGCAAGGAACGCATCTCAACACCAACACTTTGGGTGGAAAATGGTCCTTTTTTTTTTTTTTTTTTGGAAGCTTAGGGTCAGTGCTTCAGGGACTGAAGACTCCTCTGAGCAGGGGGCATGTGAGCTGGTGAAGTTAGTTTTTATTGAAGCGAGTAAGAAGGCAGACTATGAGCAGTAACAATGACAGGGACATTTAGGTAGGAGCAGCCATCCAAGGGCTGGAGGGACGGACCTAGGCCGGCCTCCTCTCTAAGCAACGCTGGGAGAGGGGCGAGGGAGGGGCATCGGCACCCCCATTGCATCTGGGGCTCCATTCAAGGGTCTTAAGGCTAAGCATCTTTATTGCAAATCAGAGTACAGACAATTAGTTGTATGCACATCCATAACTTGTACCTTCACCAGGGCTCCCGAGAGGGCCCAGAGTGTACCTGTGAGATGTCAGCGTGGCAGGGAAATGAGGGTCTGCCCCTGACTGGTATTCCTAATGAGTTCATTCAGTCCCTATTCTAACCTGGACATACCCAGCATTTGGCTTAATATTCTCTCCTTCCACTTAAGGGTTCGGAAGCTGAAGCCCGTGGATGGTGGGATGGCCGTGTCTTTCTACTCCTTACCCAACCGTCCTCGCTGTTGAAGCAGCACAGAGGCTCTAAGAGGCGGAGGTTAAAGCAGGCCCTAGGAACCAGACAACAAGAGATCAAAGTGGGAAATGTGTTTCCAGAAGCTTACAGTGTCATTCAGTGGTGGAGCTCTTGCTTAGCATGGGCGAGGGCCTGACTTTGACCTCCAGCGCCAAAAACAAAAAAGAAAGCCTGCTGGGAGCGGCTGTGGTGTGTGCAGTGCTCACACACCTGGACCTGCTGCAATAGTAAGCAGAGAAGTGGGGGTAGCTGCGCCTAGACCAGAGCATCATCGCAAAGATCGCTGCAGGACCGGGGTAGAGGTGGGGTGGCCTGCCCCAGCCTCTGGGATGGCATAGGCTGACAAGGCTGCAAGCCCACCAAAACCAGAACTTTGATTCCACCATTTTGGTTCTGATGTCCTCAGGAAGAGAGCAGGGACTGCCTTCCTTCAAAGGACTGGCTTCCTTCCCAGGATAGCCACTGGGAAATGGAGCGTCACTACGGATGACATTCACAGTAGCTCGTTTAGATACCGAGCGGCCAGCACTTGCTGGACGTGGTGTGCCACGTGGTGTACTTGTCCCCTCCAAAAGGACAGAGCGTCTCTCAGTGTGATTTTTATGAAATCTGAATTGTCTGATACTTAGTGACTCTTTGTTTCCGGGTCTCTCCTCGGCTCGGATAATGGCTAATACGAGAAAGTGCAAGCCACTAGTATCCGACCCCAGATGTGTCCTTGTAAAGGCATAAGTTGGCACAAAGCGACCTCTGGCCCAGTGAATACCATAAAAGTAAAGAGAGATGTGCTGGTTCATTTAAAATCTGTTTCGGAGAAGGCCATCACAGCAGGAAAGAAATGCTCTGCAGAAACGGAGAAAACTAAGCCACCCTCACCTGCAGGAATTCTCAGGCCCAGGCCCTAGACTCTTAGGACTCCAAGATCAGCAGAGACACCCCCCACCCCAGGATGTGGACCTCAGTCTAATGGGACTTCAGCCCAGAGTGCATCCGGAAGCTGTATCTGTCCCCTGACCCAAGGGTGGGCTTCCCAGCACCCCAGCACCTGTATCCCTAAAAGCTGGGTGGAAAGACACATCTTTAGGAGGTTCACCGTGTCTCAGACAGAGCTGCCAAGGAGCAGCGGAGCCTCTGCCCACTGGCTGGCAAAGAGCTAGGGGGACCATTAAGTTCCAGAAAGATCTCTAAGAGCAGGCTCTTCTGAGGCTGCATGTTGCATGCCTGCTCTACGCTAAGCTCAGCAACTCCTGAACTTTACAACCAGGCTAATGAGTATGTGTGAGGAGTGGCCTTGTGGGATGATCAGGGGAAGCTGGCAGATGAGACCCCAGTACTTCACAGTCTCTGCTCCAAAGGAAAGCTGGCAGCAGCTGAAGAGACTGCAGGCCTCACTTTACCCAGAGTCACCAGTGTGTGTCTTTGAAACTGAACCTACAGGTGTCTTGGTCTAGGGATGTCAGGAGCCAGCCCTTAAGCACTGTGTGAAAAGCAACATGTGTGCACACACACCCTTGATCTCCCAGGGCCATCCATCCTGTACAGACAGCTATGCTCATTCCAGAATGCACCATGGCCACCGAGCAGAATGCTAAGCATCTTTGGTACGTCAGATCTTGGATGTCAGATTCCCTAGAGATGTTGGCATTCTGAATCCATACAGCAAAGTGATGCTGAGCAGAGGCACCTGTCATTAGCTCTCCTAACTGCTCGCCTGGCAGGGCCACACCTCTGACATCCCTCCAGGTGTGTATCTGAGCTTGCTCCTCTGTCCTGATACCATGGAGAGAAGCTCAAATAACCTGACCTCAGGTGACTGAGGCAGAGAGTGTCCCTGAGCGTCACAACAGAGGAACTTGGATGGCGCAGATGGCCCTGTGACCGTGGCTCTGAGCCGCCTCAACCTTCCCCGAGACCACAGTTCCCTCATCACACCCCTCGGCTTACCACCGGGACATTTTGAAAACCGATGCTTCATTCTTTGTCTCCAGCTCCCTCAGAGAAAATAGTCCTGCCATTATATTTAGAGTAGGAAATAGGTTCACTTTCAAATAAGGCGCTAAGTGTGGCTCCCACGTGTCCTCTAATGACCCCATGCACTGGACAAAAATCCCCATGAGAATCAAACTAGAAACCTAGTACTTGCTACAATCATTTTTTGAGGTTATGTGTGTGTCTGCTTTGTTAGGAAAGCAATGCTGGGCTCCTGCCCCTTCCTGTCGATGCCCCACACCCTGAGGAAAGCCATGGGCAAGCTTGGGAAGAGGTTGAGGGAGAAGAAGCAGAGAAGCCCATGAGGCCTGTACCATGGCGCAGTGACGGAGGGTCTGGGAGTCTGGGAGCTTCCACGTCAACCGTCCCACAGGAGCAGGCTGTGGACAACACAACAGAGCCTGCCCCAGCCTCTCTCCAGCCCTCTCCAGCCCTAGCCTTGCCTCACTTCTTCTGGGCAAGGAAACCTGAGGAGCCCAGCCGGGTGTCCATGGTCCAGCACCTGATGCTCCACCTCTGCCATCAGAGTGGAAAGACTCCTGTCCGCCAAGCGGCCCTTATCATGAGCTTGTTACAGATGACAAGAGTAGGAAAACAGGTGGTTATGGACACGGCTATGCAAGGGTGGGAAATGCCCAGACATTCCTGTGCCCATTGTGGTCTTCAGGGGTCTTGGTCAAGAAGCCCATTATGTTCTATTCTCAAGGGGTTCTCGGGGCTCTCCCACCAGACTCTAGTGCCATTTTCTGGCAGTTTTAATCGTTTATAAATATCACATTGATAAGATGTTTTAAAGGAAATGCCCTTTAGATAGGTAGTGTGCCCCTTCGTCCACAACTGTCAGTGGCTGTTCAGATGCAGCTGCCGTCTTGCAAGGGAGGGGCCCCTAGCCATCTTCTCTCTTGTATTTTTCAGGGATCACGCATCCACACCTATGCCACTTGGTCCCACTTTGACTTTCTTCTTTGAAAATTGTTGGTCGTGTGGGTGGTGTGGTGGGGGGTGTCCAGGGCAAGGGCAGGCTTTTGTCTTTGATTTTTGTTTGTTTGTTTTGAAATGATCCTCTCAGCTTGCTCCAAAAATGTCTCTGTCTGACTCTGGGGACTGGGGCCTGGAGATCTCACACAGCTCCTGGGGAGACTGGGCGGACCCCCTGGACATTAGTATCCTGAGTATCTCAGACAGCTGCTTCTCAATGGCGGTCATTTTGGCATTCAAGGCCTTGATGTCCTCCTTCAGCTCATGCTTCACCTCCAGAACTGTGGCCTGCAGTGTCTGCTCTGGAATAGGGTAGAAAGAGTGCTTGACCTCAGCCAAGATGGGGCTCCGATCCTGGGGACTCCTGGCCTCACCCACATTGTCCAGGCGTAGGTCGCTCTTGGTGATGCCGCTGTCACAGGAGTCTGTCTTCTTCAGCGTGGCCTCGCCCGATGCCTTTGTCCTCTCTGGCAGTGTCTCCATGGACTCTGCCTTGGATACTTTGTTCCAATCCTCCCCCTTCCCACAAGGATCTTTGAAGCGGGCCCAGCCTTTGCGCTTGGCACAATCGCCACTGCCTGCCTTGGGACCGAGGCACTCAGATCCGGGTGCATGCAGCTTGGCATGGTCTGACACCGTGGAGGTGGAGGCTGCCTGGAAGGAAACAGGTGTGGCAGGGCTCTCACGAACCGTGACCACGCTGGCCTTCACCAGGCTGTGGTTGACTGAGGTATGGTCCGTGAGGGCATTGCCCTTCTCTACATCCAGGTCATCCAGATCCCGGCCCCCTCGCTCCGCTGCCAGCCTGGCCTCTTTCTGCTGGCGAAACCGTTGGAAAAGTCTCCTGACAGGGTGGTCAGGAGGCAGGATGAGGGGGGCCTCGTTCTTCCGTTTCATCCGCTCCTCCTCTTCCCGTTTCACGTCGCTGATCTTCCGGAACACAATCTGGGGGGAGAGAGGGCACCCTGTGTTAACTGGAAGGAGCTTAAGATACCAAGGCACCCTGTCAGCGCTGCCAAGCACCAAGGGCTGCAGCCCACAGCTCACTCGCAGTCCTCGAGGCCATTCTTCCTGACTGACTGACATCACTTTCCTCTCCTGACCTGGTTCTCAGCTATCCGGCGTCACAGTATTGGCTCTCACTGCTATCCTGCTCCGGAGGAGCAAAGTAGGAGGCTGGCAGCCAAGCTGCATCAGCCCAGTGCCTTAATATATTAGAAATTCCTTCCCCAGCTCAAACCTCTTCAGAGGGGAAGCCCTGGAGCCTCTAAGAGAAAAAGCCCCAGGGATTCTGATCACAAAAGTTCAACAGTCTTCAGTCTAAACCATGCTGCAGGGCAAGAGAGTTAACTCATCCCTACTGGGGTGCTGCTGGGGCAGTCGGTGGTGTTCGCAGATCTTGTTATGGGTGACTGTGACAAGTACAAGCTAGTTCCTTCGGGTTAAGTGACGAACAAAGCCCCTGACCTTGAACCCTCGCTCGTCATAACGATAATACCCAACATTTGGTTAGTGCCTGCAGGTCATAGGCGTTTTCGTGTTATGTCATCTATTCCTTATTTCAAGGTCACTGGGACACACAACATACCAGTTTAGTAAGGATGAAAGCAAGACCCAGAGTGTCATAATACCACATAAAACAGTAAATTCTCTATTTGGGTCTTGTGTCTGAACCATTGAACCCCAGATCTGTTGGATAGTAACCATGTCACTGAAGATGGTGACGTCCCCTAATTCAGATGGCCCCTCAAGACCATCTCAAGTATACACAGTGGCAGGTATCCTGCCAGGCCAGCAGCTGAGCCCTGAGGATGCTTGTCCTTTCCAGCTTAGGTCACAGTGGTAGTCAGACTCCAGGACATGCTCGGACCCTGTGGGCAGCACCTGGGGCTGGCTGTCCTCTTTGTATGAGTACTGGCTCGAAGTGCAGAAAAGCAGTGTCTCTGTTCTCCTTACCTTGAGCACTGTGCCCTGTGCAAGACACCCCAGACTAGCCACGCACCTGTCCTAGGACTTGTCACAGACCCCTTTTTCATGAGGCACGTGTAGTGGCGTGACAAGAGCATGGCCTTTGGTTTAAGTCGCAGCCTTAAGCCTTGTCCTGCGCCATCAGATGGACTTCTTACTTACAGGTCTTGACATCTTCACTAAAGTAGGAGAAATCTGCTCATCAGACTGAAGCTGGTTATGTGATAGCATTCAGTTCCGTCTTCCCCATCCCTACAAGGACCCAGGTACACACGAAGCACAGTTTGCCCCATCTCCCCCAAGGGCCTGGCCGAGCATTCTCTGAGAACATCACTCAGCATGTTTTCACATATGACCAGCAAGAAGGTTGTGCCTTACTCAATATGGAGAACCCCATAAATACATGTCACTAGACCCTAGGGATCAGTTAGCTATCAGTGTCATTGACTGGATGCTGACTTCTTGGTCAAAGCACCTGTCACTAGATGGCTTCACACCAAGGTCAATGTCAGGTAGACAGATTGTCACATCATTAGGCTACTTGCATGGGTCCCCATCTGTGGCTTTCTGATCCACGCTGGGCATCACGTCTCCCATTTATTCCTAAACTTTTCATTACCTTCACTAGCTGGAGCTCTACTCCCTTTGTCCTTTCCTTGGACCTGCCTCAGGAGCTGCCTAGATCTGTGGGTCCAAGCCAGGGGACTTAGAAGAATCCTGTCCACTCTGAGAGGACCAGGGAAGCCCTGCTACAGATATCTGAGGACAGAGGGACGGAGATAGGAGAGCAACCATCACCCTTGCCACAGTGCTCTAGGCTGGATGAATGTCAGCCCTTCACTTCTTGCCTCTGCACAGGTCTCCACCAAGTCATCTTTAGCTGAGGCCCAGAGCAAGCTGACCTCCTGCAGAAAGCCTGCCTCGTCCCACTGAGCTCAAGCAATCTTCTCGACTGGCAATTCTGACATCTTTTGCGTTCACCCAGCTCCGCTGACCTTGTTCTCAAACTTGCCCCCATGTTTAGTAGTGATGGAGGGAGCAGAGGAGGGCGGCTGGATGGAGAGGAAGATGAGAACATGGTGGCTTCTGGAGTTAACTGCTGGGGTCACTGCCCTCAATACAGCATGTCTGACTCCTAAAGTTCGCCTCCCCACTTCATGGCCTTTTCCAGCTGAGACGGGATAAGTGGGTCTCTAGTCTTCCTGAACAAGACACCAGCTTTTTGTATCTGAAGCTATCCTCTTTGAGGGCCCCACGGGCCTAGAACAGGACTCGGTATGTCACGCTACCTGGACTTTACATTTCCTTCTTATCATCTGATCTGAGAGAACAGTGCTTATCTGTTTTGTTCAGGATTAGTTCTTAGGCATGCTCTGGATGCTCTTAATTCATATTTGTAGAATAAATGAATGAAATCAGGTAATACTGGATAATGAGCCAGGGAGACATCTCTGACCTGTTATGATGACACTACAGGGTCATGGTATCAGAACAGGCGGCTCAGAACACACTGCTACTCTCTCTGTGTGGAAAGTCAGGGCGGCCCTGCAGGCTTCAGATGGGCTGTGCAAGGACAGAAGAGGGGAGTTCTGCTGATGTCAAGAAAGTATCACAAAACTCAATCCTGGAGGATTGCACACCTGTGTCCAGATAAGCTTTCCAAGACTTAAAAGCATCTATAGTAAGTGTTCGCAGGAAGGGCGGCTATACTGTGCTCTTCAGCTGATGGGCTCCGGCTCAGAGTCTGGGACTGACCCTGACAACATCTGAGGAGATGATCCTGAGTCAGCCCAGCACTCCATCCAGGGCCTCTCCTTGGGATCTTGGTCTTCAGGTTCATACTTCCTGTTTGGGGACCCCGTGGCTTCTTCTACAGTGTCCTCACACAGAGGCCAGAGGCTGCCCATCTGCATGCCCTGTCTCCATCAACAGGCAGAGGAACCAAAGCACAGCTCTTGGGAAAGCAGCAGCCCTCCCCCACCCTAGGGACAAGGCTAAGGTGCCCTGGCCGCTCTGCTGATGCAGAATTGAGGGCACTTTTCTGATTTCAGATGCTGGTTTGAAGTCATTAGTGGAATCTGTGCCAGCAGCAGCCATGACCGTGCATTTTGACAAGCGTTTTAGATAGAGTAGACAGGGCTGGCTGCAGGCAACTAGTAATGGAGAGGTCTATGTCATCAGACACAGCACTCCTCCATCTCCCAGGGACAGGCACAGTCCCCTAAGTCAGTGGCGCCTCAGCAGTGGTTGCCAAGATCCCCAGCCTTGTAACTCCAAATACCTTCTGTGCAGATAAGGCTCTGATAAGACATGGCTACTCAATTCTCACAGTGCTCCATGGGCTTTGAAATTGCTATGAGGGGGCACAGTTTCAACCTATGCTTTAGGACTTCTTGGAACATGAGTGTGCAAATGTATCTTACGCTTGTCTAAGAGGAAAACTGTGCTCAGAATTTCTTTTTTTTTTAATTTAGATTTATTTATTTATTTTGGCGTGTATGTTTGTTTTGCCTGCATGCATGCCTGTGTACCAGGTGCATACAGTACCCGTGCAGGGCAGAAAAGGGAGTAGGATCCCCTGGAATGGGAGTTAGAGATGGTTGTGAGCCACCACACGGGTGCTGGAAACAGAACCCGAGTCCTCTGGAAGAGCTGCTAGTACTCTTATCTGCAGAGCCATCTCTCCAGCCCCGTATTCATAATTTCTTAATCTACGTCCCCACATCTTCTTTCAAATGAGTCATTTCCCAGAATTCCCTCACGCTATGGGGTGGGGTGTCCTCTGTATCTGTGTATAGTTTCTTGCCCCAGGCTGCCCGGTCCCTCACTATTGTTGAGCCTTGGAATTAAGGATGTGAGGGTCTTCCTTGAAGATGCACCGTCCCCTGATCGTTGGGTCTACATTGGTTCGAACCCTGAGACTCAGCTAATGGGGCCTGCATGATACGGTCGTAGCTCAACTCCCCTGCACCGGCCATGCTGGAGAGTTCCAGATCCCAGACGAAGCTTGGCTCACCCACCTGAAGCCCTCCTACCACACCTTCCACCCTGACCCTTCAACTTGTCTTTACTGTGATCTCCAAGGTTGAACTTAGCAGTCACCTACTCCAGCACTCTTCCCTGACTCTCCCCAGTCTCCCCGTGTCAGGAAGCCCGTCCCGACGGTGCCCAGCAGCAGGCAGCCACACCCGTGTTTCCACCACACACTGCAACCCATGGTTAGGAAATCCTTTCCCAGTTGGTCACTTTCTTCAGGCAGAAGCTCTCCCAAGACAGAAACAGTCATATTTTCCATCTCTATCACCGCGCCCAACATGTACAGCACTCAGTGTATGGTTGCTAGATCAGTAAACATCTCGGGACCTGAGTTATGACCATTCCCATCTGTGAAGCCCATGCTCTGCATAGGATGCTACCCACATGCCCCCCAAATCTGCTTCAGATGTGTATGATCCAATGGGAAAGAGGAGGTGACTGGTAGATTTATCCTATGTACAACATGTAGGCTCCTGCAGTGACGTGTGTGTGTAAACTGCTGAAGGACTTCCTCAACTAACTCCATTATCCCCATCTGACTGGTTTTCAAACCCTTACACGGCCTGAGAGAGGGGATATGTAGGAGGAGGAGGCCTAGTATGTATTTTATTTTTTGCAATGAGGACAGCTGTTCTTGAATTTTCCTTTTGTATAACCTTGGATCTTCCTAGAGAAGAATATAATCCAGCGTCATGGGAAGGGACTTCCTGGAGGATTGGATGATGGGAGTTCCACGTGCTGAGCAGGCTTCCCTGAACCTGTCTCTTCTGCTGACTCTCCAGGTCCCATCAACTCCATGCCAAGGCTGGTTCTGTGGTCTTCGTTATAAGAATTCAAGAAAAGCTTCCAAGGCCCAAGAAAGTCCTTTGGAAACTACTAGTTAACTTCAGGGGTTCCCTCCAGAGTGCAGCAAGTGATTTTAACAATTTGTCCTGTGCTTGGGTGGTGCTTTACAGCTCAGACCACATACTCAAGAGTATTGCCTCATGGAAGCCATGAGCGGTGGTTTAAGTGCCCCCCATGGGCTTCAGTCTGTGGACACTTGGTCCTCAGTTGGCTGCACTGCTTGCAGGAAGGGCTTGGGAGCTGAAGCCTTGCTGAAGGGAGTGTGTCACCAGGGCAGGCTCTGCCCCACTTCCAGCGTTCTGTCTGTCTTTCATGCTTGCAGTTGAGGATGTGAGCTCCCAGGTTCCTGCTCCAGCCTCCTTGTTTGCCACAAGCTGCCATGCTTCCCTACCTTGATGGACTCTTACTCTTGGGAACCATAAGCCAAAACACACTTTCTTCCACAAGTCTGTCTGGGTTGTGATGTTTTACCACAGAAGCAGAAGAGCAGCTAACATGCAATGCTTCCACTGAGGTATGCGTGCAGGAATCACCATTGCAATTTGGCAGCTGAGGAAGATGAACGAGTGTCCTGCTCAGTGTCTCATGGACAGTAAAAAGCGGGACGTTAGGGTGTGGCCTGTGTGCTTTCCTTCCAAGACCGTTCCAGCAGAGGGCTGCTGGGGAATATGCAGAGACCCATAATCATTCACTGGGAAGACTCAGCCCCGAGAGACTGGCCACACCTCTGATGGCAGAGAGGGGACATGTCCAAATCCTTCCTGGGTCCAGCCAGTGTCCTCGTAGCTCAAGGAAACAAGTTTTCTTCTGCCTGACAGGTTAGGCACAGAAGGCGCAACTGAGAGCCGCGGATCCCAAGTCTTACTAAAAGGCTGAGAAACAAGGAAGTGTTCGGGACAGGGACGGCCACTGTATGCCATCCATGCATCTCCACGTCCCTCTGAGGCTGTACTGAGCAATGGCCTGGGCCCGGGAGGTTGTTATTACCTGGTTATCAAGCTGAACTGATTGACACTCAGAACCTTAAGCTGTAAGGCTTTGTGAGCAACTATTTTTAACTTTATTTGAAAGAAAAAGAAAGCCTCTTGTGATCTGAGGTGAATCAGGACAAGCAACAGACCACCTCTTCTGTTTACCTCAGAGAAGTGTCCACAGGGCTAGGGAGACAGGTGAGTCAATACAGTGCTTTGCCACAACAATAGGAGGATCCGGGTTCAACCCCCAGCACTCACATAAAAAGCCTGGGCATAATGGTGTTTGGCTGTAAACCCACTTCTTGGAAGTAGAGACAGGAAGATCCTGGGGCTCCCTGTGAGTCTACAGCAAGCTCTACATTCAACAAAAGATACTGTTTTAAGAAAATTAAGTTGTAGATGCCACTATGCATATGCATATACACATGCAGGTTGATCTAAATGTATGTGTACATTCATGAACATGTACACACATAAACCACACACACACACACACACACACACACACACAAATGAGAAAGATCTAGCCTCTCACAGATCTGACCCCCATTGAAGTAACAGCAAAGACTAGGACAAGGAGAGCAGGAGACCCCTCAAGGTCACTATACAAGAGGGTCCCAGTCATACAAATAGAGAAAAAGCTGGTCTGGGAGAGAAGTGGACCACCTGGCACGTTGACATCATAAGGATGGGGGTGTGGTCTGTGGTCCTGGGAAATGTAAAAAAGCAAACTGAGCAAGCATGAGGAGCAAGCCAGTAAGCAGCACCCCTCCATGGTTTCTCTTTCAGCTCTGGCTTCCAGGTGCCTTCCTACCCTGCTTGAGTTAATACCTTGACTTTCCTCAGTGATGAACTGTGACATGGAAGTGTAATGCAAATAAGCCCTTTCCTCTCCAAGATACTTTTGGTCAATGTTCTATCAAAGCAACAGAAAGCAAACTAGAATGGGCTGAGGTATGAGTCATAGGGAACCATGGCGCACCTAAAGAAAATTACCCTATTTTCTATTGAATTCTGACGCATGTCCCCTGTCTGAAATGCTCAGAGGGAAACAGAAAGAGCACATATTTGGTGAAGCCCTAACTCTGCTTTTGAATGGCCTCTGTATGACCTTGGGCAAGTTATGCCCTTGGTGTGATCGGTTGGATGGTTCTCAAACAAGGCTGTGCCTCAGAAGCACCCCCAGAAGGTACGCGCACAGAATGTGAGTGGCCTGTGACGGGTAAGGCCAGCCCATACACCAAGTTATCAGAAACAACATCCAAGAGCCCCAGGACTGATGCCTGCTGAGGTCACTGACATTCTGCTATCCTGTGTGTGAGAGTGGCCACAGCCCCTCCCAGGACCCTCTGCACCCCTCTGCTGCATCTATGCTCCCAGAACTTCCTGAGTGCCATTTGGAACTTGCATGGTGTGTGTGTGTGTGTGTGTGAGTGTGTGTGTGAGTGAGTGTGAGTGTGTGTGTGTGTGTATGTGTGTATGAGTGTGTGTGTATGTGTGTGTGTATGTGTGTGTGAGTGTGTGTGTGTGTGTGTGTGTGTGTGTGTGTGTGTATGTGTGTGGAGTGTGTGTGTATGTGTGTGTGAGTGTGTGTGTGTGTGTGTATGAGTGTGTGTGTGAGTGTGTGAGTGTGTGTGTTACGTGTGTGTGTGTATGTGTGTGTGTGTGAGAGTGTGTGTGAGTGTATGTGTGTGCGTGTATGTGTGTGTGTGTGAGAGAGTATGTGTGAGTGTGTGTGTATGTGAGTGTGTATGTATGTGTGTGAATGTGTGTGTGTGAGTGTGTGTGTGAGTGTGTGAGTGTGTGTATGTGTGTATGAGTGTGTGTGTGTGAGTGTGTGTGTGAGAGTGTGTGTGTGTGTATGTGTGTGTGTGAGTGTGTGAGTGTGTGTATGTGTGTGTGAGTGTGTGTGTATGTGTGTGTGAGTGTGTGTGTGTGTGTGTGTGTGAGTGTGTGTGTGTGAGTGTGTATGTGTGTGTGAGTGTGTGTGTGTATGTGTGTGTGAGTGTGTGTGTGTATGTGTGTGAATGTGTGTGTGTGTGTATGTGTGTGTATGTGTGTGTGTGTGTGTGTGTGTGTGTGTGTGTATGTGTTCCAGTGACCATCCCTGAAGGATGACTGACCAGCCTGGCCAACCCTTGCAATCATTTTTGGATAATTTTTCCTTAAACTTCGAAAAGCCAGCTTGCTCTCTAAAGTGGAACACCGAGGGCCTAGCAATACACAGTGAGTATTCCTGCCTGTGGGGCCTCTGCAGAGGGCTCCTCCCACAGGGCATTCCCATGGGGTAGCTCCCTCACACAGGGGGCTCTCCCACATAGGGATCTCCCTTATGTAGGTGGCTCTTCCCAACACAGGGCAGCTCTGTTGCAGCAGAGAGCCTGGACTTCTCTCTCCCCAGGACCAGCGTCAGGCTGGTGCTGATTCAGGCTATCCTGAGTCACAGAGCATCAGAGGGAGTTAGGCTCACCCTCACATCCTCACAGGCCTGTGTGACCTAGCTTTCTTCATGATTTCCTTAGCCACCAGCCCTCCATCAGTAACCCTTCCTGGTTTTATAGCAGAGCATAAAACATGAAGATTTCAAAACTGGACCGTTTAAGAAACTTGAAATATGGAAAAACAGACTGTAGATGGGCAAACAGGAAGGCAGTTGTTTGGACTTACTTTTGAAAAAAGCCATTTCTTAACCTCCTACTTATTACAGAATCAAGTGCTATGTTTTTTGTTTTGTTTTTTTCAAAACAGGAATATTTTACTGCTCAGAACTTTGGATGCCCGGAGTCTCGGGGAGCTGAGAAGGCACCAGAGAGACCTAGGCAGACAAGGTCAACCAGTGCTCTTTGAACTCAGACTGTGTTCTCAGCACCTGGGGAGGAAGGGGACAAAACAGGTCTTGCCCTCTAGGGAAGCCAGAATCCAGAGTCCCAGGATGAACTTCCAGCTGAAGCACTCAGGTTTGGGAAAGGGAGAGTCATGGAGTCAGCACCAGTGATGAGCAGCAGAGTGAGCAGATGCTCTCAGCATCATTCAAGGGGTGATCATGGCCCTCAAGTCTCAGTGTCCTCATCTAGCGCACCTTCCAGGGATACCACCCAGGATTAAGTGGGATAGTTGCTCAGTAAATGTAATAGCAATTTATTATTACTCGAGGGGGTGACCCTGGAGATGATTCTAGAAGGATGAGCTAGAAATAGGATAAAAGATGAAGGATTTGGGTACGGGTGTTCGATGTAGGGAATGGCACATGTCAAGATCCCAAATTCCATCTAAAGCAGAAAATGTTTCTGTGAAGCCATCCCAGTGGGAGGAGCTGACTCTGACGGACAATACTCAGATCCAGGAACTGTGAAGTGTAGACCACTAACAGCACCCTAACATCAGAGAATGATCACTGGCGTCTTGTTCAGATGATGAACTAGAGCCTAGAGAAGGTACTTCCCAAGGGCGTGACGTGTAAGGCAATGGCTGGAAGTCAGGCATGGAGTCTCCGCATGGCCCGCATCCTAGGCCTCTCTTATAGAAGGCCAGGCGTTTGGAGAAAGGAAAAGGTTCTCCACGACAAGTGAGCCATTTCCTTTACAGAAGCTCTTGTCCACCAACATGAAGGTTAATTCTGTCACCTGAGGAGACTAGCAAGGCACACCTCTGAGAATGCCTGTGGGAACGCTTCCGGTAAGGTTAGCTGAGGGGGACGATGTGCCATGCGTGTGGGCAGTGCCATCTCACGGGCTCTAGTTCAGGGCTGGAAAAAACAAGCTGGGGAGAAGGAGGAAGCCAGTCAAGGGCCAGCATTCCCCTTTCTTTGCTCCGGATCTGCAGAGATGTGAGCAAGCAGCCTCATGCTTCTGAAGCCATAACCATGGGTGGTTCCTGCCACATGCCTTCCCTTCCAAGACAGGTTGTACCCTCAAACTGTGAGCCCAGAGAAATCCATGCTTCTTCCTCCCTCCCTCCCTCTCTTCCTGTCTTCCTTCTCTCCCTCACTCCCTTCCTGTCTTCCTTTTCTCCCTCCCTCTCTACCCCCTCCCTCCTGTCTTCCTTTTCTCCCTCCCTCCCTTCCTTCCTTCCTTCCCCCCTTCTTTCTGATGTTTCTGCCAGGCATTCTGTCAGAGTGCTCCTGAAGAATTCTGGGGCAGAACATGGAAGTAGAGAGCAGCACTGGCCTTGGGGAGGGGAGAGGCCATCGAGGCTCCCATCGCTGGCTACACTTGGCTAGCTGACCCTTTCATGAAACAGGATGGAGGAATGACTGCAGGTAGAATCCTGACTTTGGTTGCTCAAGACAAGAGGGACTCTGCCACATGCAAGAGCTCGTGTTTGGTTACTGGAATAGCCAACAAGTTACTGGTGACAGGGCCAACAACTGGTGACCTTATGGCACAGTACCAGATAAGAGGAGTCTCAGGGGTCAGCCAGGAACATTCTAGAGGCTGGAGATATGTTCGTGGGGACCACTGGCTCTCGTAGACGGCACACTGACTGGCCCTCCAGCCACCATCCTGCCTCAGCACTTTCTCTTGGCATTAACACGAATGACTTGCTTACTGCTGCCGTGCTCATGAGAGCAAGTTAAGGAACTGGCCTAGATGTCCATCAGCAGATGAATGATGGGTCAAGAGAATGTGGTCCACAGACATCATGGGATTTTATTCAGCCATAAAGAAAAATGAGACTATGACATCTGTAGGAAAGGGGATGGAACCGGAGGGCATTAGCTACTGAGTGATCACACAAATACCATGCGTTTTCTCTTCCACAGAGTCCTACGTTTAAATTTATATATACACATATTGATGAAAATAGAAAGGGCTCCACTGGAGAGTGAAAGAAGGGGTCTAAAAGAGAGAGAAATGGAAACCATGTGCCCTGAAAGCAGAGGGAGGGGAAGAAGGGAGCCAACAAAGAGAAGAGGAAGATGGGGAGGGTGGTAGGTGGTAGGCAAAGAAGAACAAAATGCAATATATATATATATATATATATATATATATATATATATATATATATATATATATATACACACACATATATGAATATCACGATGAAACCTGTTAGTTTGCATGCTAACAAAAACTGATTAATAAAAAGAGAATGGAAAAGAATGCCTTGTCTGATCTCTCAGTGTCACCCAAGGAGAGTGCTACCCCCCCCCCTGCAGAGTCAGAACAGATGAGCCAGGAAGGTCTTCTGTTCACAGACCACAGACACACTAGGTGTTCTCTCTTGGGACATGAGATAGCCAAGGCTAGGACAGACAGAGAGCCTTGCCCTTGGTGTTCTGTGCTTCTGCTGATGCTCTCCTAGGTCGCTGGGTTAGCCCCAGACAGACGAGAGACCTTCCCTATCAGTAACACTCGGTCATGGTGTTTGCTTTGGGATCACTTCTAGGGACAGAGCCAGCACCATCCTGTAGGAGCCTCAGGCCAGGCACATCTGTCATTTCTATGCTTTGTGCTCTCCCATGTGATATTGGATTATGGCTTCAAAAAACACGTGTCCACTCAGAACCTCAGGATGTGACCATATTTGGATTTTTTTCCAGGTATAAGGTAAGGATCCTGAAATTATCTAATTCTTCATTAGAGTGGGTTCTAAACCCAATGATGGATGTCATTGTGAGGGACTCGGAATGGCACAAAGCCCAGAGGGAAAGGCTGTGGGGACAGAGGCAGATACTGGAGTGAGGGATGGAGGACTAAAGACAGAAGCTCTGAAAGGCCTGGAGTGGATCTTCCTTCAGACTCCTGAAAGGAACTAGTACTGATGTCAGACTCGTCTGCAAAGCTTCGAGAACGAATCAGCTTCTGTTGCTTTAAGTGACTCAGCGGTGGCACTCTAGGTGGCTCTCACTAGAACTTGTCAGCACACATTCCCTTTACCACTCTTCCTAGTGATCATCTCCTGGGTGGTCCTTGGATCTACGATCTCTAGCTTCAGTATTCACCCTTAAGCATGTAAGAGCCAGCAGAGATGTTGGCAAGAGCCCAGTGCAGCTGCCTGCCCCACTGTGTGCTGGCTGTAGACCTCAAGGAAGTTGCTGGATCTTTCTAAGCTTTAGCCACATATAAGGAAGTATGGAATACTTCCTTAAAGCCACACAAGGGAGCCAAGGTGGCTGAGTGGAGGCACCCAGTCCTGCCTTCTCCATAAGAACCGAAGTAACAGGTGGATCACTGCACATTAAGGTAAAATGACCATGGGAAGACCCAGACAGGACCCAGAATAGGCAGGAACCTTATACCTGGGCTTTGAGCTCACATTGGGCTCTGCTGAGTTTATGCCCACAAAAGGAGGTATAGCCTCAGGGCGGAGACTTCAGACAGCCTCTTATGTCTCTCTCCAGTCTTAGAATAACACAGATGCATTTATTTTCAATACCAGACTCCCCTTTGTGGGTAGCAAATGTAACAACAGGTCTCCCCAGACACATGTCCCCATATACCTGGAGGCTGGCAGAGAAGGGCTAAGCACCATGCTACTGCCACTTGCTACCCCATGGTTACTGTGTGCCTCCAGTTGCCTGATGATCAGGACTAGAACCAGTGCCTCCTGAAAATGTCTAGCCATGTAGTCTGCCAAATGCAACCATTCCATTGACCTCTTCTGTCTCCATCAATCACATACTAGGCAATATACTCGGGACAGACATACTCATTGGTGCATCTGGGCAAGAGGTGCTTTCTATTTCAAGAAGGAGCTGACGGGAGATTAGGGTCTTGGAGTGTTCATCGAGTGGCCAGTCTCCTCCTGCTTCCTCTGCTCTGTATTTTTTCCAGGTGGTATTATCTTGGGTCTACAGTATGTGGACACAGCCTGCAGGCTTCATTTCTCTTCTCTATACACACACAATGGCTAGAGTTAGTTTTGAATCTACTGCAGACAAGAAGGCTGGAGTGTCCATTGGAGGATGGATCAGTCTTGGGCACTGGAGTGGACCCAGAAGTGGCAATCAGGCAAGGATCTGAACAGTTTACTCTTGGGTCCGATGCCCATAGGTGACCTAACCTATAAATCTGATGCTGCCAGGCCTGTGGGATGGTGAGCCTCAGAAACCAGCCCCATCAAGGTGAGCTCTACCCATAGAGGCAATGACTGCCCCTGCTGGGTCTGTGAGAAATCCCCAGTGACCCAGGATCAGGAAGGGTCTAAGGACATAGAAATCGGCACCTTCGAGAGACAGGGACCCCAAGATGAAGACAGATAAATCATGACATAGAGAGATGGAGTGAAGACCAGACTGAGTTTCAGAAAAGCCTCAATGGGAGTGCAGAATGAAAATTGAAAAAAAAAGAAAGACCAGGAAAAAAAACACACACACACACAAGAGATATCAACATATCAGAGAAATGAACCCTGTATCTCCTAATCTCAAGAGGACACACAGGATCCTAGGTTATGGGACAGTGATCCTGTTGCTCTGGTCTCCAGGTGCCATTTGAAGCATTCTATAAGTGTGAATTCAACAGGCTGCACAGCACCTGGGGCAGGTTACCATGGTTACGGAGGAAGGTGCTGGAGCTGA
Source organism: Cricetomys ansorgei (assembly GCA_026225945.1). Lineage (NCBI taxonomy): Eukaryota > Metazoa > Chordata > Mammalia > Rodentia > Nesomyidae > Cricetomys > Cricetomys ansorgei. The sequence goes on from JAMJFZ010000116.1 coordinate 5,224,450, forward strand.
GAGGGTGACAGAGACTGGAGACACTTCTTTGACATGCAAGCCTGTGGGCTATAGCTCGGCCTGTCTCCAGCCTATGACACCCCACACACACACACGCAGGAGATCACGGGCAGCAGCTGCTTATTCTGTTTCTCACTGGAACAAAGTCTACACACTTTATGTGAGAATGGGGCTTCACCGTTAACACCTTTGGCCTTTCTTTCGCTGCTGAATTGAGTTGACTTTCCCTGCTAATTCTGTGGCTGATTCCTTCACTGATTTCAGAATTAGTGTTTCCAGGCTTCCATCATAGACTAAGGACCAGCAGCATTCCAGGAACCGGCCACGGTTTCAGTGCCAGATTGGGATTGCAGAGGCACCCAGTCCTGTGGACTGAACACCTAATGGGTTGTCTCTCCAGTTAGACAACTGCTGTCACTGTTTTAACATAAGCCAACTAATAAACACACACACACACACACACACACACACACACACACACACACACACACACTATTGATTCTGTTTCTCTAAAGAACCCTAATACAGTGGTTCCAGGTCAGCTAAGACGTGAGCAAGCAACCTGCTGCCAATCCTGCTGCCACATCTGCAAGCAATGAACTCTGCCCATACTTTTCCCTCATGATGGACTGTACCCTTAAAACACAAGCCAGAATAAACCCTTTCTTCACTAAGTTACTTCTGCCAGGCATTTTGTCACAGCGATGAGAAAAGAAACCAACACAGTATAATTTATTTTCCCATCAAAATTATGAAGATATTAGTTCACTGGTTTAATGACATGTGCTAATACAATTCACACATAACCTCCAAAAGATAGCCAGACACTGAGTTAAGTTCCAGCCTCTCACACACATAGGCTTGTCTCCCAGAAATCCCTCCACAGCTCCCCACCCCCTCACAAGCATTCCTGTGAATTCAACAGGCTGCATACCCTTCCTTTGTTCTCCTACCAGCCAATCAGAAACAGCCACTCCAACCCTTCTCCAACTGCCCTTCTTCTCTTCCTGCCTAGGACCCTTTATAACCTACTATTGCCTAAGGGCCAAGTCTGTCTCTACCCTGTCCAGAAGCCGTCCTTTGTCCCTCGAGGGCAATTATCCCACTTCTATTTCTCCTCTGTCCCCTGCCTTTAGTCTCTCTGGGGCAAATACATCCCCTTTGGGCTAAGAGTCTGGTGTCTGGGTGTGCTCTGTGCCGACTTGAGGTCCTTTCAATATGTCAGCGTTGTGATTGAGTAACCGCGCTGACTCCTAAGTTCTGAGTGGAACTTGGGTCTCTCTGGAAGGTTTTAGGATATATTAATGTATTCATTTGTCCCCGAAGTTCCAGCATCTCACAACAGTGTACTCAGACATCGGAGCAAGTGCACATCGATGCTCTGGCTAGCCCGGGATCTGGTTCTATGGTTCTGAAGGTTACTTATTTTTCTGATGGCTTTTCTCCTCTTTCTGCCTCTTCTTTGAAGTTCTCTGAGCTGAAATGTACTGATGTCTGTATTTCACTCCTCCCCCTTCTGCCCCTTTCCTTCAATCTTATTGGAAAGATCCCTTTGACTTACCTTCCAGGCTTTGTGTTTTTAAAATTTCTGCTCATTATTTCCCAAGACATAAAGCTCTTTCTTATTTTTGTTCATTTCTTTGCCACAGTGAACTGTTTTGTTCCATAGATACATCTGCTGTGTGTTCTTATTTAGCATTTTCCTTTTGATCTGTGTCAGTGTTCACAGTAGTGTGAGGTAAAGATGAGGAGCCAGGACTGTTACCGCAGCTCAGGACTCCAGGCCGACAAGTTGGCTTTAGTGCTGAAGTGTACTTCCCAGGGCCCATGGTGATTTGTGCTCTAAGACTACAGTATTGGTGGGATACACACACACACACACACACACACATACACACATACATATACATATATGTATATATGTATATATGTGTGAAATATATAAATATATATGTATACACACACACATATATATATATATGAAAGATTTATTTACTTTAATTACCCGAATGAATTTTAAAATTTATGTGGATGTCCGTGTCTGCATGTGTGCAGGCTTCCATACAGGCCAGAGAGTGTCAGATGCCCTAGAACTAGAGTTAAGATAGTTTGAGCCTCCTGATGTGCGTGCCAGTCCTCTGGAAGAGCCAGCCATCTCTCCAGCCCCGAGATTTGAGCTTTGCAGGAGAAAGCAAACAGACATAACTCCTCTTTACGCTAACCCCGCCTGGGGCTTAGTGCAGCTCCCTCTGCTTTACTAAACCCTTTTCTTTACTCATTCTTCAGAAATTTGTTAAAAAGAACTCTTCTGCCACTTTCTCCTACTTTTAGCTTTGTCCTCAAAAGCTTCTGTCTAAAAAAAACAAACAACAAACAAGCCAGTATCATTTCACTGAGTTCTCAGGAAAGGAAAGATGGAGGACCTGTGTCTACCTATCTCAGGTTTCACACAGCTTTATTATTTAAATGTTTAAAAGGTCTACTGGAGTTCTTTTAAACTAAGTACGTGGAAATCATGAAGTATACGTGAGTATTTTACTTTAGTTGAAAGACAAACAACGAAATAGAAAAATATTTATAATTGATAAGCCAAAAATTGCTTCTAGGGATTGATAAGGAAGACAGCCCTGCTATTCCAGGGCTTTTTAAATGGGTTCAAAGAGGTAGTGTGGCCACAGGAAGAAAACGTGGTGGTGGCTGAGCACACAGGAAACTCCCAGTCCCACTCACAATGAGAATAAATGAAAACCACTGCAAGGCATGGCTGACGTGTGACAGCGTGAACTGTGGGCGCACAAGCCGGTAAGCAAGCCCTGCACGTGGCGCCGATGGCAATCTTTGCAGCCTCCCAGATGCCCACTTCCTCATCTGTACAGAGGGTGACTGTCTACTTCCGAGGACGACTATAAGTATGAAAAGAAAGGGCGCACACGAGGGCTCGGCGCCCGATGGCACACACAGCCCAGTGCCACCTGGCACCTTAGCCGGCACGTGCCAGCTAAAACCTGAAGAAACTTTAGATTTTCTTCATGGATGTTGCACCAGGGCATCATGGATGCCGCCTTCCTCGCTGTGTCCTGTGCTGTGACACGTAGGGCACAGAGAAATGCCCAGGGAACACCTGGCTTTTAGTGTAATAGTCTGCTGTGCAGGTGCCCCTCGGGCTTGAAATCCATGTGTAATCACACTGGGAACCAACCCAGCCCCCAAGCAGGACACAGGCCATCAGCTAGATGGGCCAGGCAGGGAGAGATGACATTGAATGATGGTGCTCCAAGCTGAAGTACAGGAACAGCCCTGTCATCTGGCAGCACTTTGAGAGATGACACATCACCAGGGGCAATCACATGCTCAGATATCAGTCTAAGGAAGCAACACCCAGACAGGGACAGGTGCCCTGGGTTGAGCAGACAACACAATGCAAGCTCCTGGAGTCAAGGTAGGCAGCGTCTGGGGCCACCTGAAATCATGTCTAAGCAGCAGGGGCCCCTCCAACCCTCTGCAGAGAAGTCTAAAGGAGAGGAGGCAGGAGGAGCAACCTGTCCTGGGTCTCAATAGGAGGAGGGTCCGTGGCTTCCTGGTCATCTGGGTGTTCAGGTTATCATCTGCATTCCCAATAACAGTCCCCAATCCAGGGAGATTAGAGACTGGAGCCTGACACCATCCTTCCGCCAGCCACTCCATCTCTGCTCCTGTGTTTCCTCCCCTGGTGCCAGAGCCAGAAGGGGTCTCTACTCTCCACAGCATCCTGTGCAGAGAGCCATAACTCCACCCATCATTATTGACAGGACAACTGGCATTTGCTGGTGCTTCCTGCTTAACAGGAACCTGACACACACATGTCTCCTTTGAGACTGGGGTATGGGACAGGCCTTCTTCCCTTGTACAATAATATACAAGAGCCAAGGAGAGGGAGGCAGGACCCAGCTCCTCTCCTCATGCTATTCTCTTTCTCAAAGTCCATACCTTCAGCGGCCATGTCTGGACTTAATTAGCTAATGGTCAACTTAATATACAAGTACTCAATCTTGTCTAATTAAATCCAGTCCAGACCCTCACTTCTTTCCAGACACGAAGAGCAGCTGGTCAGAACTCTCTCTTCCCACATGTTTTTGTAAAATAAAGACAGCAAGTGATTAATCCAGAACCTTCTCTTTACTGTGCTGCAAACCCAAGCTCCTCTCCTCTCCATGATAATCATCAGGGTTTGGGACTTGGGGCAGATGGAGGCTGGGGAGAGGTGGGTAGATGGAGGCTGGGGAGGGTGGGGATCAAGGATGTGGCAGCTAATGACAGAATACCTCAAGGACATGGCAGCCAATGACAGAACATCTCAAGAATGTGGCAGCCAATGACAGAATACCTCAAGGATACGGCAGCCAATGACAGAATACCCCGAGGGTCAGAGAAGGTCCTTGACTGGCACAGCCTACTCTGCCTGTCGGCTCACATGTGACAAATGTATTGAGCCAAGTTTTGCCAGGCCCCACACAGAAGGTTGGAGGGAGGAGGAAAGCTGCCCCCCATTTTCTGGGGATTCACAGGAAATTCTAGGAAAGAGCAGGTATGGGGTGGGCTACAGGTGTGTGTGAGTACAGGTACATGTGTGCATGGCTATGTGTGATGTGTATGTGGAAGTGTGTAAGGGTGAATGTGTGTGTGTATGTGTGTGTGTATGTGTAGGGTGTATATGGGTGTGTGTGAATATTAGTGTGTGTATGTATAGCTGTATAGCTCTGTGTCTGGCTGTGTGTATGTGGTGTGTACATGGGTGTGAGAGTACAGGTATGTCTGTGTAGATGGGTTTGTATGCATATATGTGGGAATGTATATATGAGTGTGTAATATATATATATATATATATTTTATATATGGAAGATGTTTTATGTGTGTGTAAATACAGATATGTTCGTGTGTTTGCATACATATATAGAGGTGTGCATGTGTATGTGTGAGAATGAGTATGTATGTGTATAGGGCATGTGTGAGTATGTACATGTGTGTATCTATATATAGGTATGTGTGTATATAGGTGCATATGTGTATGTATGTACAGAATTGTGTAAATACAGGTATAATAGTATATAACTGTGCATACAAAGGTATGTGCATATGTGGGGGATATATATCGCTCCATGTGAGTACAGGTATATGTGTGCATGATGAGTGCTTATATTGTATGTGGGAGAGTACATGGGTGTATGTGAATAGAGGTATGCCTGTCTTTGTATATAAGGCTGTATGTGTTTGTGTATCAGTACATGTGCATATGGCTGTGTATATGAATGGGTGTGTGTGTATAGCTGTGTATATGTACAGGTGTGTGTATGTGAAATACATATGAGTAAATGATGTGTGTATGTGTGTGTGTATGCACACACACACATTCAGATACACACAGTGACTGGTACAGAAAGTCACAGAGGTCAGATTCCATGTATATCCCTGCTGGACCAACATCTGGGAAGGAGCTGGTAGGAATGAGTAGGTGCACCAGGCCCAGGATGGGCAGGGAGAAAAGCCCTGGCGGACAGCAGGTGGGCAGGGTCCCCAACCCTACCCAGTGTTCCCGGCTCTGCAGTTAGGTCTGACTTGTCCCCGGCAAAGAGAAGCCTTTGTCACAGGTAGGCATCCATGAATCTGCCTGTAATGAAGCCGGTGGGCATTCAGCTGGATTTGATCCCGAGTCTCCTCCCAGAGAGAGCTGTTTGCGTCAAGAACTGTTGAAGGACAGGGACTGCTCAGCAATCGCTGGCAGCAAAAGCCCCAGCCAGTCTGCCCCACTCTGCTTTGCTCTTTATAAAGTCAAAAAAGAGGCCAAGAAGCTGATAAGGCAGAGCTCAGGTGCACAGGGTGGTGGCAGGGTTGGGGGACCAGGGTTACCTGGCTGTTGCTTCCATACCCTAGCCAAGAGCATCTTCTAAAGGCCCCTTGGCACTAGCAGAGATGGAGACAGAACAAAAGGCCATCAATGTGTCTGGTACCTGAGACAGAAGAAAAGACCTTTCCTGCTGCTTCTCAGAGTGTTGGCTGAACCTCTTCAGGCAGATGGATCGTCCAGGCTCCGCAAACAGGCCTCTCTCTCAGCAGCCACCGTGTGCATCCAAAGATCAGGGTGATATGTGATCCAAGATCATGGTGACTCACACACAGACACACATCCAGGCCCAGATACCGACCCCTTGGCGCCTTCCTGTCCACACAGACGCCATGTGCCACAACCACCTTCATCCCATCTGGACCCTATACCTGCTTCCTTTAGCCCAGGCTGCTCCTGCTCTCAGTCTCTACCGCAGATTCTAATCCTCCTCTGCTGCAGAAGCTTGAGAAATTCCTCTTCATCCGTGAAGCCTTCCCTGGTCACTTCAGCCATTGGAGTACATCCCTTTCCTAACAGCCTCTGCCTTGAATATCTGATCTCTTCTGACTCTTTGTCAGCCTCCTGGGGCAGACACACAGTAATGTATCCACTTTATGGTGGCATAAGAAAGCTCTGAGGTCAGTTTCCTCATACAGCGTTGGTTCATTCTACATCCCCCACAGGCTGAGCAGAATGCCTGGTACCCAGTAGATGTTCAATAAATGTCTTCAGAATGAATGAACACTGCCTTACTCATACATGTTGCATGCATGTGAGGGTGATAGGGAGGCTTTTGTGGCCTGTTGTCTGTGTGTAACTGGTAGATGGACGTTCATTTACCAGATAAACTGTCGGCTCTGCAGTGAGCCAGCCAGTAACACGGCGAATGTGTGCATGGAGAGGGTTAGTGGCCACAAAGAGAAGACGCAGGGAGTCATCTAGGTGCTTCCTTCTCTGGAACTGAAAAGTCAGGTAGTGACTCTCTCCACTGGCAGCACCCTCAAGGAGACAAGTCTCTTAGAGGGAAGGCTGGGACCAAGCAAAGAGACTCCCATCCTTCCTGAGCAAGCTTTGTGCGGACAGGAAGGAGGTGTTTGGTTCCTGTGTGCACTACATTGAGGTTTCTCGGCATCCTGCAGCATCCAGAGCTCCAGAGCTTAGCGCTCTCTCTCTCTCTCTCTTTCTCTCTCTCTCTGTCTCCATCCATCCCTCTCCCTTTCTCTACCTACCTCTTTCTCCCCCTCTTTCTCTCTCTCACACACAAACATATGAGCACCTATGAGACTTTCTTCTTGTTCACAGAAACTGTGGCTACCCAGGAATCCTGACCCCTGCAGCAGAGCATTTCCCTTCTGTGTCTGGATGTTTAATGAAACAGTAAACATAACTAGATCTTGTATTTACATAGTGACCATCATTAATGACTGCCATTCTCCCATTTATGGTTCCTGTAAAGCCAGCCTTTAAGCTGGCTGGTCGCCCTGGCTTGTATGCGGTTCCTTTCCTTCCACAAGTTGTTCTCCAAAGGAAACAGACTAGTTTTGTCTACTTAGCATCCCATTTCCACCAAAGCCCAAATCCCAACACTCCAGGCTGCAGGCTGAAGTATGACATCATTTAGACTAGGCTGACTCTGTTTTGGGAAGATCTCCTGCTAGGACAGCAGGGGCTTAACTGGCATTGTGGAGATGCTCACACTCCCAAATTCCAAATGAAAAGCCTCTGTTGGGTAACATCAACATCCCAACTGCTTGCTGATCATTCTTCCATTAGCACGACTGTCATTTCAGAGCAGGATGGGGAGACATTTGTCTGAGAGGCCCATGGCCATGGCTTTCTCATATCCAGGGAGCTACAGATGGCCCAAAGTGATATGGTCTGGTAGATGACAGTAACTACTTCCTTTCTGAGTCCTAGAACGTCCCAGCTTCAGATTCAACTTCTATGCATGACTCACTTTCCCTCCTGTGGCAAATGTCTGACAAAACAACTTAAGAAGGAAGGTTTTATTTTGGCTCACAGTTTAAGGGCACCATCTACCACGGCAGGAAGTCATGACAGTGTAAATAGAGATGGCTGGTCTCACCATCTGATGCTGTGATAAAACACTACATCTCCCTGAGATAACTAAGGAGAAAAGAGGCTTATTTGCCTTACAATTGCAAATCACAGGTCACTATCGTGAGAAGTCAAGGCAAAAGCTTGAAACAATTTCAAGCATCACACCCACGGTCAAGAGCAGAGGGGAAATGAATGCATTCACATTCACTCGCTTGCTTGTGATCAGCTTTTTTCCCCCTCCCACTCAATACAGTTCAGAACTCCTGCCTAGGGAATGGGGTTGCTCACACTGGGCAGGGTCTTCCTGCATCCATTAATGTAATTAAGACAATTCCCCACAGACAGGCTCACAGCCAAACCAATGTAGACAATTCTTCATTGAGACTATCTTTCTAGGTGATTCTTGGCTGCCTCAAGTTGACAGTTGAAGCTAACCATCACAATGTCTGAAGTCAGGAAGAAAAGACAGATGAAGGCTGGTGCTCAGATTACTTTTTCTTATTCAGTCAGGAACTTAAACCCATGAAATGGTGCTGCCATATTTTAGAATGGTCTTTCCATCTCAGTGAACCCAATCTACAAACACTCTCGCAGACATGTCTAGAGATGCGTCTCTTAGGTGATCCTAGATCTTGTCAACTTTTGGTGATAATCAGTATTAGCCATAGCAACATTCCATGGTCTCAACTTCCCTCTGTTCCATCTTGCTGCCTGGCCACCTCACAGGGGCACAAGCAGATGGATGAAGGCACAGGGAGCTGCTGTGTATCTCTCAAAGGTCGCTCACGGAAATCTAAATGCCTAGCACTCTAGAATGAGAGCCCTGGAAACAGCAAATTCAGATGTCATCAGCTGAGAATAAGGTGACCAACACAAAATTATTTTTATAAAAAGGGGAAACTGAGACACAGATAGGTCCCCACAGGGAAAGTACCATGTGGTGATGACACAGAGCTCAGGGTAATACAGGAGCCAGTCCTTAGATTCTAAAGATCTCCAGAAAACTAGCAGAAGCCATGGGGGAAGGAGACAGGTAGCAGCAGGTAAGAGTCTCCCTTAGCCACCAGAGGAAACCAACCATACAGACACCTGACCTTGAACTTCAACCTCTGGGACTGAGATAACACATGTGTGCTACTTAAGCTTCTCCATATTTGTTATAACAGCTGTAGCAAGATTTAAGGTAGACCACAATGAAGTTAAATTCACTAAGCACACTCCTACAAGTTTGAAACACTATATATGCATACACACACACACACACACACACACACACACTAGGGAGGCAGGAATGGGGTGGAAGGATATATATGGAATAGTAAACCCAACTGCTCTGGAGGCATCATGCCCAGTTTCCCCCCCAGTTCAGGAACCTCTGAAACCATGCAAGGGAGAGAGCCGTCCTAGTCTGTCTGGAGTAAGTCTTGGAGAAACATTTCACAGGAGACAGAGAGATGTGCACCTTATAATTGCTGTGAAACTTGATCCTTCATCCTGCAGGGTATATATTCTTAACCCTGTTTTACCAAAAAAAGGGGCTGAAGGTCAGAGAAGTTATGCACCTTGGCCCATGTGATGGCTAAAATTATGTTTTTCTAATTACTGTGCCTATATCTAAAAGACAAAATGCCTCTAATTGTAAGCTCCACTTGCCCAAGGACAGATAACTCCCTGGAATACTGAGGCTGTTGTTTATGTAAGATAACAAATCACATCTTTTCACTTCTGCAAGCAAGCTTGGCTACCCCAACTACACAGAATGTGCTTGATCACATGTAGGTGGGAGATACGTAGGCAGGAAGTACATCAGGATGTATGTTTGTCCCTGATTGGATGAGGCAGGAAGCACATAGTCTTATGGGTTTTGCTTTTACAAGCCCTGTAACTAATATATTTCTCTGCCATACTCTTTGGAAGTCTGGGTATGAACCTGGCCAGTGTCCATGGCCTGGTCAGTATTTAATAAAGCCTCTTATTTATTAAAATTTATTCATGGTCAGACTGTTGAATCTCCGAATGGCTCCAGACCCATTACACCCAAGGCTACATGGCTAGAGAGCAGCAGGCCTTGTGTCTGCCTGGCCTCAATATGGACTCCTTTTCGGTCCTCTAGTCTACAAACATTGATCCTACGAATCCCATGCTCAAATCGGTGGGCTCGACAGTCCCAACTCAGAGATCTGCACAGACATAGAAGGTGACATTGTGATGCTGTGTCTTTACCTCCTCTAGTCCAGAGCAACTGTCGGCACCTCTGTAGCAATCAGAAGACAGCCAAGGACCATCTCAAGGCCTCTGCCCTCTGCTCGGTAACCTGTTCCCTTCAAGATGCTGGCTGTCAGCACCAGCCTCAGGGTGCACCCATGCTTCTCCACACTCTGTTCTCCTACTCGGGTTCCTTTCATGCTGCCTTTAGCTCTAGAGCTTCCTTTGGTTTGTCCGCTGCAGTCCTTGGCTCATGGGAGTCAGCCTTGAGCCTCTCCTAGTCAAGCCCATTTCTTTGTGTCCAGTCTGACATCCTTCCATGGTTGATGGAGAGGACACACAAGACCTTGCCTGGTGGAGAATACTGCCTATCCCTCACCCTAGGGAGTGTCACCTGGGCCTCTGCTAAGTGGTGCATAAACTGAAATCTTGGGTAATTTGGGCCTGGTGCCCTCTTTGGGGACCAAGGCCTGGCTCCCCTCCATCTCTTTAAATTGCATTCCCATTCTAGGCTTTTGTCTTGGGGAGATTAACTTTGGCCCAGAGCCGGTGAAACCATGTTCAATTCCCTGCTGGCCCACAGAGGCTGATAACTGGTTTTTCTTTGAAGCATTCACAAAAACAAACAAACAAGAACATCTATGGGTAAAACAGAGCTTCCTATTGAAGCAAAACTCTCTGCCACGCCTCTTTTCCAGCATTCAACACCTAGCTCCCCATTCTCTGAAGAAAGGGATAGTTGCTCGTATTCCCTCCAGGAAGTCTTCTCGTATATTCCCAGGACAACTAAATGATCCCCACAGTCCAAGACAAGCATCTCTGCTTAATCTTCCAGGCAGACTTATTCACACCCGTGTTTTAGGACACAGACCTGGACAAGTACATAGCAGTAATTAAAATGCACCTACCTTGGTATACTAAAAATAGTGTTTTCAAAGAGTAGAAGGTCACAAGGCAAATATGGAAAAGTTCATTTTATTTGGAACCAAGAAGCAAACCGTTTCCTGGAACCTGTGAAGGCTCACACAGTTCTTGGGACTCCAGAGGATTCTCATAGATGAGCTGTGCCTATCAATACCTTCCTCCAGATTACAGACTGCTCCTCTGTGAGCAGCCTATGTGAAGGGGCCCGATGTCCTGTAAGATCAGGGATGTACTGGGGAAGGCTGTTAGGATAGAGCATGCTGGGATGAAGAACTGCACAATGGGCTGCATTCAAATCCTCTGCTGATAGCCTGCACTTGCATGCTCCTAGGGCAGGACGCTTAATGTCTGAACCTCAGGTTTACAGATTTCAGGGTGGATCGTGAAGTCTGGTAAATGGAAGGGTTTATAGTGAATGCTGGTCTAAGACAAATGCCTCCTAGGGTCTTCTTTTATGAGTTGTGTTTTGTGGTCTTTGCTTGTTTCATGTGTCTTCACCTTTACCTGCGTTTAGAGGATTCATGGTGTAACTTTAGTCGAATTGCTTGACAGAAAATTGGGTGTCCTGTCAGTGAGTAAGCTGTGAAGGACTACATACAATGACAGAATACATACATGGAGCTACTCACAGCCTGTGATCATAATTCAGCCATTCCTCATCCTCTCACCAGGCAGGCGATGGCTCATAGGAGCCAGACACTGGGCTTTGCAGAGATCCAGAAAGGATACTGACTGAGGAGGGCCATACGCCCTCCAGCCCACAATGGGTCACATCTGCATCCCTTTTTAATCTTTAATCACACCTGTATTCCAGGCTTCTCTGCACATAGCTTCTCTGTTTCTGAGGGGAGCTGGCTGGAGGGTTCTACCGAGAAGGTAAAAAAATGTGTCCTGGTCACCTGATTTGCATTGTGCCTCTGGGATGTGCACGATCTCCTCAAGCAGACTGTTCTGGTGTGTTTGAAAAGCAGACCAATTGACAGTGACATCTGAGTATCTCCTAGGGGCAAGCAGGATGGCCTCAGGTCAGGCATACGAAGGAAATCTGCCTCCAAGGGAGGCAAGGGTGGGGGACTAGTGGCAGAACAGATTCATGATGATTCACTGAAACTTCTGGAAACGCACCCTCCCTGCCATCCATTAGAGGCAAAGACAGGCTTCCACCCACTCTGACAGTCGTGTGGCCATTTCTGGAAGAACCAACAGACTGTCTGCTTCAAATGACTCACCAGGCACTAAGTGAGCCTCCCGCCCTCCCTGAAAGAGGAAGCCCAAGTCTCTTGTGCCTTGGGCCCCAGCCTTCATCATCAGATTTAAATAACACAGGGATTTGCTCTGGTTTGAATCTAAAATGCTCTCATAGGCAGCACTGTGAACCTTTAGGAAACCTTTAGGAGTTGGGGGATGGTTGGCAGAAGTAAGTCACTAGGGGCAGGCCTTTAAAAGTTGTAGCCCTGCTTAATCCTGCACCCTTCCCACGGTCTACCATGGTGTGAGCAGCCTTCTCCACAGCCACCCACCATGAGCTGCCCCCTAATGCCTTCCCAGGCGAGATGGGCTGAAACCCTCAGAAATCATAAGCAAAACAAACCTTTCTCTCTCAAGTACTGTCAGCACAGCGCTGGCAACTGATCTGTTTCTCACCTTAGTAGACTTCGCATGCTAATCTCGCTCACTAAAAAAGTATTGCTGAGATTTTTTTTATTCTTTTTTATATTATACCAAATCTTCAAATGGTAGTGTATACTTAGCACTTTGGGCACATATAAGTCAAGTGTGCAACTGGCTGGCACCAACTGTGTTGGACACTTAGGTTCCCGAGAACAGTGGAGAGCTGGCAAGGGAGCCCTGTGATCGGGAACCATTGAGACGACTCAAGAGCACCAAAGACTTGGACATCCCAAAGGAAGCAAACTCACTTTCAGGGCTGCTAATATGACAGATGATGATTCCCAGGGTGTGGTGGGAGTTTATTTTTAGTTGTGTTTAAAATAATTGCTTTTGTGCACTTTTGGAAAAAGGGATGCATAGGCCCTGGCATTTCATATTGTTTACAGGTGTTGGATTTCTGTGGGGGTTGTTTAATTGCTAATGATCTGCATGTGCTATCAGCAGAATACCTGAGGAGTTCTGAATCAATAAAAGCACCTGAGCTCAGAGCTCGGGATCCACTGTCCATCAAGTATGGCTCTGGCCAGGATGATGGTTCCCTCTGCTGAGGTCTGGCAGGGTTTACATCTATGAATATTCCTTTCTGTCTCTCTGCTGAGCCAAACAGCAGTGTACTACATCAGGGTAAGTCCCAACCAAGATCCACTAAATGCCTCTGCAAAATTGCCTACAGCTGCCCTGTCTAGTTTGGTAAGGTAAATTAACTTAAGGAGAATTTAAAAGTCAGGTCAACCACTCAGTTGCATTGAGCACACTCTAAGGGCACATTAGCCATTGCGGGCAGAGGCTTCTTACAAAACATATGCACAGATGGCTCTATTAGACAGTGGCAGTTTGAATGTGGGTAAGTCCATAAAATGCACTGAGAGGTCCCATTTTCATGAGATGAAGATTCTGTAGGCTCCAGGGCTGATCATGCAACCAATTCAAACTCTGGAAAGATGGTGTTACTTTTCTTGTCTAACTAAAGATGTGGATCAAGGCAGAGTTTCTTTCACCTTTGGAGACAAGGCTTCCAGGCAATTCTGGAAAACAATCTGTCACCTCACAAGGTGGTGGGCAGGCCTAGCGAGACAAGGAAGTTCAGCAGCCCGAATGCTCCCTCACTTCCTCTTCTCAGACTATGAATGTTTGTATCTGCACGTCCTTCCTCTCTTCCCTCCATTCTTCTTCAGTGTGGACCAGCCATGGTTTTATCCTCTTACAAACAAGGATCACATCAATGCCTTGGGATCCCCTCCACAGCAGATGGAACATGCCGTGGTCAAGAAGGACTTGACAGAAGGCAGACAGCAAACTGCAGAGTGGACACAACTGATGGGACACAGCTCTACAGAAGCAGAAAGAGCACGTAAAGTTTAAGGAAAATTAAGTTAGTGCTGTCATTCAGAACTTACAAAGAGACCAGGTAAAAACAAACATGCATGGGAAATGGAGGGTAGGAAGGAGATCCATGGGGTCTTTGCAGTCTTTTGACCAAAAACAGAAAAAAGGAAAGAAGTAACCCACAAAGGTAGCTGTAGTACTACACCTACTGTGGAGTCTCAGCAAAGAAGACAAGGATGCATAATCATAGGTGCAAACCCTTCCAGACCTCAGCAGAGGGAACCACCAGTCTAGCCAGCGCCATACTGGACAGTGGAACCCTGAGCATCTGAGCTCAGGTGCTTTTATTAATAAAGAACTCAAGTATTCTACCAAGAGCACAAGCAGATCCTGAGCAATCAAATGGCCCCCACATAAATCAACAACTGCAGACAATACAAAAAGCAAGACTTAGGTAGCCCCTCACCCAACAGTGCACAAAACAACCATTTTATACATAACTGAAAATAAACTTCCACATCAGGGTGCAGAGTGGAAGTAGAATCTGAGTAACATTTGACACTGTGCCAGCCTATCATCGAAATCCTGATCTTAGGAAAAGGGTTAATGATATTGACTTGACAGAACCCAGAATCACCTGAGAGACGGGCATGTCTGTGGGGGATTATCTTCATTGCTTTAACTGATGTGGGAAGATCTGCTCACTGTGGGTAGTGCCTTTCCCACATAGGGCTCCCAGGCTGCACACACGGTGAGTGATCTGGGAGTGTAGCATGTATCCCGTTCTCTGCTTCCTGATTCTGAGTGTGATGTGACCAGCTGCTGCAAGCGCTTGCTGCCTTGACTCTCCACCATGATGCGTTGGACACTTGAACTGTGTGTGAGCCAGAATAAACTCTTAATTAATTAAATCCCTTAAGTTGCTTTTGTCAGAATATTTGCCACAGCAACAGGAAAAGAAACTAAAACAGACATCAAAGTAAGACAGTTGAAGAAAACAGCTGTTCAGAGACAAGTTTCTTTTAGTTACTCGAGGTCACGTCAACTTGGCGACAGTCTGATGAAGATGTGAGGGGTCTGTGCCAAAGACAGAGGGTAAAGTCATTAGGGCAGAATTAGAACTCTATCCTATCTGATGGATAAACTTGAACTTGATTGCTTGCATGATCTGTAAATAAGATAGCCCTTTCCCCCCAGTAGCCTCAGCTAAAAGTTATTCTGTGGCCATTTCTGATCACTCGCTTGCCTTAGTGGGGTCTCTGCCTCGGGAATCCTGGCCCAGGCAAAGGCAGCAGAGTGCTCTCCTGGCCAGGGATAGAAACCATGATAATACCTTAGGTGGTCCCCCTGCCCCTTGCCATTGTCTGGGAGACCTGGGTCTTCTCACTGCAGTGGGAAAAGAAGATCAACAGAGCTCCATGCCACCATGAAGAGAGGCTTGGATACCAACGATGCCTCCCCCTCTGCACCCTCTTCCTCACAGTGCTAGGAATCCCCACCACTCCTTCTGGAGCTTCAGAGCTGGAAGGTCCCAAGATACCCACTCCTCCTATGGAGCTAGCACTCGGAGATCTGAAGAGTATGTACAGGAGCACCTAGCATGTGGGAGTCGCAGCCAGGAGCCAGGCCAATCCTCCTGCCTCTGTTCTCCATATTTTAGGGCCCCTTCCACTGACTCACCCATATACATAGTAGGTGACATATACTCCGTGTGCCTGAAAGCTTTGAAATTTTCCCCAAAGCCCAGGCCTCACTGCTTTGGCTCTCTGCCCTGCCATGAGCTCACCTGATGATCAGAGTGGTTTTGAACTCTAATGATAATCCTACGGCAAGAGCGTGGCTCACAGAGGCTGCCAAGGGCTGTCTCGGAGGTGTGGGTTAATCACATTTTTAGATCTTAAAAAATGTGCTTCCTCTGGAGGTATGCCTGAGTTGTTTTTGTAATAATGAGGTTCCAGACAAGAGTCTGGGACTTGTAGGGGAGTCTTTGTAGAAGTACACCGCTGGGAAGGCTTAAACTCCTCGCAGCGGGGGCAGTTCTCCAGTGGTAGGCATAAGGTACAAAGTAAAGCATCTGGGCCCTACTGCTTCCCTGAGGGGCCTCAGAAGCTACAGCCTCATTCCTAAGCAAGCTTAGAGCTGGGCTGAGTTTCACTGAGGACCAGAGTTTTTCAAAGACAGAAAAAAAAAGAAAAGGTGAATCGCCCCTGAGCCAGAGCCCTGCACTTGAGTCCCCGCTGCTCTCTGAGAGGTGCTGAGTAAGGCCGGGGCTGGCAGCTGTGCCACTTCACAGCCCTAGCCTGGAGCTAAGAGGTGAGGGTGAAGGTTCTTCCTCAAGGGGAAGACTGCAGCCAGAAGGGGACACTCACTTGTATCACATTATGCACGCATGACCACAGCCCCATTATCTTGGTCATCATAACTCCTGGCTGGCCTATAAGCTGTGAGGGCAATCACAGGGATCCTCTGAACACCCGGGGAACAAGCTTCTCGGCAAGGGGGCAGTTCTGTGCTTCTGGGAGCGAGGGACGGAGCTGTCGGGGTGGGGCCATTGATATCACAGATAAATGCTGCCTCTACCCCTACTGCCTTCTTGCCCTCTTGTATCCCTGACATGCAACCTTATCCTCACCCCCAGAAATTACAATAGGCAACTGTAATGCTTGGTTCCTCTCTGGCTACACCTTGTTTGGCACAATGTATGATGAAATTGATGACTGGTCCTCTCTCTCTTATTTTTTTTAAATTATAGTCCAGGAAAACCTAGCAATTTAAACCCAAGAGGTGGAAGAAAAGAAATCTAATTCACATCGTGATCGAGGACTGCTTACCCGAAACCCCAATGTTGGTTTAACCGCACCCTGTGGATGAGTCAATGCATTTTTGGACAAGTTCCACACTTGTCTGGCTGGGGTTAATGTCTTTCTGTTTCCTGTCAGACCTTAGCAAAGACAACTTAACCTGATAAAATCAACACGCCTTTATGGAAATGTAAACAGACTTCTGAAGGGCATACAACTGTAAGCGGAAAAATTCATCAGTAAAGATGTTTGATCAAAATATTTAAGCAAGCAGAGAGGATCAGATGGAAAACCTCCCGAGGAAACCAGCCTGGCCTGACCCACAGCCAGTGTCTCTCAGAGTCTCCCTCTTCCTTTCAAAAAACAAATGAGATACTTGACCTTAAAAAAAAAAAAAAAAAAAAAAAGAAAACTTCAGATTTAAATAACATGGAGTAACATTGGTCTCTTGTGATGACTATGGATCATCGACTGAGCGGGATTGAGGATCACTTGAGAGACAAAACTCTGGACCTACCTGTGAGGGACTCTGTAAATTGGGTTAAGGTGGGAGAACCCACTTTAACTGTGCCATGGAGTCCTCAACTGAAGGAAGGGGGAAAGAGAGCTGAGCACGGCATTCATCGCCTCTGCCCCCTGATTACAGATGTGGGGCCAGCTGCCTGCCGTCACAACTCCCACCCATGATGGACTGAGCTTCAGACTGTGAACCTGAATAGACCGTCCTTCCTTAAGTTGCTTGTGTCAGGTATTTTTTAACAATGACGTGAAAGGTAACTAAGACACCATGTATCTTTTAGCCATTAAAAATAAAATTACTTCATTAGAGGGATCATGATGGATATCATGGTGCCTGAGGTTAAAAACCTTCGCTATAGGAGCCACCATTGTGACTTGCCCTAAGAGGCTAGATTCACACTCAGAGAAAGAGGGGAGAAGGAGTTTTCCTATGGAAAACCTTCCCCTTTGTTCTTTTCTTTAAAATAAAGTTTGTCGGTCACCCTAATGACCTCATCAAAACAAAGAAAGGCCATCTGATGGCAGAGTCTGGGGACTGTGTGCTAGGCAGCTTGAGAAAGCAAAGGCAAGGTCTGTGCTCTCTCGGTGCTTGTGGTTTCTGCTTCCTGGTTTCTTTAAGCATAAAAGACAAAAGATCAGTTAATTTCCCAACAAAAGAGATGGATACAGTAAGCATCAGCATTGAAACAGTCAAGCACCAGGAAGGCTAACAAGAGACTCCTAAGATTAAGCAGAGTCTTCTTCCTGGGACTTGGTGGCCAACATGTAGTCCCCACGTCACAGTCCTACGGCCCGCCCTTGGTGTGAAATGAGTGCTCCTCACCACGGATTAGCTACAGGCTTCTCTCAGTTGTTCACAGCTTCAGGCTCTCTGCTGCTTCTGGGGGGGTGAGTCTGGTTTGTGTCACTCACAGGAAACTCAAGGTCACCAGTGTATCCAAGTCAACTGTGACTGTATGTTCGGAAACACGTGGCAGCAGATACCACTTACTGAACAGACCTTATCTTATTTGTCATCAGAGTATGAGGTTCATATAGAAATCCCTCATTTTCAAGCAAGAAAAAGTAAGTCTGGGAAAAGTTGGGTCATTTTCCCAAGGCAATCCTAGAAGTGCTGTGGTTCCACCTCAGGTGTGGCTTCGAACTTGAAATCATAGCCCAAGCCACACCCCAGACCAGGTATGTATGTCAGGGTCTCTGTGCTAGAGCTTGTTTAAAGCTTCTAGATGATTCTAATGTAAAGCTGACTGAAGAACCCTGAGCTGGTAAGCAGAGTCAGGGGCTGACTGTGACTCCAGGCCACGGAAAGAACTATCCAGAGACTTAATAAAATATTCATCAAATAGCTTTCCTGCATGGCGTATGAGACTTGGGGTTTAGAGAAGGGAATTCATTTCGTATAATGTTCACTTTACTTATAAATGGGAGTAAACAACAAGGTTCACAGATAGTCAGATTTGTGGACAGCCAGATTCTTCTTTTGTGTGGTGTATGTGTGTGTGTGTGTGTGTGTGTGGTGTGTGTGTGTATGTGTGTGTGGTGTGTGTATGTGTGTGTGTGGTGTGTGTGTGTGTGTATGTGTGTGTGGTGTGTGTATGTGTGTGTGTGGTGTGTGTGTGTGTGTGTATGTGTGTGTGGTGTATGTATGTGTGTGTGTGGTGTGTGTGTATGCGTATGTGTGTGTGGTGTGTGTATGTGTGTGTGTGGTGTGTGTGTATGTGTGTGTGGTGTATGTGTGTGTGTGTGGGTGGTGTGTGTGTGTATGTATATGTGTGTGTGGTGTATGTATGTGTGTGTGTGGTGTGTGTGTGTATGTGTGTGTGTGTGTGGTGTATGTGTGATGTGTATGTGTGTGTATGTATGTGTGTGTGTGGTGTGTGTGTATATGTGTATGTGGTGTATTGTGGTGTGTGTGTGTGGTGTGTGTGTGTGGTGTATTGTGGTGTGTGTGTGTGGTGTGTGTGTATGTATTATTTTTGTGCATATGTATGGAGATGGGAATACATCAGGTGTACTCACTCCCTTGAGACAGGAAAAGGCCTTCCCCTAGGTAGGTGTCTCCTTCCCACAAGATGGCTCAGATATAAAGGTCCAAGCAAACACAAAGCAGAGTTTCTTGCCTGCCTGCCTTTACTTCTCGCTGGTGACTATCTATCCTTTTGTTGTTGCTGGTATTGCTACTGCCACTCCATGCTTCTTTGAATAGCAGCTCCAAGCTGCTTTCAGTATTTCATCACCAGATTGAGATAACTATGGCTGTTCTATTCTCTATCTCTCTCTCTATCTCTCTCTCTATCTCTATCTCATCCTGAAAATCCCAACTGATAGATACAGTCTCATGCTACCTTCTGGGGCTGATAGCAAGAACATTCACTCTTAAAGGGCATCTCACACCTTGTCTATTCAGACAGACAGGTCCTGCTGCCAATTCCAAAGAACATGCCAGTTAATAGTTCACATTTTCTAGGGCAAAATCACTGGACTTGAAATGCCTTCCTCTGGCTGCTAGGTAGAACAGAGCATCCCATCTCCTTGGCTTTTCCTGTCATAAGGAATGGATGAAAGACATTTTCCCTGTTAAAATGCCTGCTTTTCTGAGATGGGAACCTCCCCAGCCATGCTAACTCAGTATCTTGGTTGAGACATAAAAGCTAATCACAGCCATCAGCCATCAGCCAACACTGTCCTCAATTCACTCTTCCAGGGCAGATCATGGCGCTGACTGCACTCCGGCCTCCTTGGTGAACAGTCACACTCGTGTGATTTTATACCAGAGGCTCCTACTGCTGTACCCCACTCTTCATGGGTTTAGAGTATTCATCCAGGTGTTTAGACATTGACCCAAGACAGTCACTGGATCTCCTCTATGCTACCTGCGACACTCGTCAAAAATAACAAACGGCGTGCAGCCTTTACCCAGGCTGGCTTGGATGTGACATATGCGGAAGGTCATGGTAAGCCAACGTGAGGCCAAATGATGAAGGTCATCTTGGGAGTAGGGAGCAACATGGAAGGCAAGAAGAAGTTGCATGGAGGAAGGCTCCAAGAAGCTCCCTCAGGAGAGAGCATGGAGACCTCTGGTGGCAGCCATTACTCTGACCTCACTTAAAAGTTCTGAGTGGCCCTGAAGGCCCCTAAAATGTCTTTCTGGACTTTTCTCCCCAGGTCTCTGTGCTGAGTCTCCACTGACACATGCACAGCGACTCAGGTGGCCATGTTTTCAGTATCGCTTGGGCCCGGGTTATGTCAGGAATGTCCGTCACCCCCTCCATCTGTCAAGTGCCTTCTCATCCTTCAAGGACTAGTCCAAGTGTAATGTTCCCTGTGAGGTCTTCCCCCTGTCTAGCTGTAGGAATATAGAGGGCAGGAGGCTTCTTAGTCATTCTCTTCCCCGGTGTTTGGCAGAGATGTGCCCTACGCCTCCTCTTTACAAAGGAGGGACAGGGTGAAGCAACAGAGCAGCAGTTCTGGGTTGTTTGAGTACAGCCCAGAAAGACAGGGTATGGATGCTGGACAAATGGAACCCTGGTACAGCTGCTGGTAAGCCAACAGTCGCTGTGCCAAGCTCCTACTAGGGCTCAGCGATGATTCACCAGACCTGATCACAGCAAGCAGAAACAAAGAGACACCGCTGGGAACAACCAGTCTCAAGCAATGGCTCTAGAAAGAGCAGGCTCAGAAGCCTGTAGTAGTTCACAAAGGGATGGAGGGAACCCTACCAACTGTCATCCAGATGCTGACATGTCAGGGACCTTGGACAGGAGTATAATGAACTACCCCAGGCAGCCCAGCTCTGATCTACATCCTATGCTGGGAGCGCCAAAGTCAGGCTCAAGTCCAAGTTCACAGCAAAAGGGGGCATGCTTTTCTATGGCCAAAGCTCTAATCCTTTTATCCCAAACAGGCACCCTAAATCTACCTTAATGACAGAACCTTCTGATACATCATGGGGTGATTAATGAAATGGCTTTGACAAAAATCCGCTTGTGTATTTCAGAGAACCATGAACACAGTCAAGGGAAAAACCAAATCTATTTTTTCAGGACCACGGACAGCGCCAGGCCAGCCGTGGTGAGGACTGCTTTCCTTGATTCATTTAAAACTACAACCCAAGAGTCTTTCTCAATCTGAGGAAGAGAGGGATGGGCATAGAGATTCTTCCCATGTCCTCCATTGTGGGTGCATATAGAAGCTCCGGTAAGTTGAGGCAGCCGATGGTACAAGGTCTATACCAAATACAGAGTCCCAGAGGATACCAATCTGGCAGCTGGTACAGGAACTTATGATTTAAAGTAAGTTCTCCAGGAAGGGAGTAGTACTGAAAGGTGCCTGCTCTCAGTCACTGCAAGTCAACACTTACAAGATGAATGACTCTTGTCCCCTTTGCCCAAATCTGGATGCGCTGCCCCCAGACACCATCTTGGTGCCTTTTAGATCCATAACCCGAAGCCATGTGGACCACGGGAGAAACACATTCGCCTTGAGAGCTTGGCCCCTGAGGAATCTCTTAAGATGAAGGAGTGAGAGAATGGACTGTAAGAGAAGGTTACATGGAAGATGAGATGGAGGGCAAACTGAGATGCATGGAGAAATAACAGACATCCAGGTAGCAATTCCTAAGCATGCATTTGGAGAAGACTTGATGCTTTGCTGATCTGCATGTCACAAGTGTTTCTCTTGTCATTCTACTTCATAAAACTGGAGTAGAGTAAGAAATAGTGGAGGCTACGGGCGTGAGACACATGTGCAGAGAATGTATGCATACATGTATGTAAAATTCCCCTTTCTCTGTTTTCTCCAACACACACACACACACACACACACACACACACACACACCTGACACATTTGATGTTAAGCACTCAGCAGAAAGAGCTAGAGAAAATGTATCCACAGAGGAAAAGCAAACTTTGGAAGACAAACCCTGGTCTGGGTAGGAAGCACAGCTCTGTGTTTTTATGGCTTTGGCACTTCACAATCAGTGCAGATACACCCAGCAAATGTTTGCTCCTCCTCTCAGATCTCTTCCCCGCACCCCAATTTTCAAAGGGCCTGTAGCAGGTATTTGCGTTCTCAGAGCTCTGTAATTCCCACAGGGCCCTGCCGTCTGAGAACTCAGAAGCCAAATAAAATACTGCTGGCTGAGAACCACAGGCTATGCAGAGAAGAGAAAGAAAGGACAGAGCAGGAGAGATGTGGTCTGGAGGTGGGTATGGATGAGACTGCAGACCTGTGAGTTTATTTAGCTTATAGTACCAAGTCACAATTCATCACTGAGGGAAGTCAGGGCAGGACTCGGGCAGGAACTGAATCAAAGACCATGGGGAAACGCTGCTGGCTCCGTCTTTGGCTGGCTCAGCTACCTTTTTTATATAGTCCAGGCCCACTTGCCTAGGGATTGCACCACCCACAGTGGGCTGCATCCTCCCACATCAATCATCAATTAAGACAATCTCTCACAGACACAGCTACAGATCAGTTTGATTGAAGCAATTCTTCAATCAAGGTCACAAGGTGACTATATATGATGTCACACTGACAATTAAAACTAACCAGGTACCCTCTTTCATGGACAGAACTGGCCAGGCAAGGGGGATCAGCTGAGGGATGGGACATAGAGGGCACAGCTTCTGCACTCTCCCCACCATTCATTCTAAAATCACACCCTGTGTTCTTGTTTTCCAGAAGAATGGTAGCACACAGTACGATTAGAACATCAATTCCAACAAAGCACTGAGGGGAACAGCTGGCCCGCAATCAGTATGGTGTGTTTAACTGTCAGTGCCTCAGGGTAGGCAGGAAAATCAGACTCAAATGCTTGTCTTTCTAAATAGCAAGTGCTACAGGCTTCCAGATGGACAAGTTCAGGGCTTAGCCCCTGGGTTCCAACACAAGGCTTGGTTAAGTCACCAAGAGCTCTTGACTGTAGAGAGTGGACATGGGCACAGCCATATCAAGGACCCAAATGCCTCTGACCCATGGGCATGGCAAAGCCTCTCTGTGGTCCAAGTCCCGGGAGTTTACCAATGATTGATTAGTGTGTGCAAATACTAGCAATCACTACTTCCTCTTCCTGGGTGACTGCAACCTGAACCTATTCTCCAATAGAGACCCCACACCAAGTCTGCTTAACCCCTTCTCTTTATGTCGTACATAAGAAACTAGCTAAGTTTCCAGGATGCATAGCAGGTGCCCTCCATCAGAGTGAGCACAGCCCACCAGACCACAGCTTTTCTGTATGTGTATCTATCATTTCTTCAGTGTCTCTATTATTTCTTCATACCCCTGTCACTTCAGTCAGGCTTCCCGGAGGAGGAGGGGAAGAGGAGGAGGAGGAGGAGGAGGAGGAGGAGGAGGAGGAGGAGGAGGAGGAGGAGGAGGAGGGTTGTTGTGGCTCAAGTTACTTTCAGGTGAACTGGAGTACTGCTGTGATTTTTCTAAAAGCTTGCTTTCTAGGGTAAGGACTTGTCCCTGGCTGAGAAGCAGCTGCATGATGACCTGTCACACTCTTGACCTCTGACCCTCTGTGGTTTTGAATATGCCTAGCAATAAAGGTGCATTTTGCCATTTGCCGTCTCCTTTTGAACTTGCTCCAGTACAGCCTGCCTAGTGTCTCTCTGCTTGAGAAGAAAAGTCAGATGAGTGGTGGAGTGTACTGGGAGTGGTGGGGTGTGTACTGGGATGGTGGAGTGTACTGGGAGTGGTGGGGTGTGTACTGGGATGGTGGAGTGTACTGGGAGTAGAGTGTGCATTGAGGGTCAGTGACTACTCTGAAACAGTAGCAGGTGAGAAATGGCAGTCAGCAGACACCATGATTTCAAAAGGGATTCTCTGCCTGGCATGCAAGGACTAGCCCTTCCGAGGCCAAAATTTTCAGTATATCAAATGATACTAAGAGTTTGGAATGCGTATGCTTCCTGCCCAGGCCTGACTCATCAAAACAAACAGGTTTTCTGCTTTTAACAGAGACTGTAACAGACTCGATGGCCATTGTGACTCTTTCTGTCAAACACCTCCTAAACATGACTGAGGTATCTGCCTGACTTATTCTGTCTCAGCGTCTCCTTCTTCTTACATGAGAGGAAGAGTCTGTTGTTCTCAAGACAGCCAAGAGGCCGGTGACATGGCTCAGCCTGGTAAAGCACTTGTCCTACAAGCACAAGGACCTGAGTTCAATCCCAGGAAACCAAGGACAAAGGCTGGGCATGATCCTTGACCTTAGAATCCCTGCACTGGAGGAGGCAGATCTCTGAGGCTCACTGGCCAGCCAGTCCAGAGGAACTGCAAGTTCTAGGCCAATGAGAGGACCCACCTTGAAAATCAAGGTGGGCAGTACCTAATCAGAGACACTCAGGGTTTTCCTCTACTCTCTACATACGTGAATGTGCACAGCACGTGCACCTGCACACACAGGAACATGTGCTCATGCACATACACACATACACTCTCTCCTTTCTCAATACTAATGGTGTAAATCTATGACGGGGAAGCTGTCAAGTGACCAGAGAACAGGGCACACTGTTCGGAGTCATCTCCGCCCTGTTATTCCTGAAGCCTCATTTCCCAAGCTCACTGCATGCATTTTAAGAGCAGAAATGAGCTGAGATATTTCTGGCTTTGCCATTGCCTCCCACCCATGACTTCTGATAAGAGATTATTTGCAGTTACAGTAATACCATGCACAGAGCTCTACACAGAGTCTATAAAATCATTATTTTGGTTAAAAGTCCTGGGCTCACCACTAGACACAGGCCACTCTACCACCTATGACCAAGTCAGTCTGTCCCCAGGCCCCAGGTGGAGAGCCTGTGCCTTGAGCCACCTTGCGCAGTCCCTCACAGCGGCCTGTCTACTGCTCCTCTCACAGCACCTTTCCTCACCACGGAGGCTCTGGTGAGCTTCAGGAAGAATTAGTGTGTTCTAAAAAGTCAAGAAGTAGGAGAAAATTCACAAAGGGGATATTTCCAGAAACGCCACATGCTCTTTGAAAAATATGAGTTGTATAAATCTAAGATTAAATTGTCTTTTTAAACACACATGCATAGCAGTCTGTTCAAATACACATTTGTCTTAGGGAAGCTCTGAGAGCATTCTTGGGCAAAACCACAGAGCTTAGGTACGCTTATGACCATCAACCACGATGTGAGCAAGGGAGAAAAGTGATGGATGTGTCTGCCCTTCCCGACCCCACTTCCAGCCTGGCAGTGTGCTTTCCAAGGTTCCACGCTGAGGCCAGGGTGGGCCTTTCACCTTGGCCATTTCCGGTTTCCAGCTTGATGTCCACTGGTGTGAGGCTGGAGCAAAAATCCTCTCATGTGACCCAAGGCACAGCAACCTCCAACACCTCGGATGGTCATGTAAGAGTTTGCCACTAGATCAGAAGGGGCCCAAGCCATCTCCCCAGGACCAACCCTGCCTATGAGCCTCTAGCACTAACCAACCTCTCTGACAGGTGGGTGGCTGAATGGACACCCATTGTAGTAACTGCCTCCCAAGTCCCACCCACAAAACAGTACCAGGCAGCCCAGACAGCAGTCAGTAGGCCATCCTTTCAGACTCTGAGCAGCCTGTGCAGAGACCCCAAGAAGGCTGGAGCCACTGTCCCTGGGAGGCAGAGGTTGAGATAAGAAAGAGATACGGTTTGTGTATGGGCTCCAGGGTTCTTCGCTGCTTCTGGAGCGGGCACCAGTCTCTGCCCCAGCAGATTTCCTGTAACAGACACTCCTGCTGTGTGTTGGGTCACAAAGCTCACTCACTGTGCATTCATGGTTTGGGGAAGAGAGGCTTTGGCTTCCATCTTCTATCTAGAACAGAGTCTTAGTCTTTTGAGTTGCTATAACAAAATACTGAGTAGTTTATAAACAACATACATTTTTTTGCTCATTACTCCTAGGGGCCGGAAGTCCAAAATCAAGGTGCCAACAGATTCAGTGCCTGGAGGGGCTTCATAAATAGCACCCTTTGCAGAGTCGTCCATGGAGAGAGGGGAAGACACCTCTCTGGGCTTCGTTTATATTTAGCCTATAGTTTTCATTTATAGGGGTAGAGCCCTTTAACCTAACCACCTCCCAAGGCCCTGCCTTCTAATGCTATCATCTTGATGACAAGGTTTCAACACAAACAAATATTCAAAGTCAAGTCCCCGGGACATTCTGGATCTAATGACAGGTCATTAAAAGCCCCAGGCTGACAAATCAGCAGAATGAGCTGCCCAGATGTTTCTCATTGCCAGAGGACCACCCTCCCCCACCCCCCGCACCAGTTTCTTGCTTTTGGTAGCAGAAGAAAAACTGATTAAATTATTAAACAAGTCAAGCTACAAGGAAAATATGCAGACTTTGACCTGGCCTGGTCTCCTTCTGTCTCACTTGTGTAAGAATGTAACATTAGAATCCATCTGCTGCTCAGGCACAGCCCCTGCAGGGGCCTCTCCTCTCACAGATACTGCAGTCCCTACTGAGACACTGTGCACCTCTAACTAACAGACTTCCGAGTACCAGGATCTCACCTGGGGAGTGAGTTTACAGCCCAGGGGTATTGGTAGCCACTCATCCTGCTCCTCATCCTGCCTGGGAACCAGAGAGCCTGACAGCAGGCTTATGCTGTGAGACCTCCCCATCCACTCTGCCATGGGGGTTACTCCTCTCTTCAGTGTCCCCTCCCCCATGCTGTTGCCTATCTGTCCACAGTATAATAACTCTTCCAATAAACCTCTTATCCCCCAGCAATCAGCCTCAGTGTGCCTCTTGAACTCACGTCTGAGAACCTTTGGTCTGAAGTTCTTAGAATACATCCAGAAAGTCAAGCTGGGGAGGTGGATCCATCACTAAAGTTCACGCCGTGTGGGCATGAAGACTTGAGTTCAGATTCCCAGTACCCACATAAAAGTGATGACACATGTCTGTAACCCCAGTGCCGGTGAGGCAGAGGCAGGAAGATCCCCAGAGTTCATAAGCCAACCAGTCCAGTTGCATCAGTGAGCTCCAGGTTCAGTGAGAGACACTGATTCACAGGATAAGGTGGAAATGGCCTCCATGTGTGCCGATGCATGCACACACTCCTACACACTCTTACACACACACCCACAGGAACAGGAACAACACACACACACAAACACACACATATGTACACACACACCCCCCACACACACACAGAAACAGGAACAACACACACACACATACACATACCCATAGGAACAAGAACACCACACACACACACACACACACACACACCCCCATAGGAACAAGAACACCACACACACACATACACACACACATACAACACACACATAGGAACACCACACACATGGGTGGGGAGTAACGTGTTCTGAAAGCTGTGTAAGTAGACAGAAACACTCTGAGTGGGATTCATTTAAATTACACTTGAGAAAGCAGAAGCTCAGGGCTCATAGGCATTAGGCTGAAGCATGGTAAGAAGCTTCCAAGGACTCTACCTGGTCTGTTCATTGGAAACATGATTTCTGGCAACCCCAAGGAAGCCCCTCTACCCTTAACCATCCACATCCAGCTGTCGCAATGCCCAAAGTCAGAGTTGCACTTCTTTGATCTGGATTAAGGCTCTGAATGGACTCTGCTGTTTTCCCTTGAGCAAGATCTGGCATAGTTAAAGATGCTTAGCTCTCTTAAGAGGGTGAGCCCAGCAGTTGTGGGTGTTCAGCAGGGCATGCTGGAGTCTCTACCTTCCTTGGCTAACAGGAAGAGCTGAGGTAACTTGATGAGTGGAGAGGGTACAAGGGCAAGTTCATCAGAGGCAGCGGGAGGCCAGGGGGGCACATCTCGGGCATTTCCCTGTGCAGAGCCTGGCCACAAATTCTTTCACCTGTACTTTCCAGCAAAACAATGTCTGCACCAACTTCTCTGATCTCTTCTTTACATGTCAGAAGCCACACTCAGTGCTCCTAGGTAGATCAAGGGCTCCATCCAGGGTTCTAGCATGTAAAGGTGGGAGATCTTGCAATTCAAATTACAGACTTCAAGGCCCAAATTCCTATGCCTATCTTCATTACATTGAGCCCAAATCTAAAGGATTAAGCTGATTAACTCATAAAGCTGATGGATTGGGGGAGTGTGGGGACTGGTTACACGAAGGATTTCCCGCAGAACCCTTAAATGAGATCTGCTTCCTACCCCAGAAAGCTCCAACTGCTCCTAAATAGCACCCGCCTCAGGACCTCACCAGCAGCCATCTCTTCTTTGGGGGTTACAAGGATGTTAGATTTCACTGCTGAAGTCTTCTCCCACAATTTCCCAGAGGAGTCAGGCAGCAAGAAGGAGATCACAGAGCCCACATTTTCTCTTAAGTCTAGTCTGCATCCTGCTCCATAAAGCATATAATTTAGTACTACTATAACTTGCCCCCCAATCTTTGTGATAACAGAGCCCCCCTTTAGCGACTCAGCATCCTTTTCTGCCCCTCTAAGCCTCATGTCTTAACACCTGGGTTTCCAATGTAGTATTCCCAGTGAGAAGCGGGGAGAGAGGAAAGCTGATTTCAAAGTCCTCTGATACAAACCTTTAAAAGTGGGCTTTTTAGACTGAGTGTATATTGTTACCTTTTGTTTGAACAAAGGACTATTTGTGTACTGTCTAGTCTTTTGCATATTAATACTGATATATATATTGACATATATATTGATATATGCATCAGTATTAATAATATAATATAATATTATGATATGATAATGATACATTAATGATATCAAATGATATATGATACATCAAATGATATATTAATATCATTTGATTGACTAATTCAGTCCACATCTATTCTTGCCTTGTAGAATCCAGACTTTGACCGCTTCCATATTTTTCCATCAGACCACCACACCCAGTTTCACCCAGTCTCACCCAGTCGGACCCAGTCGGACCCAGTCTCATTACTTAAGTATCTTCACATACTGTGGCTACCAAAATCTTAAAACCAGCTGGAACTCCCTTTCTGTTTCTGAATCCCAGCTCTCAGCCCACACCTGTTCTTCGAGCTGCCCAGTGCACACACACCTACAAACTTGGTCAGATCCTTAGCAGCTCCACGATCAGACCACAAGCCTCACACTTGCTTAGACACCCACAGACAGCCTATTGCAGTGCTGACTGCTTCTCTCCAGAGAAGACATCACCACTGCTTGCTCCTGACGGACCTCAGGCTTACAGGCCTGTCCTGCTCTGCTCTCAGCAGACCTGCAGACAGATCATTTCAAGATAGAGTTCATCAGTCCTCACCCCCTGGGGCACTACATTTCAGGGTAAGAGGTGTTGTCCACGCTGCTCCCCCCACTCCATGCTACTTCCAGGGCTCAGCTGCTATGTAAGGCACCTGCCTCGAGTAATAGCCAGAAACTGCTCAAGATCACATGATATTTTTCTGGCCTTTAGGAAACCATAGATAGCTGTGAAATGTCCAAAGAGGCGTTGCCAACTTGGCAGGCCCCAACTGTACTGCAGGCATCCTCTGCTGGGCTGGCTCTGTCCTGTGTCACTGACATGACTAGGCTTGTTATCACTGAGCAGAGACAAGTGGGGTGAGAGACAAGGAAGAGCTGATAAATCTCATTAGCTGCCTGGCACAATTGCCCAGTTCTAAGTTAAAAAAAAAAAAGTTTATAGTTTTATTCTGAAATTGGCCTGAAGGCTAAAAAATAACATTTGCTAGTTTGGAAGTGACCTCCACAGCAGGACTCAGTGTGGGTCAGCACCTTGGACAGCATCTTCTGTACCCCAAGGAGGATGACCCTGTCATAGACAGACTTCCAGCTCCAGGAAGCCAGACCCTTGGCTCCTCCGGGGCAGAGGCCATTCTGTCCCATCTTAGATTCTGTCTTAAAGGTCAGCCCCAGATACCAGCAGGAAAACAAACAAATTAACAAATGGGCTCTTAATCTGCAGGAATCCCAGAGAATTAGAGCTGCCAGAGGGGACAGAAGCTGAGTGAAGAGCTTCCTGGAACAACTGATACCTACCCAGGGATGGGAGGGAAGGGACTGGAGATGCTCACAGAGCAGGGTTATAGCAGAGAACAGACAAGACAGACCGACCCTGCGGGCCCACGCCCACACCCACCATGTCAGGAAATACCATCTCTGAATAGAAGCTCCACCCAGCTTTTTTTTATGGTCTCAGAATCCACTCACTGCTAAAGTTCTTTTCAACCCCATTATCTTAATTAAACAAACGGACTTTACCTTCTGACAATTGTAACTATATTTAGACCCAAAGCAACACTTTCCGCGACATGAGCCTTCTATATTCAGTTTAGTCTCTGCCTGACTTTCTAGCTTAATTGTCTGTAGATTTATTTTTCCCTCTTCCACGCCTAGATCCTCAGTCCTGCACTCTGCAGAGGCTGAGGGTTCTCGGAGGGCTTTTTAGAGCTTTACCTGCCATGGCCACTGATGCCCTGCCTTGCCTTCTATTATCTACCTGCTGGGATTTTATTTTCTGGTTACAGTAGCTGCCGTCTCTTTTCCTTTATCCCCACTTCAGAAAAACTCTGTTTAAATTTGATGATCAAAAAATATTTTTCTTTATTAAAAAAGCCTTTGGCAAAAATATCCAAGCTTGAGAAAGCCAAAAAGAACTCAAAGATAACAGGGAGCTGGAAGGAAGGAGCGTGCAGGCATCTTCACAGCAATTACACGGTGCAGAATTGAAGATCACCAGGCAAAATGAGTTCCAGAGGTTGGAGACAGGAAGCAAAGTTGTCTCTAAACCAATACTGAAAACACCTGTGGCCCCCAGTTACTTCCTCTCAGACCGGTGTCTGTTCCCCCCAGCCCCTGCTATCCCTCTTATGTCCCACCCCCTTGCCCTGTTACTTCCTGTCAGAGAGAACAAGGTGCCTGCTTGGTCCTCTTTTCTAGCTTCATTTTGTTGCTGGTATAACACTCTAACCAAAAGCAAAGTTGAGGAAGAAAGGGTTCATTTGGTTACACATCCACATCTCAGTCCATCCTGGAGGAGAAGTCAAGTCAGGAACTCAAGCAGGAGCCATGGAAGAACTCTGCTTCCTGGTTCACTCTCTGGCTTGCTCTCAGCTACCTGTTTCACACAGCCTGGGGCCCCAAGCCTAGGGATGACACCACCCACAATGGGCTAGGCCCTCCTACATCAGTGATCAGTCAAGACAATCTCTCACAGACACAGCCATGGGCTAATCTAGGAAATTCCTTAAGGCTCTCTCAGATGACTCTAGGATGTGTCAAGGTGACAGCTGACACTAACTAGGAGATCCTCATAAAAGTTAAGTCTGAAAGGACCAGTTTCCACCTTCTCAGAACGGGCTCACCTAATCTACCCCAGACTCTGGCAAGCAGTAGCAGGGATTCTTCAACTGGCTGGGGAGGGGGCAGGTGTTGGCTGAACAA
Source organism: Cricetomys ansorgei (assembly GCA_026225945.1). Taxonomy (NCBI): domain Eukaryota; kingdom Metazoa; phylum Chordata; class Mammalia; order Rodentia; family Nesomyidae; genus Cricetomys; species Cricetomys ansorgei. Next base: position 5,256,199 of record JAMJFZ010000116.1, read on the forward strand.
AAAGGCTTCTGACTCCTTCACACAGATGCTGGACAATGAAGACAAGAACATGAGGCCATTCTGTAAACTTTTTTCACTTCAGCTGTGTTAACAGGGAGCTTACCAACAAGGAGATGAAGGAATTCATTTTAATGAACTGAAACACACTGGTAAGCATAGTAGATTCCGTGTGCACGGTACAAAGGTCCTCAAAGACAAGAGGAAGGCAGGAGGCCTGGGACTCAGAGAGTTTCTCTCCTCTGTCCTCTGTGTGTACAGATGGAGGGCATCGAGGAAGGGGTGAGGTGGGGAAAACACGGCAGTTGTTTCCAGGGCTGTCTGTGAACTCCTCACCTCAAGCCACCCTCCTACCTTGGCCTTCCCAGTATCTGGGATGATAGTATGTTCCACAGCTCTCTTCTTTCCTGGGAATCCTGATTCCCAGCTGCGATTAGGTGATGCTGCAAAGACACAGCCAGGAGGAAGGCAGAGACACGGTGTGAGTGGTGAATGGGAGACCCTCACAGAACCTGAGCCACAGAACGAGCTTCTCTGTGCAGGGTCTAGCTCTGCCACGGGTACCAAGTGCTCGCAGTCCACAGACCTCCATCCCACGGGAGGCCAGGCCACCTCCCAGCCCTGCAGTGAGGCTCTGTATTGTTTAATTAGACACGAGTGTGGGGTAGATGCCCAAGGACTCCATGGAACCATGCTGTGATGTGCTCAGAAGAGCATCGAGATTAAAGACAGCTCAGTGGATGGGATTCCTGGCAGGAAAATGTTGCTGAATTTTCCCGAAACAAATTGATTAGAGATAGTGTTTTCAGAACTCCTGGAAGGGTGACAGCTCAGGGAGCTGCCAGGGCTGAGGCAGGATATCACCTGCTGGAGCTGAGGACAAGACATGACAGCATAAGCAGAGGCCTTCCCAGACCACTAGGCATGCAAAAGCAAGAACAAAAGGACAAAGGACGAGACCTAATCACCGTGGATTCTGGAGAATTCTTTTTTAATTCTGGGAATGTGGCTGTAAAGGGTTTCACTGTGTTTCTGGGAGTTTTGATGGAATTAATCTTAGCAAAATGGACCATCTGCTCAAAGTGACCTTTGGCCACAGACAGTGATTTACTCTGAAAGGGTCCCCACAGTTCCACCAGGGCCCCTGGGTTCTAATTCCCTATGGGTTTTCTTTGTAAGTCCTCAGGGGAGCCATGTGAGATTACATCTGATAGGACATAGGACTAGATAGTTCATAGGTCACATTTTCCTCTGGGCTACAGATCAGGCATCTCTCCATTTTCCCCAGCAGGGGACTAGACATACATACGGAGATTCTGGTTGGATGGAGTTGAACCTGAATGATGACATGTGGTTTGGGTCTGAGTCAGCTGTCCCAGAAATATTCATAAATGTAAAGTGTCCTAATCATGTCCACAAGGCCTGGGCCTCCTAGTAGTTGCTTCTGGACAAGAGCTCAAGGAGAAGTTCTTAGGAAAGGGCTGCTGGGAGCCTGACATAAAGCAGGAGGGAGCAGTGAACCTATAAGGTACAAGTTATAAAATGGAATGGAAAAGGCTCAGTTCACGGTGTATGTGTATGTGCACATGCATGCATTTGAACATGTGTGCACATGTATGTGCATGCATATATGCATATTTATGTGTGTGCACACGAATGTTTCAGGTGTGCAGAACACTACAAAAAGGCTTCAAAGTATTGTCACCTACAGTATTTAGAGTTCTAGAAAATGTATTCCAGCAAGAAGGGAAAAAATAAAAGGTAAAGATGAAAGCACTGGAAAGAAATTAGGAGGCACAGAGTGGGTCCTCTGTAAATGTCTCATGTGCTAAAGTAAACAGAGCCTGCTTCACAAAAGACAAAGCAGGGGACCTAGGGAGTAGAGAAGGTAGGGAAGAAAGAAAGAGGTCCCGGTGTCATTCCAACTGTTCAGAGATACTAAGTAAACACTCAAGGTGGGCAGAGTGGCCTGGGACAGGCTCTGGGGCAAACTCAGGTTCAAAGCCAGAGAAGGAGACTATGTGGGACAGGTCTTCAGTTTAGCTCTTCCATCCAGAGACAGAAGTACTACCAGGAACACAGAACCTGGTTAGCCCAGGATACTGGGACTCTGCCGCCCTGTATAGACCTGGCACCTTGGGGCAGCTGACTATAGCCAGAGCCCTCCAGGAAGCCAGGCTGGTTGTGTGAGACTGTGGGATGTGAGTGTCCCCACTCAAGAGCAGGGTGCTTCAGGGACCACAGACCGGACTGGGATCAATGCAGCATCTGCCCATCAGGGGAGATCTTTACTGAGGTGGGTGGGATCTTGAATGTCCCTCAGAGTCCCAGCTGACAGCATTGTGGAGAGGAGGTGGAGTCTTTAGGAGGTGGAAGGCTCTGTGGAAGGAGGAAGGTCACCCAGTGCATGTCCTCAAAGGGAACACTGGCCCAGGCCAGTCACCACAACATAGGCAGCTTTCTCTGCCTCCTGCTCCCTGCCATGATGTTCAGAGCCAGAGGGCCTCAAGGATATCAGATGGAAAGCACTGGTGGAATCGTCTGGTCCTGTTTATAGGTTGATTTAGCTCACATGTTTTCTTAGCGCATGGAAGCTGACTAGTAAACTCATTAACTATCTGAGTAGCTCACAAGCTACCCCATAGCAGAAGCAGCCTTGCGGCTGGAAGTGGCCTTACTCATTTATCTCCAAAGTGCCCTCCTCTGTGATAGGCTTATGTTCAGAGCCATCCCAACATCCCAATGCAATCCTCAGACACTCAGAGTTTACTCTTAGTGTCTATGTACCTAGTTGGCTGAGCCCGGGGACCCCCACTTCTTACCACAGTAAGGACTGCACCTAGCTCTACTTGCCAGGGGCTGGGGGGCATTTACTCTCCCTGGTGTGGGTGGTCACATCTCAGGGGCCGTGCAGCAGGTTCTCGCAGATTCTACTATAAGGCTCTGGCACCCAGATCAGCCCTGCTCTACGGCCTTTCTACACTCTCCTCTGACAACTTGCTCTCTTGCTTGCCTTCATGGGGCACGGATGGGCAGCAGTGGGTCATTTTCCACCAGAGTTCACATCTAGAAGGTATGCATCTACAGGGCTTCTCTGTGAAATAATGAGAGATCTCAAGAATTGAGCCTCAGTCTGGGTAAGGCTACTCTGTAACCTGGATAGCAAAGGCAGTGGCTCCCAAGGCTTAGCAGGCACTGGAAACATGGCAGCTCCAGCACAAAACCACTGTGCCGCACCCTAACCCCGAGGTTCTAGCTACACATCCTTAGGATGGGGGCCAGAATTTGCTTTTTCTAAACCAAGGCCCACACATGAAGAGCCAAGCCTAGTAGCTAAGAAGCAGAGAGCAGACCTGCCAAGCAAGGCAAAAGGGCAATTAATTTATGGGGATACAGCAGGAGACAAATTGCTCTGAGAAGCAAATATTAAACAAAGGTTGTACATGCAACATAAAATGTTTAAATGCCGTGAATGGAGAAAAAGGGGTTAGTGAGCAAAATCTGATGGGAACTAATTTGGGTCGGGAACAAGAGAGCCAGGGAGTTTGAGGAAATAATTTAGGGTAACTTCTAGCCTTTTTTTTTTTTTTAGGATAGCCATGATTTAAATAGGCTGCTTGATTTTTTCAGCCTGGGAATTCCAGTATTTCAGCATCCCAAACTAAGCTTGCAGATGGCCTCTTGTTTCTGAAAGCAGCTGGAAAGATCTTTGACCGTGCCTGACAACTGAGAAATGGTGGTCACCAGACCTGGAAACCCCCAGTCTAGGATAACGAGATACAGAGCAGAGGTTGTGCATTAGCAAAGGTCTCTCCACCTTCTACTCTGAAACACAACCAGGTAGGCACCTCAGCTCCCCTGGGGCATTTCTCCCTACACCCACCCTGCCTCCATCAAGCAGACATGGGCTGCCTAGATGCCTTTTATTCTGCAGCTGTCAATTCTAGAAGGATTTTCAAGGCGGTGGGACACAGAGGGAAGCCTCAGTAACTGTGTGGTCAGAAGCCCTCTTCTGGGAGGGAATCCAGCACTGGCAGAGGGGTGGCAAATGGATGGGAAGGGAGACCCAGAAGAGCTGCATGGGAGCTGGGGGGGGGGGCGGAAAAGGGGAAGGGAAGGCGGGCATGCCAGTTCCTCACAATACAATACCCCGGGTCTAATCAGTGCTATTGTTGATGAAAACAGTGTAGAGACCAGGGCTTTTAGGGCTATCGTGGTGCCAACTCCAGGGGTTCTTTCCTCTGTGCCTCCTCATTCCATTCAAATAGCACCTGTTGGGCTATGCACATCCCTTGTCCCACTGGGCTTTGAGGCAAGGCTCAGGATGTCCTTTTCACTAAGGCAGATTTTAACAGTGTTCATTCGCCCTCTATGTTCTTACTTAATCTTCCTGACAATTGTAACAGTGAGGCAGGGATGTGGCGTCTTTCCTTTTAGAGAAGGACACTCAGGCTCTGGAGGTGTGGTTTGCTCAGAGTTATACAATGGCAGAATGACCCCACATTGACAAGTGCCTTCAAATGCATCCCTCATTTGAACTATCTCCGTGACCCTGAAAACCCCACTCCTCATACTCTGGTCCCTCATTGGGACGGCAGGGGCTACCATTTTATGTTGAAGACTCTGAACCACATGACCCTTTCCGGTTCTAAGAAGAGGGCACACCAGGCTTTTCTGCAGGAGGGTACAGAGAAAGGGTGTGTATGGAATTCTGCGTGGCTTTGGAGTCTCCTAGAGCAGCAATACCTATGGACCACAGAGATGCTAAGGAAGTGCGAAACACTTCCCCGAGGACCAAAGAGAGAGCTGGAGAAGCAGGGGACAAGGTGTGTGGAGCGGGGGCTGAGTTTTAGATAGAAGAGTGCTGTCTTTATTGAGCTGAGGGGAACAGCCAAGCTGACTTTACCAAAATGTGTCTGCCCTGTGTGGCTCTGTGCAGCCTCCTCCTCCCTGACCTCAGTGGACTTAGCAGCTCTCTGGAGAGCTGGGGAGAGGTGTGATTACAGTGCTGGGCAGTGTGCGTGCACACACAGGTCGGGCTGGATCAGGGCTCCTGGTCTTAGGAGGCAGGGACTCGGCAAGGGGCACATGTTCTAGACCCTAGGGCTTTCCTTTCATTCCAGTTTCTGAATGTGGAGCTAAGAAGGGCAAGAAATGGGCACATTTGAGGGCCAAGTGTTTTAAGTCCTCATCCACTGGCCAGTGCTTGGGTGCCAAAGGCCAGGACTGGCGTGTGCTACTGTGTAACCGGGGATCTAACGAGCAGCTTCATAAACGCTGAAGATCTGAGGAGAAATGAAGTCACACAGCTCACCCCTGTCTTCACGTGGACATAAGCACTCTGCCAAGCAGCAGTCTAGTTCACCATGTTAAAAGGCCCTCTCGTTATCCTTAACCCATTTGTGATGCGTGTGAAGAGGATGGTGCTCCCCGATGCTATGCAGCTTGGGACTGTCCCAGTTCTAACTGTGCCATTCCAACTGTACCCAGGAGCATCGTCTAAGGGAAGCCACATGCACCCATTGCTGAGACTCCTTGAGCAGGGATCAGGGAGCGGCCAGCTTCACACTGACTGCACAGTTGGTAGGACGGCTGTGCTGGGCCCTGCAGCCTTGTGCTATGGCCTCTGCTCACTGTGTGGCTCCACTTTCACTCTTTAGGGACACAGCTTCAAGCATGTGAAGCCAGGTCTTGAGGTGAGTATCCGGTAGGAGGAGAGGAAGCCAACAGGATCCTGATTAGCACATGCTCCCGTGTCCCAGCTGCCTGCAGAACCTCGTGTGGAGATGGTAGAGTGGAAGGGTCATCTCCAAGCCCTCTTAAGCCCTGAGCACATCTTCACACCCACACCAGCCATCAAAACACAACTGCATACCTCACAGCCAATCGGCTCTGGAGACTGAGAAAGAAATCTTCGCTCCATGGGGCAGTTACAGTTTTGTACCTAACACAGGGCTACATGTTGAAGAGAAAATAATTACTTGGGGACAGTAATAAAAGAACCAATAAAGAGAGACTGTTGTGGTAGAGTGTGAGTTACATGGCCCTAACAAGAGCCTGTCCAAGCAGGTTGCTCCATGGAGGTGCCTGGCCAAGGCCAACCCGCTACACACTTTGGTATTTGGGTGAGACTCTTATATTTGTTTTATTTCCTCAGAAGTGCTCCTGTCTTTTCATACAAGGAGGCAGAGGCTCAGGGACATGAGAGTTAACAGGATGTGCCCCAGCTTCAGATCCCAAACCTTTCCGTTAGCCCGCCCATCCCCTCTGTGATTACAACTGTGCAGCCCTGGACAACCTTACACAGGGTCTCAACAGCATCCCCCCATCAACACAGGAAGCAGCTGGCATCTGGCTAGCTCTGTTGACCTCTGTCTCTCAGTCTCTCTCGTGTGCACACACATCAGCTGGGATCTTGTTAGATAGCTGATCCCAATTTTGCTGGCTGTGAGAGGCAGCAAGAGTTTGCATTTCTAACAAGCACCTGTAGGGCTCCAGGCTAAAGAGTGAAGTTGAAGCGGCGGGTGGTCCTCGCCCCTCAGGCTTGTAGGATAGCCTGTTGACTCCTTTACTCTTGAAGCCCTGGAAGCTGCTACTCAGCATACAGATTGGCAAAATGTCTGCCTGCCCTGTGGTAATCATACACCTTTGTCTCTGCAAAAGGCCATGCTAATTAAGGCTTCCCCGAGAGGTGAGAAGCCATGCCCTTATAGGGAAAGATTATTTATTGGGAAGAGCCCCTTGAATAAACGAGTTCGGGTCCACCAGATGCCGTCTCCGTCTCGTGTTCGTTCGATCTCAGCAAGCGTGGTCAGACGACACCACGCGGTCCAAGGAACCCATGTCCCAAGCGTCCCCGGTGCTTCCCCACGGCTTTCGGCTTGCCTCTTCTCGCCCCTGGCCAGGGCGGGAACCAAGCGGTATTCCAGCCAGCTCCGGGCTGGGATAGGGCTGTGGCAGAAAGTGCCGGGGAAAACATCCGGCTAAAGAGGGGAAAACAAAAAATAAAAACAACAAGCACCCAGGGGTGTGGGGCTGCTGCATGGACTCTGCAGAGCGCAGTGTGTGTGGCAGGCCCACAGGCGGAGGGGAGGATGAGGGAATGTACTTCACCAGGCAACAAACAGGTGATGGACTTGGAGAGGAGAAACATGGTGGTTTCTTGGGGAGCTACGGGGAGGCAGGCAATACAGGAGAAAGAAAAGGCTTGCAGGGATGTGTGGCTGGAGAGCCTTTTGCTAACCTGCCACTGAGGTCCTGGGTGGAACATGGACTATATCTGAGTACTGCCAGTTCTAAGTCAGAAAGGCCAGTCTGTAGCTGATATGTGACTACATCTAAAACCCAGCAATGCAAGCCCTGACAAACTTGTTCAGGGTACAGGGGGTAAAACCAGGCATAGTTTGGGTTCTGGTGGAAACAGAGCCCAGACAAGGCTTAAGAATTTAACCTCCTTCCCAAATCTTTAATTTTGCATGCTGAGTCACAAGAAAGGATCCATGATCTTCCAACTGTACTTTAAAATCTGTTCAGCTGCAGGTGGAATCTTATTTTCGTTGGGCTGGGCTGGGATTGCAGGGGAATCAAAGTCTTAAGATAGGAACTTCAAGTCAGGCAGGGACAGGTTAGAGACTACACCAATTCACAACTAAGCCCAAGGCCTCCTCCAGGGCTGCTTTACTATGGTGCCAGTGGCGCTTGGAGTTTCTGCTCTCTGAAGCAAATGGGATAGGAAGATTATTAGTATGCAAGGCTGGTGAAGATATAAGAACTCATTTAACTTTCCCATTTTCATAATTAACAGGTTCAGATCAGAACTTGCTCTAGGGGCAAACTTGGGTAGACTGCAAGTCCAGCCCATAATCCAGGGCAACAGGTGGCCCTGCTGAATTCCACAGTGGAAACTTCCTCTTCCAGAGGAGTAACGAGAGAGTGATTAGGGCTGGTAGGAGTCTCCTGGGCAGAACTTTCTGGAAGAGGCTTCTTTGGGGGAAGAGGTGAGTAGGAAAGAGAATTAGAGCTGGTGCCTCAAGGCTGGACTGGCCATGACGGGAGGGGGAAGGCCAAGGAGAAGCCTCTGCAGAAGCAAGCTCACGCAGGCTCTGTGCCTGTCACACGAAGCCACTTTCAACTGTAACTGGAAACAGAAGTTTGCATGAGATCTCTGGGTCGGGACCTTATTCAGAAGCTGTTGGGAATTATCAAAAGATTCAGAACAAGAAAATTACACAGAGCTGTGAAGTCAGCCACAGATAGTTCTTAACCATCTGAAACTAAGGCAAGGTCACGTGACTTACCACCTCTACTTAGTAGGAAGCTATAGTTACTGCCTAGCCCAGGCCAGCACCTGAGATACCTACACCCTTGCTATGCTGTGAAACTCTCTCTCAAGCAGATGGTTCCTCAGGGTGATGGAGAGATGCTGCTCATGAGGAGCCTGAGGAAAATGATATTTTACTCTGAGAGTTAAAGAAACTAGTGATTAACCCAATGCTGAGACTTCATTCCAAAAACCTCAGACACAAAGAAATGCAGCTTACATAAGAATATTGTTTGCAAGAAGAGAGGTTGTCTGTGCAGGCTTAAGTTCCTTAGAGAGGATGGGAGGGAGAGAAGGGGAAGGGAACAAGAAAGGAGAGGACTAGAAAGACGGGGTGCAGAGGAGAAACAGGGTAGGATGGTAAACTACATGTGTGTCCCTAAACACACAAGTGATAAACCTGTGACCAATGTTTATGACTTTAACACAGAAAAGAGGTCCTTGCAAATGTCATCACTGCAAGAATCTCAAAATGGACCCCTCTTGGGTTCAGAGTTGACCCTGTTTCCAAAGACTATTGTCCTTTTAAGAAAAAGAGAGGGAGATTTTCCACACAGACAAGGGGCTAAGGGACATCTGAATATCGACAGAGACTAAGGCCAGGCTGCCACAAGCCAATGATAATCAGAAGCCACCAGAGGCTGGTAGTGTCCTCCCATAGGGACCCAGAAGAAGTGTGATTCTAAACCTCTGGACTGCAGAGCTGTGAGATGAAAATACTTGCTGTTTAAAGCCACCGAGTCTGGCAAAGCACTGTAGCCATCACTAATACATCAGAGATCCCTGTCTGGCGATATGTGAAGGCCGTGGTAGCACAGTACCATTTTCCAGATGCTTCTTATGTGATTTCCCCCTAGAAGTTGGAGCATCTTAGGAAATACAGGTGTACACAGATACCTGAAGAGCCATGCAAGGCAGCTGCAAACTAAGAGAGGACCTGAGACTCGAGGACTAGATGCCACTGAGAGTCCGGAGCCAGGCTGCTCCATGGGCTGCCCTCAGCCACAGTGAAGGGAAGCAGGGTCTGCCATGGACACGTTCTGATCTCAGAGCCTCCGTGTTCAGACACTCGGCCCCCTGCCCTGTCAGTAGCAAGGCATCTATCATTGCCTCAGCCAGAGCCTCAGGATTTCAGGTGTCCCATGGGCAACTCTGAGGTTGTAGACATGAGTAATCTTTAAATTTGAAGAAGGCTCCCTGCCCTAAGAGGCCCTGAAGTGCCTCATATGCCCATTTTCAATTCTTCTCAACACCCACCCCTGCCCAGTCCATTCAAAGCATTAAAGATTTTTCACAACAGCCAGTGGTCTTGGATGGGAACATTCAGTCTCCATGAAGTGCACGTCCACAAATTGCTAACCAGTGTGTGGCATTTTGCCAATCTTTACCTCTTCCCAGAAGAAGTAACAAAGCTCCCCTGGTCAAGCAGAGTTGATTTTACAACACTAATAACCAGCAGAGGTAGGGGGTGGGAGGACTGGCAGCCAGGATGGGCTAGATGGAGTCTCCATCCTCTTCGCCCTTAGTGCAACTTCTGGGATGATTCACTGATAGGGAAATACACGGACACCCAGACACACACCACCACCACCACCACCACCACCACCACCACCACCACCACCACCACCACCACCACCACCACCACCGCCGCTGCTGCGGCCATCACCCACAGAGAGGTCTGTGCACTTGGGTAGCAAGCCATGGATATGAGGGGTATGCACACACAGGTGCAGACGGTGCCCAGCTCTGCAGAGGGAGACAGCAGTACTGGAGCCCACTCTGTGGTAGCAGGGATGCTGAGCAGGTCCTACCATACCGTGACCCCTGTGCACCCAGAGCAGCCTGGGTCACCTGCAGTGACAGGGAGGGTGGGAAGAAGCCAAGATCACACAGGGAACTGTGCTGCTCCTGGGCACAGGAAACAGCTCTGCTGCTGGGTTGCCTGGGTGGGTGGAAGCGACTGCTGGTAGCTCCAAGGAGCTCTGCTGCCCATGGCCACAGATAATGGGGCCCCGCCTCCAGCACTAGTCAACAGGCTTAGAGCTGAAAACATTCCTATTCGGGTTCCAACCTGAGAGAAATGTCAGGGAGGAATTAGGAAGTGCTTAACACAAAGCCCTGGATGAGGATGCTGGCAGCCCCCCAGCAGTCTCAGCCTGTGCTTCAGCAGACAAACCAAGCTGCTTTCACTGTGCTCATCTGGCCAGGAGGGGGAGGATCAGGAAAACCTGGATTTGGCATGCCAGTCCTTCTTCTAGCCCAGCTCACAGTCTGGGGTTTGCAAAGCATCTGACTCCCAGGGCAAGAAGTTAGGCTCTGCCAAACAGACACAGCGTCCTCTCCTCCAAAAACAAAATATGCAAAACCCACTCACTCCCCAAATCCTCCAGGCTTAGGCACCTTTGCTTTTGTTTCTTGAGCCTTCCCCCACCCCCGCCTGCTCCCTAGGTCAGTCTTTCCCTCAGGTCCTCCATTCCTAAAGGAAATGTTCTGAGTCCTTCCCACTGCCAACTGACTCAAACCTTGGAGCAGCACCCAGCACCCTGCTGGAGTGGTGCACCATTGTTTCAAAGCTTCTTTTATGAATTCAAGTTCAGGTGGGTTCCTCCAACTGCTGGAATTAGGAAGAAAGGGCTGCCGGTGCCCTGCATGGTGTCCGCTAGCTGCGGGGCCAGAACTCCTCTCCTTGTGGAGAGTACCAACATCCTGTTTCCCCTGTTTTCTCTCAACATGCTGTCCTCCCTCCTCCAGCATTTGCCATGGGGCTTATCCCAAGCCTGCAGGAGTCTCTCTGCTTATGATGAGGACAATCCAGCGGACAGTTCACTTCATCCAGGTGGTCCCAGAGGGCTCCTAGAGTTACCGTGCAATAACACACATTGCCAATAGGAGGCATCGGGGTGGCCTGCAGCAGATAGGACTTTCAGATGCTATATAACACAAACAAGTGACCTCTTTAAAAAATCTATATTCCGCAAGCCAGAAGTTATCTCCCTGTCTTGTTTAAGCATTTGCAAGAAGTGTGCTGGGAAATACAGCACACCACAGAAGCTGCCTGCAAATAGACCTCTAAGGAATAAGGTGCAATTCTCAGCAAGCTGCCTGAAGCAAGGGGCTTTTTAAAAATTAAACCTGTCATGGAAAATATGCTGGCTCTCATTACTATGCACAGCCCAGGAACAGTTATGTGGATGTAAAAGCCAGGGAAGCCAAAGGTCTGGGAGCTGCTGGGTTGCTGTAATACTGCCATGTGCTCTGGGAGTTGGAGAGGACACAGCCAATCCTCTTGGCCCCCTGTTACCTCTCCATCCATGCTGATCCACTTGTTCTATGGAAGAAAGCTTGCCCTGAGGCTGTCCTACCCGGGAAGCCTGGGCACTTCCCCTGGAAGCTTTAGGCAACTTCTCCTTGGGCAGAGAAGGTAGGAAAAGATCTAGAAACTCATTTGGGATTTGGGAGATTTGAAACTAGCCAGAGGCTTCCCTCTGCAGACTTTCTTGTTGAGTACTTACTGATTAGCAAATCAATTTTATTGTTCTCAATGCAGCACATCCAGGTAAATACATGATCATTAACCACAGCCACTCAACCAGCCATCCAGCGATGAGGTAGCCTCCATGAAGCTCAGAGGTACCCCGAAGGGTCCAGGTTTTCTCCCCAGACAGGCAAACTGATGCCTCTTGTCATTACCTACTGACATCTCTTCCTAACTGCTCTTCTGGTTCATGGTTCACTCTCCTTATTTAACGGCTTCCCCCAGCCCTGGCCAGGCTCTGGGCTTGTTTGTTGTATCTTCAGGGTCCTGCCCAGCTGTGAATCTCCACTTAACCTGGCATCTAGCTGTCAATCATCTGGCTACTCATGATGGACAGAAGCAAATTGCCACAGAAACTCTCTATGTCACCTTGCAGCTGAGCCATAAGTAAAGAGAAAGTGGCCAGGATTACCCAGCCTCGTTATGCTTCCCAGCTCAACGATGTGAACCCAGCCTCATCCCCAGGTCACATACCTGAGCAGGTAGCAAACCACACAACACCAACAACCATCAAGCAAGCCCCAGATGTCTGCACTGTGCCCAGATGCGCTGAGGTGGTAGCCAGGAGCTTGATGCATTCACAGAGACTCCCAGGTGATCATAGGCATGAACGGTGCGGCCTCCTCGAAGCACTCAAGGCCTAGGCCAGGGCTACTGTCCCGAGATCAGAGACCCATGGTCACCACTTGCAAGAAGCCCACCAGAAATGCAAGAGCGCAGTCTTGGCCATTGTCAGATCACTTCAAATTCAAATGCCAATTAGCTTCTCATCTCAGGGGCTCATTATTTAACCTGTGAGGCCTCTGTATCCTGTCACCTTAATGGGATTATAATACATGCAAATACTTTTAGAAAACACTTGCTGAAGGGGATGATAAATAAAGGAGGTTATTATTTGTTTCTGTCTGAGATCCTCGGTACCCAGGCCTCTGGGGCAGAAACATATGAAACACAGTGACCAAGGTATGGTATACACTGATACTCAAGACAATCTGGGCACACGACTCCTGATGTAGATGTTCAAAGTCCCTTCGGAGGGAACGAGCTGACATTGACTCTACTCCTCTGATTTCTTCAAAGGCAGATGTTATTATGAAAGTTACAGGACAGCCTGGGTTCAAATCCTGACTCTCCACTTTCTAGGAGGTACTAGGGTAAAATCTTCTGTGACTAGCTGGAAAACTGTATGCTCAAAATATCGAGGAAAATGTAAGCACGGATGAAGCACCTACATAAAATCAGAAAGTACAAGCACACAGGAGGTATATCAGAAACGTAGATGTTACCTGGGCTAATAGAACAGAGAAAGGAACTCACAGGCAAAGCTTTGAGACTGGTTAGGAAACATCACCAGCCTCCTAATGCTAAGGCCCGTGCTGTCCACCTGAGGGCAGAAGGCTTTGTAGAGCACTGGCTGACCGCTCCTCAGAAAAGAAGGAGCTCAGAGCACCTATAGTAGGAGGAAGGGGACTCAGTGCAGGAGGAATTTTGGCTCTACTCACATGTTACCAAGGACCAAGTGTGTGTGTGTGTGTGTGTGGCAGGAGACGGGACTGTTTCTAGCCTCGAACATCTTTTGGCTCTTGATGCTCCATAGGCAATGAAGCTTCGGGGTCAGCCACCAACCATTCTCTACAAAGCTTCTGTGCCTATGGATGCCAATTGCTCACTTGACTATTAAGTTCCTGACCTGGGACTTATTAGCACACCTGAGAAAACATGATTAAGACATGCCGTTCCCCACGGAGTGCACGGGCCTGGGCTGCTCTATACTAGGTCAGATCATTTCGAATCTGTGGCAAACACAGCATGTCACATTATGTCAAGGAAACTGACAATGTCCATGCCCCTGGAAGCCCCTCCCCCATGTATCTGGGTTGGGAGAAATTCTACCCATGATGCAGCTGGCAGCACTATCCTTCCAGGGACCTCTCTGATGACAGCTCTGGTTCTAATGTGCTCATTGAGGGTCACAAGGTCAGGCTTTGGGATGATCTGACCTAGTATTTCTGGGTGTTAGAATTCAGTTCCCCCAACCCTTTGGCACTTGAGCAGCTGATGGGATGCTGTCGTTATTACTAACAGTGACCCACTTGGCCATAATTAGCATAGATCTTACATCCTAGACTGGCTCCTTAACTTCAGCAGCAGCTATAGGAAGAGCAGAACACCCTCTGATAGCTTGCTACATCCCTAAGGGCTATCACTGTGTAAATGGATAAACTAGAGACCAGAGAATTCCAGTAACTCCCCCAAGGTTGCTAAGCATAGTCAAGACCTGAATTCATGTACTATGACTATCATGTTCACACATAAGATATAACCAAAGGTTTATTTCCTTCAAATCATTCACTGTATATTTCATTGCCTGATATTATATTATTTAAGGGTATTTTTCATAAAAGTACGTATTGCATATTGAACATATTATCCCATTCTCTCTTCTCTTTCCCTTTTCTTGTTAGTGCCCTGGGAGGCCCTGCTTCCTCCCCTCCCCTCTCATGTATACATGTATAATTTCATGTATTTATATAATATCTAGGAACAACTTTTGAGGGAAAAAATGTCAGAGACTGGCTTAAGAAAGACCACATTTTTAACCACCACTCGCTACTGTTCCCATCTGATTGTTCTGAGCAGAAATGGCTTCCATTCCCTCGGATGATGGGAGGAACGTACCAGGGCTATGCCCTACCATGTGTGAGAATGTGTCCAGTGTGCTCTCCATCATCCCATCCAATGGGGGAGGAAGTATGGACCCACAGACTAGGAATAGCCATACTTGCTCAATGTTCACCAGTCCCTACCCCCAGCTACCAAGTGGCAGAGCTGAGCTGTCAGGTGACATCCCTAAGTTCACATTCATTCTAGAACTTCACTGTTTTCTCAGAAGCAGCAGATCCAGTCTGGCCACTGCACTGCGAGCTGACATTGGCATAGTGAAGAAAGCTCTCTTAGTCTTATCCAGGACCATGGAGGACTTTCTTTATGTTTGCTGGGGTCCTGACAAGATTAGGGCCCAAAGAAGACTGAACAGATTCCCAGCACCACCTCCTGGTCTGCGGAGGAGAAAGGAGACTGATTTGGATTTATATTTTGTCGCTTTGCAGAGATTGCAGCTGTCACTCCCATCGCCAGCCCTCTTTGGCCACCTCTAATTCCAGCACCATGATTTCATTATCCCTCTGGCTTGACAGTCTAATAGATGATTTTAATTTCACAGAAGTCTTCACTGTGGTGGGATGACAAGGAAAGTATTGACTATGCAGAGATCATTTAAAAACTCAGGCTATGACACACCAGCATTCGACAGGAAAATATGTGCTATTTCTAAGTGCCTGGCTTTATAGTCTTTCTTCTCAGCTCTCCAACAGTCCCCAGGAGTAAGGTAGTATGCAGAGGGATTCCCAACAGCATGAGCAGAGCTCTCTACAAACCCCTGAGGTTCTGAGCTCTCCTTCCACAGGTCAAAGTGGCCTAGAAGTGTACACATGCATTTAAGACTATTCACCATGGCAACCTCAGCTTCAGTAAGCCCCTATTGAGAAAGCACTGATGACTGGGGTATCAGCTCCCTCCCAAACACACCAGGCTGAACCTTAATTATGACTAAAAAAATACCTCCTGGAATAAATTATCATAAGCAAACACTGCAAAAAAATACTCGCATACACAACAATATTGGCTTTGAAAAGAAAAACCTTTCACTCAGAGAATGAGAAGCACCCATCCAATTACCTGCTCGCCAATTATCCTTGGCACTGGCTGCTGGTAATTACCTAATTGCTCGTATGCTGGCATCCTTGAGTTGTGGTACATTTGATCCACTATCCTAATGATCAGTCTCTGAGCACGGAGAGGTGACCCCCTTCTCCACTCACAGGGAAGTGGAGCCCACACAAATCATTAACCAAAGAAACAGATCTGCTCCTAACACAAGGGGACCAAGCATGAATTCAAGCCTGAAGTAGAGATGCGGATGGGCGGTACCATAGGCTGCTCCGAGGGTTTCAGAGCTGACACAGGGCTGCTGCTTGCACCCTCCTGTAATTGGTGATTCCTTACTCTTAGGATGAAAACTCTGCCCGCAGAAGCCAAGTCAGGGCCTGCAGGAAGATGAGTGCAGAGCCAGCACCCAAGCCAGGCTTTCACAGTCTTACTCTCTTTCCTTTGTGGTCTCCACAAGCTGCTCTACTCAGAAGAAACAAGGGTGGCAGACTCTCCTCACTCCCTGGTGATGGACCTACGGTCTCAACATAGCTCTGATACTCTCTCTTACAATGTAACTGACCAAAAGAGTGGGTAGTACTGCCTCTCAACTCTCGGGAGCTGGACTGGGTTCCAACCACCCAGGAGACCATTCTGCAGAGCATAACTCTGAGCAGAAGCAGAAGGTCCCCTCTGTAGAAGGGCAAGATGATAATGGGTGGAGTATTCCTAAGAGGAAGAAGAGTAAAAACCAACTTAACCAAATGCCCCGTTTCCTAGGCTGTGTCCGTAAGTGCCCAGCAAGGGCTCACTCAATCCTTTCCATCTTAAAGGTGAGGGGGCCATCTTACTCTTCCAGAATCAGAGAATTAAGTGGGAGAGGCAGGACCCAAATCAGTCTTGTCTGTCTCAAAACTCATAAGCAAGAAAAACTCATAAGCAAGAAGGTCACATGCTGACCATGTCCCTAGGTCTGGCTGTGCGTTGACCCTACATGGCTTTGGACTACAGGATGACCTGGCAAGTCCCTTCCTGGACTGCACTCTGAAATGTTGTTGAGGCTGGGGAGTGCTTACCTACCTGGGCCCAGGGGCAGAGGGACAAGGCTTAGAATATGGAGGCCAGAGGAAGCCAGGAAGCTTTAAGAAGTTTCTAGTCTGGGAATCATTGAGTACTAATTCTTTCATTTCCTGCCAACTCTGTGGCATGTCTATAAAATGTCCTGTCTGTGGCATGGGGATAACAAGGAAAGGGAAAAAGAAGGATGGCCACTATTCCAGATCAGAGTTTTTGCTGTGTGCTAGAGGAGAGCTATGAGACGAGACAGCTTCCCAGACGGATGCTGATGGCACAGAGTCCTCAGAACTCCTAGCAAATAATTCACTTGATTTTTGCCAAGCTAGAAACAGCCACGAGAATAACTTCACTTTGTCAGAAAAATACAGCGAGGAGAATAATGCATGCGTGTAATGTTCTCGTCATCAGCGCCCTGTGTAACCGTGAATTAATTCGCAAAAGGACACAATGGGAAATGACAATGGTTGCCCCCAGATGACAAGTATCTTTTTCCAAGAAAAGAATGGCTCTTTACATAAAGGCTGGCACCAAAATTCCTTTGGCTCTATACCAGACTTAGAGGCACTTGGGATGAGAAGGAAGTTCTCAGGTCAAGCAGTTTGACTCCTCATCAGATGCCTGAGTCCCTCCCATGATGCTCCTGAGCCGGGGTGGAGTGGGGGGTGCAGATTGAGAGACTCTAAACACCCTCAAGTCCACACAGCAGAGTGCCACCTCCTCTTTTCTGGGGATCTGACACTTGAAAGGACACCCCTAGACCGTCCACAGTGTTGGTTCCTCCTCTTCTCCAGAGCTGTCAATCATTCTATATGCATTAAAAAAAAAAAAACAATCTGAGTACTGAGGAATCTGGGGTTTGTTTTTTTTTATATTTTTAAGACAGATTTATTTGATCCACAATTATTCCAAAATGATTTCTCTTCCAAAAAACTCAAACTGTGTATTTTTCAAGCCGTATCACCAGCAACACTAAAAGCTGATTACAATCAACTGGCTTTCACAGAAAGAAGAAATAAACCAAAAAATAGATTTTAGGAGAATCCACTAAAGTATCTCCGTCAAGAAGCTAAAAGTATCTCCGTCAAGAAGCCCATTTTCCCAGCCAGCAGACAAGCAAGGAACTTCTCAAGAAGTCCCCAGCCCTCCCTGGAGGTCAGGTTCTAAGTCGAGGAGCTGGAGAACTCTTCTCTGCACCTTGTATTTCATGATGGGGGCACAGGGGCCCAGAAGCCACTTCTTTCCCTTTGTCATTGAATGCTGCGTGAGTTGCAGGCACTCTGCACCTGGTTATGCACTGAGGTCATGGGACGCTCTGGTGTTCCCAGGTGTCTGGGCATGGTGCTCAAGGCAATGCCCAAGAGACTGGAACAGGAAAAGACCTACTATGTATAGCCAAATGCTGGCCTTAACAAAACTTATACAAGGGAATCAAGGTTTGTTCCTCTGGACTCTGTTCAAATGCTCTCCTGGTAGACTACCTCCCCTTTCCTGACCCCAGCATCTCCTCTACATATGACTCATTCCATGGATGTGGCTTCTCCGACTCCCCGTTAGCTGCCCCCAGCTTCATTCCTGCTACACTTAGGGGAAGTCATGATCACTGTGTTATCTTCATGAACTGCCATTATCCTTCCCAGACAGCTCTTCTGTTAGGTTTGGGTCCCTGCAGGGAGGGAGCCTTTGCTTTTCTTTATCTAGTCCAGTTCATCTGGCACCAGGAGAGGCCTAATGGAGCAATGAATCTTTCAGAGTCTGGATGGCTAGCAGGAGTTTGTCACACACAAACAGAAAGATTTCCAGGCACAGACACCATGCTTGAAGAGACACTTGACATTCTCAGGGTGGCAGTTCAGATCACAGGGTTAAGTGTAGGGAGGAGAGGTTGTGAGCAGTGTTCAGAGATTAAATTTGTATCACATGTACACAAGCAGGTGTGCCATGCTGAAATGTGGGAATGTGAAGGAAGGTGTATGCTAGGGGCAGAGACAGTCAGGAAGGTGAGTTCAGCCCCTGGCTTATCTTGCCTTTAGGGGAGGCCTGAATGAGGGGCTTTGTACCCCCAAGGCTCTATAAAGTAAGTACCTGAGGACTCTGTGAGGGCCTTGAGGACTCCTCCAGGGTCCTGAGAATTCCAGAATGGCCTTGAGGTTTCTGCCAGGATCACAAGGAAGGAAATAAAACATGAATTCAGACTGGAAAGCTGAGGCAAAAGCGATCGAGCCTGATGACCAGCCTGAGGTATGGGAGAGGGAAGGATCGATGTCGGTGGTATGAAAACCCAGCACAACCCAGACACACACCTGGAGTCTGGGGCTGGAGCCATTAGAGGTAGAATAGTGGGAGGGACTTGAGGTCACTGCTGACAAAGTCTTACGTCAATCATCCCAAGTTATCCCTCTTGGTCGGGAGTGACCATGCTAGTGTTTAACCAAAGGTTCCAGATGTAGGACAAGAAAGTCAGTCATGAGGCAGGTGTGCATCTTGGGAGGCTGAGGTGGGGAACTGAAAGTTTGAGGACTACATGGTGAGACCTTGTCTTAAAAAAAGAAGAAAAGAAAAAGAAAAGTCAGCCATGAGAAACTAAGGAGAGCAAGGAGAATACAGAGAGAGGTGGTAAAACTAGGTGACCTGGTGTGAAAGATACAGCTTCAGGGAAGACATTTTCTTCTCTTAAAACCCCCCATTTCCCAAGGAGCTGGCTGGACACGAAACTTCCTCCAGACAACAAAACTCCATGGCTCTTTTCGCTGAACCTAAGTAACATACTTTCATATCTTTCTCATAAAGTGTCATTAGCAGCCAGCTAGCTAGTGGCTTTACACCACTCTGCAGGACGCAAGCACCTGGGATGCAGTGGATGGACATTAATCAGGTGGCTCTATGTGGTCATTCATTGATGAGAAGCCACATGTTATCCATTCGTTCACCGTGTTGGAAGGTCCAGGTGGTGCTAGGAACTCCAGCCCACAGACCGGCATGGCAAAGCCCCTCTACACCAAGGCTGGTCCATCTTCTAGTCCAACGTACTTGCTCTCCTCTCTATTGTACAAGACAAGTTCTACAGAACAAGCAATGAACAGGGCTGGCTCAGAACCATCTTCTCCATTTAAATCAAAAGCTAAAGGATTTCGCCAGCCCCAGCAATCATCCAAAGGGCATATGGGAAAGCACAGAAAGAATCAAAGCCGCCAGCTCACCCTCTTCCTCAGGTTGTAGGTAAGAATCAGGTTCCGGGAGAAGGAGTGGGAGAAGGCTGTGTAGAATTCTAGCACTTTCTGCAGGGCGTCCCTCTTGATCACATGCAGGTCGCAGTAGGTCAAGGCCCTAACGTTGGCACAGGACTGTGCAAGAGTGGCTTCCTTCCAGAACACATCTCCAAACACGTCTCCTTTCCCTGAGGAGAAAAAGTCGTCGTGAGCACAGTCAGTCTCCGTGAGGAGGGATCCGAAGTCGCTGGCAGTCTTCAGCTTGGGCTCAGAGAAAAAAAAAAGAGTCTTAATTTGAACCCTAAGAACACGCAATGCAGGAGCCTTTAAGGTTGCACATGCTACAAGCTAGTGTTTAAGGTTGCATAGACTACACGCTAATGTCACCCTCTTGCTAGGGTGATGCTGATCACCTGATCCCCATTATTATTTTTACCGTACTCCGTTTCCCCCACAGCACCACTGACCTTGCAATTACTTTACGCCTATCACGTGCCTTCCCACAGAGTCCCTATTCCCCTCAGAGCACAGTGCTTTCTCTGTTGTGTAGCTGTTTCTTCTGAGTTGAAACACTCCATCCTGGTGGGAAGCTCCTTGAGGCTTGGAAAGTCTTGAAACAACTCACAAGGCTCAGGGAGTCTCTGAAACTTTTAAGATTCACAAGTCTCCTACCTTCTCACGGTTATTTAAGCAGTAAGGACTGCCAAAAAGAGGGGACTCAGCCTGTAGGCTGCCTGGAAGTCAAGCAGAGAGCTCCAGGGTGCCACGTTCTTGAGTTGTCACCCATGTTGGGGTGGGCTTTGGTGGTACAACTGTTTTTCAGCAATAAATGTTTGTGTGAGTGCTCTTCACCCATGCTCTTGGGATACCTGCAGCAAATCGTTCACCAAGTTGGACTTTGGAGGTATCATTACTTTGGTCTGTCTTCACTTCCTTCTTGGAGGTAAGTAAACATCTGTTCACACCTCCCCAGAAGCTGTCCCACAACAGAACTACTACGCTGGTAGACAAAGAGAAAGTGTGCACAGAAGTGGGCCAGGTGTCTACGTCAGTGTGTCTAACCGAGAGATGCACAGATGTTCTACAGATGGGTTGAGTGTGTGTGTATGTGGACTTTCTTGGGAGCCGAAGGACACGGCAGACTGCATCCAGCTGAGACTATCTACCTAGAAACAGGCAAGTGTGGGGTTCATCCCTCCCACCCTCCCATACTTGTCTCTGCCCTAAGGGTTATCATGTGTCCTTCCTCTCTCCCACACTTTCTGAAATGTGCTCTCTACCCTCACAAAAAAATGCCCTCCTATAAACAATACAGGCCCTATACAATTGCATCTCCAGGATCTTCTGTCTCTGGCATCCTATGAGGACATTCAGTGAATCAATACAACACCCCAGTCCAACAACATCAGGAGACAGTCTTTGGAATGAGACTGACAGAGTTTGTGACTTACTCTTGTGTCTGACCCCATGGCACCTTCATAAGAGGGGCCCCAGAGAGTTTTCTTATGTTATTTCTTCCATGTGAAGATACAATAAGTGTGCAGTCTGCGGCTGAAGAAGACCCTCATCAGAACCTAGCCATATTGGACTTTCCAAAACTGTAATAAAATTCTATCGCTCACACGCCACCCAATCCACAGAATTCTGTCATAGTGGCCTCAAATAAGACATGCAGTAACCTTGGCCACCATGTGCTTATCCGCCTCCTCCAATTCAGACATATTGCTTCCATCCTTCACAACTGTGAACGGTTTAGCCCATGACTACTGCAAAGCTGAATTTATTCCTGTCACACTATCTATATAGCTTGATTGTTTACTTTGCTTATGAATTTTCAGGACAGATAGGCACAGATATGAATTCTGGTTGGGAGGAGGGCAGAGAGAAACAAACAGGGGAAGGATAAAGCAGGAAGTGATTGATCGGGCTCCCCAGACCCGGGCACCTTCCTAGTGGTGCTCAACCAGCAGCTCCTTTCCTGCCAAAGGCAAAGGAAACAGTTATAACATGAGTTGCATGGCTGCCTGCCTCTCTCTCTAGTGCCAAGCGTCTATTTCAAGCATGTAAAATACTCCACAGCCTCCTATAAGCACCTCCAAAACGTGAGTCAGTATCTCCACCTCCTGCAAAGCAAGCAAACCACGCCTGACTTAGGGACACATGCTTCCCATGTGTCTGTTGTTCTAACATGCGGGTGGTTTTAAAGATTCAGTGTGAATAGGAAACACATGGAGTAACTTCTAGGTAAACATGTGTTGAAACGATGCTGTTCAGATCCCCTTGCCAAGTTCTAATTTTAATTGTCTGTGATATGGTGGCTAAGGTAGAAAGTAGGTGGTAGCTTTTCTGTGGGATGCTACCTGGTTGTCATGGAAACAGGCTCTCTCCGTGGTGCTCTCCAGCACTGAACTCCAGGAACTCACCTGTACATACTGAGCATCCTGTAGCCTTCCCACACTGCCCACCATGATCCATGTGCCCTTCATGTCTATGTAATCTTGGTCTTCTAGAGAACATGCCTCCTCTGAAGAAACATGGCAAACAGTTGAAAACCCAATGCCACTTGTTCCTTCTGGCAGTGTAGTTACGTGGTGTAACTCATTTGAGAAGGTGAATCAGGGCTGGACTTGGTCAGGTAATCAATACAGTCTGGCAGAAATAACATTCTGGGATTTTAAGGCAAGGTAACAGGAAACTGATGGTCTGGGTCTCTCAAAATACTCATTCCTGGAAGTCTCTGTTTTGATCAGCATGGTGGAGACCCAGCTACACAAGGTGTCCTGTGAGTGCTCCGATCCCCAGGCAGCACTCCTGTGACAGTCAGCCACAGACACCAGTTATATCAATCAGCCTCTGCTGGACTGGCATAATGAAGCCTCTGGGTAAGTTGTAGGCTTAGAGATCGCCTGCCTGTGACCAGCTGAGAGGCTGCTATGAAACAGGAATGAAGTTGCTTTTTTTGTTTGTTTGTTTTTGTTTTGTTGTTTTTGTTTTTTGAGATAGGGTTTCTCTGTCCTGGAACTCACAGAGATCTGCTGCCTCTGCCTCCTGAGTGCTGGGAGTAAAGATGTGCACCACTATCGCCTGGCTTAAGAATGAGTATCTTAAACCAGGATTTGTAAGGGGCTGTGACCCAGCAGTAGGCAACTAGAACACACAGGTCGCAGAGCTCTGGGCTGAGAAATGGCCTCATGGTACAACTTACTATCCCAGTAGAACATCGTACATCACCCTGGCTCTTGCCACACCCCTTGTGTTTCTCTGAAGGAGGTGACAGGAGAGGGTGAGGATCTTCTTTGATGGGCAGACTTTCCCACCAGTGGGAAGCAAGGAGTGTCTCTAACAGGCCAACTTTCCTGGCTACACATTTGGAGCATCGGTGAGATAGGCAGCATTAAAAACGCTGTAGTTCCTAGTGGTAGAGGCATGGTGTAATTAAGCTGTAACTACTGAGTAGAAGCTGATTGGTAATTTAGTCTGTTTCTTACCAAGATTACCTCATTTAAACAAGACCCAATATAGACGCATTATATCTCTTTAATGAAATTGGGAGTCATTTTCTAATTATACAAGAACCCGTAAAGTGAAATAATAGCTTCTTGTGTGCATTTAATAAATGAATTTAGCTGTGCAGATTTCATTTATGAACCCTCTCAAGGGACAAATCTACTGCACGGAACACAGGGCAGCCACACTGCGGTGGAACACGCACGAAACCAGCGCTGCAGAGACGGCAGCATCTCGGGCTGGGAAGTTTTCCACAGGGCTGGGAGTCTTAGACATGGGCTTCATTTCCAACCCAAGTTCAACAATGTCTAACTCCCTGTGAAGTCGGCCGCTTTGGTGTAGACCTGAGGGCAAGAGTTAGGCATGTATATGCAGGACTCCTTGAATCCCCAACAAGCCTAAGGCTCCTCTAGCAAATGGGAACTGCTTAAAGACCCGTGTAACTCCCGAAAGCTGGCAGGAGCAAGGCAGAGCTTCTACAGCCCCGTAGGTGTGACACAAATGTCTGGAAGAGACTTCCCAGGTCAGAGATGAGAACTAGAAGCCAGGACAGATCCTGCACTACATTCTACTAGCTGTGAGGGAGACATGACTACACCCTGGAGAACTGAAGGCTCCCCAGTGCACCTGGCAATCAGACTGCTCAGTCAACCAGCTTACCAATCAGAGTGCAGGGTCCCTGGGTATTCACATCCTACATGATGTTCTGAGCTGGGGGAGAGGAGGAGGAGAGGAGTGACTGCAGGTACTCTAATTAGAACAAGCCAACAGCACCATGGTAATGAATCACCTCGTGTACTCCCTCAGTCACACACAGTACCCTTTCTGAGTCTTCCCTCTGGTGGTTGGCGTATCAATCTGCTGGGGCACCAGAGGGGGCACCTGAATACGTAGGCAAGGTGGGTCCCAGGCTGAAGTGCAGGGGGAATGGAGACTCTGAGGCAGCTTGGTTCAGTGAAGGGTAGAGGGAGGCAAAGGGGGCAGGTAGGGCAGGAACATGGGAACTGCAAGGGGAATTCAGAAGTGTTTGGGAGGCCTTGGCAGCACCAAACAGCCTCCCTAGATGTTAACAGACTGCAGGGAAGGGACTGTGACTTGGACCCAGCAAGTTCAGTTCACTCTGATGTATGAGTGTGACAGGCCAACAGGCATGGGGATGCGGGGGGAAGGATGTCTGGATGCTTCTATGACTCCCTGTGACATGCTCACAGGATAGCCCATATCAGCACAGTACAATTCCAAAGCTAGCCCCTCCCTCTGCTGCTAAAATCACTAGCCACTTTCAGACTCAAATGCATCAGAAAGAACTCAGCCAGCCATTCATGCACGGCTTGAAGGGCCAAAGAACCTGTTGGCAGAAGACCAGGCAATAAACACCTTACTGAGGGATACAACAGGCTGGTAGAAGCCTGGTCATCCAGTGCCATGGAGGTGCCACCTGCTCTTCTGCATGAGAAGGAGCTCCAGCCTTGCTGGCTTCTGATACGTGGGGTTCCTACCATGGCAGCTGCACTTGTATCTTAGATCACTGGGGATCCCTTGGGCCAGAAAGGCTACATGGGCAGGTGCCCCCCTAGGGCACCTCCTCATCTACTTCAGGGAAGGCAGCATGGCTTCTGGATCTGAAGGCCAAAGCCCCAGCCACGTGAGCCCCAGAGCACCAGCCATGTGAGCCAGTCCCCTTGATCATACTGAGCAACTTCCCTACCCACTCTGACTGCTAGTAGGACCACTTAGAACCTACTGTGTGCAGCAGCAGTTACTCTGTGATTCCTCCCAGAGGGCCACAGCCCAGCCTGCCTATTTGGCAACATATTTGAGCTCTCCCACAGGAGCTTAGGGCTATACCCCTAGCCTGCCTGAGGCTGCAGGGGAGAGTAAGGAAGCTAATAGATGACTTTTATCTGAAGGTCAGCTGCAAAGCCCTTTTCATTTTCACTGTGCATATAAATGTTGCTGCAGGCTGTGACCTCTGCTCCATGGCCACAGCTTACAGAAGTGAGAACACACATCAAAGACAGACAGATCTCACCAGTGGCCTCCTCTCAGAACTGGGAAGACACACTACAGGGAACGATGTGTGGGCTCTACTTCACTGGCGGTTGGAGTGTTGAATGCTTTATTGGATTTCTGACCCTGTGGACAAAGTCATGACTGGACACGCCCAGGTGGTCTTGGCTCCAGGGATCGGCCTGATTCTCCCCCACTTCCCGGAGGGCATCTACTTCTAGAAGTTTGCTATCAGTTTTAGCTTTTGTAGGAGAGCTGTTTCATGCCCAAACACCAGCTCTCTTTCCAGTCGTTACAATAGAGCCGTTGGTGATCCTCTTTACCCACCTCTGTGTTAGAGACGGGACACTAAGCTGGTGTGTGACAGCTATGCAAGCATGGGTAAGGTCACAGCCTTACCCATGAGGGAGTACCTGCTCCCTCTGCCTCTTCCAGAGAGTTCTTAGCTTGACTTCCTACAGGTGGGTCCACCTCTTGCCATGCCTGCACATGGCTCAACCCAGACCAACAACTTGGCCTTATCTTCTGTGGGTCAGAGAGGGCCTGTCAGCATTTCGTGGGGCTGGATGGAATGGTGGAGGTCATCTCTGGGGTCAAGGAGCCTACAGTGCAAAAAGAGGAAACTCAGGTATGTGTATCATGGTGAATGGTAAAACCATTGCAACACAAGCAATGCCAAAATGTAGGGGAGGGTGGGTGAGGCAGGACTAGGGAGATCTCGTGGAGACGAAAATGGAGCTGCCTACACAGAAGCTAGACAGACGTGGAGGGCACAGAGGCGCTCGAAAACAGCACAGGTCAGAGAGAAGACAGAGGTTCTGATGTCTTGGTTGTCTTATTCATCCTGGCTCCTTGGACACAAGTGTAAAGCATGAGCCATAATAGCAGTGATATCTGGAAAGAGGCTGCTTGCTTGGACTTCGTGATGGCTAATATTGACAGTTCGCTGGGCAAGATCTAGAGTCACCAAGGAGACAAATCTCTGAGAGAAGCTTCCAGATTAGGTTAACTGAAGTAGAAAGACCCACCCTACTATGGGGTGGAGGCCCAGACTGTAACAAAGGAGAAAGCCAGTTGAGCGTTCCTCACCCTCTGCTTCCCAGCTATGGCTGCAATGACTGTGCCTCAAGTACCTGCCACCACGACCTCTCTGACACAAGAGACCATATCTCCTCTCACACTGTGCTGTGCCCTTCCTTAACCCCGAGTTGCTTTGGCTGGGTGTTTTCAGAGCAAGGGGACGAGCAGCTAGTGTGTTGTTGGTCTGCCTTGCTGTATTGCCCTCTCCCGGTTGGACCTCTGCATGGATGATGCAGTTCACCCTCTTCTCGAGCTTGTCATACGGCTCCCCACCCTCATGCCACACAAGCCAATCCCATCACCATCAACACCACCCCTCTGCCGATCAGCCTGAACCATTCTCACTATTCCTCAACATGTTATGACATTTTGTTTCAAATACATTCGAATGTAGCCTAATTTTTTTCTCTTTGTGGAGACGGGGTCTTACTATGTAACTCTGGTGTCTTCTGGAGACCAGGCTGGCCTCAAACTCACAGAGATCCACCTGCCTCTGCCTCCCAAGTGCTAGGATTAAAGGGGTGTTGTGGAAGCTTATTATGCACAAAATAATTGTCCCGTGCATTGTTGGGTGAGGGGTGTGGGTCTTGGCATTTTATATTGTCTGCAGGTGTTGGATTTCTGTGGGGGGATGTTTGATTGCTTAGGATCTGCACCTGAGGAGTTCTGAATCAATAAAAACACCTGAGCGCATATCTTTGGGGTTCTATTGTTGAGGATGATGCTGTCCATGACAGTGTATCCCTCTGCTGAGGTCTGGAAGAGTTTGCACGTATGAATATGTCTCCTTGTGCTTCTTGCTGAGCCACTTAGCAGTGACTACTATAAAGGTGTATGCTACTATGCCAAGCTTGGAATTTTTTTAAACTGGTGTGTGTATGTGTGTGTGTGTGATGAATTCATGTGGGCACAGCATATGTGTGGCGGTCAGGCCATAAAATATTGGTACATTTCACAAACAGTGACATCTCTGTCCAGTGGAACTTCTGTGGCATTTGCAAGAGCTGGGTGCCAGCCCCTGTCCCCGCCTCTGGCTCCTGTAGTATTCCACTGCTGTGGGCACCCCCTTTGCTTGAGTAGTTCCTCCCAGGCTCCTGAACATAAGCCATGGGTACTGGTGCTCCCTGGGACCCTAATCTGGACCCTGTGATTTCCTCTTTAGTCCCTATTCCCCTCTAGTGTGGGGGATTTCTTGGCTTATGCCGTTTTCATGTGTCCGGACCATGCTGATGTCCTGGTCTCTCTTCTGAGTCCAGAATCCTCCATTGGACACCACTCAGCTCAGATCCATACATCTGAAGAAGGACTGGGCCTCCTCCGAGTTAAGCCTATCCTTCTGATAAAGCCCCCTCTTATTCCGTATACAGTGAATGACCAACTTCTGGTCCAAATATCTCTTGACTCTATTTCCCCTCATTTAAACAGCTGTGAAATCAGGTCAGGCCACTCTTATCTCAGCATCCTCCTTGTTGGATCCCTGCCTCTCTGACCTTGGCTCTCTAAATTCGTTTTCCAAACAGCTCCCTGGATAACTTTTCTAAGCACAAGTGTAATCATGTCCCTCTTCTGTGTAAAGTCACTGCTGGTTCCCCATTATCACCTCATTCAAGTTCCATCTTAACAGGACAAAAAGCCCCAGGACTCTGTGTCTCAGGAGGATTGAATTGATTTTCATTACTAGATGTGGCTCCTAACCTCTGCCCATGTTGTCCCTACTTCCTTCCCCACGCTCTGATCTCCTAGCCCAGCCCCAGCCAGTACCGAACCTGGTGGTACCCAGCTCTGATGCCACCTCTGTCAGCAAGCCTCCCTTTAGTCTCTGTGGCTGGGCTAGATTTGCTGTATGAATTCTCACAGCATCTTGTTCTTAGCTCTATTATAGCTCTTAGCCCTGTCTTATAAGATGCATGCGAACTTGTCTTTCTAACGAGAAGGTCAGCTCCTTAAGAGGCTGGCGTTTTAGTCTACTTCTGCGTCTCTAGCCCCTAATACCACATGTAGCGTGTTTATAGAATGAACAACTCATTGCAAAGGTAGGTAAGAGACACAGCATAGGGGTATGGAAGGCCTAGGATGCCCCAAGCTGGGTGGTTTGGGGAAGATGACTGGACACTGGAACCCAGTAGAACCCACTGTCAGCAACGGCCCTGACAGCCGGACTTGCTGGCCTGCTCCGGAATGCTCCCTTTGTTCACTCTGACTCGGCTTTCTGCTAAGCTGGAAGTCTACAGGCAAATTTACAAAGATGAAATGAAAATGATGCTTGTTATAAATTGCCATACAAGTGGAGAAGGGAGCAGGGATGAGAGAGATAATAGCAGGGGTGTGAAAAACAAGAAACCACCCTATGATCAAAGCACTCTCTTTAAAAGCATGAAGCTTTCACACTATGTGTCCCTGGCCTTCCTCTTGGGGTGATGCTGAGTGTGAAGCTGGCATCCCTGACTGAATGAGGCCTCACACTCTAAAGGGCTCAGTGCCTTAGGACCACCATGATGGGCCCATTCTGCTGTTCACAACTGCAGTTAGATAAAACTGCATTAGCCAAGGGGCTCTCTACAAGCGAGCAGGCCCCAAAGCGCCACAATCGAGCGGACCCCAGAGCTCCACCAGGATCCCTAGAGATGATAACTTAAAACTCACTTTATTTTCCCCCATCTGGTTATTTATAAAAGAATAGAAATGCGTTGTAGAAAATTATTCAAACATATTTGAAAACTTTAAATGTTGGTCACCACCCGGGACATTTTGGTTAAGAAAGACGGTTTGTCTTCCACCTTTCCTCTACCCACACATAAGGTGATCACATATGTAGCTGTGTATTATACTCTTTCTTTATTTAAAACATTTTCTGTGCCAGGGAAGCATCTCTATATATCACAACAATTGCCCGAACTGACTTGAACTTCTGAATATAATCAAGCCCTTTGCCTGGACAATGAAGTTACAGAAATCTCATTTAGAAAGATCAATTACAGCAGATCTAACTTCCAGTACCTTCAAGGACTGCAAACTGATTTCAAAGATTGCACAAGCAAAAGTAGAATTAGAAAAGATCACCCAGTCTCTACCCCACCCTCTCACACTCATATAACGTGGGCATTACCCAAAAGAAGTTCTTTGTGTTCTGAAGTCCTAGGTGATTCATATTACAGCTCCTCACTAGGAGTGTAGATTTAATGTAATCACTTCCCTTGATGGAGCGGCTGGGTGAATACTGATGCTTGGTCAGAGTATAGAGACCCTTGGGCATAGCTCCTACCATGTGCTGAACACAGGCAAAGACCCCTCTGTGCAGCAGACGCACCCACCGTCCACCATCCACCTGACCCCTGTGCAAGGTGCCCCACAGAGAGTGAAAAGAGGTAGAGGAGCCTGCTTCTCTCCACCTTGGCTCCCAGGGATCCCGGGAAGCATCTCTAGGGAGGATTTGGCTTCTCCATCTCAAAAACAGTGAGAGTTTATCTTGTTGAGGTCTTTGAGGTTGTTGTAAACCTTTGCTAGGTAAGCCATTCCGACCTCAACGTCTGACCAAGGACAGTTGGAGGGAAGGTTGATAACACATACAGAGGCGTGCCGTCTTCTCCAGACTGGACAAGTAAAAGGCAAAAGAATCGCCATCAAGACAACCTTTTGAAAAACAAAAAGACCATGTTCAAAAATTATATCCTAACAGTGTCTGGGGAACATCAAATGATGCTGACCTTCTCAATTCTGGCTTGAGAAACTTGAAACTATCATCTTGAAAACAGCATATGCTTATTTATTCATTTGTGTGCTTGGTACGTGAGTGTATATGTACGCATGCGTGTGTGCATTCGTGACTGCAGAGACCAGACGTCATGTCTAGTGTCTTCCTCATTGCTTTCTGCCTTATTTTTTGAGATTGAAATACTCAGTGACCCTGGAGCCCACTGACTGGCAAGCTTAGCCGAACGGTGAGCCAGGGCACCCTCCTGTCCCCGCCTCTTTGGCTCTAGGATCACCTTTTTTCATGGGTGCTGGAATCCAAACACAGGCTCTCATGCCTACACAAGTACTTTATTGACTAAGCCATCTCTCCAGACTCGCACATGCTCTTTTAAAGATAGCTTGAAAGCCACACAAATTTGGAAAGAAAATGAAAATATCCTCCTGCGTCACAAACAAGACATCGACCCCAGGTTGTTGGCGAAGACGCTCGCGCAGTCTCAGCTCTGAGTGCTTCTCTCCACGTAACTGGGGTCACAGCATATTCAAATAGGTTCCTGTCTCATTTCCTCCTCCACGCACATTGCCTCCCTCTGCTCCACAGCTAAGGCTGAAGATGTCAAACCGTCCATGAAATGACAATCAAGGCTTAGTGGCCCTGATAGGGTAGACCAGGGCTAGATGGAAACAAACTGGCCCGCTCCACTCACACTGGCCTGAACCATAAGTGTACATATTCCCCTCTCCACCCCACCCCACAGTGCTCCTGGGGGCCGGTTGCTTTCCTACCTCAGTGCCCAGGCTACCACACTCCTCTGGGGCCTCCCAAGCTTGGTTTGACTTCTGCCTCCTCTACAAGCATTTCCTCATTTCCCTGCTTGCTCCTGGAGAGCCACAGGATGAGTCACCTGTGCTCCTTGTCACTAAGCATTTGTCTCAGTTCAGTGCAACATTCCTCTACGACATAGCCATCCTCTGTCCTCTGAAGAGAACACCATAGTGATCTTCTGTGACAGCAGATGCTGCCTTGATAGCCAACCAAGAACAATAGCCCAAAGGAACTCCATTTCCAGGCAGAGGCAAGGCAGCCTTCCAACTCAGCAACCGTGAGAAGGTATCTCTCTAAAAGTTCCTCTGTGAGCAAGAGCTAACCTGCGTGCTCAGCGAGGACCCACATGGGATCCTCAGGCCATGGGGACAGGACTGGGGAAACGCTTGTGCCTGATAAGACAGGCCTGCCCTGCCCTTTCCCCACACTGTTCCCTCACCCCTCCTTTGGCAGGCTCAGGGTCATCCAGAGACTGAAAAGCTGTCCTCTAGCTGAGATCTGTGCCTGCATCTGCAAGAAGCATCCTGTGCCACCTTCTCCCCTCTTCCGTTGTCTTCCCTCCTCCTTCCTGGCTCCCCTCAGCTCCCTCTCCAGTACCTGGGATAGTCATCCCTGGTCTCCTTTCCCCTCACATCAAGTCAGCTGACTGTTCTGCTGTCTCTGAGCTCAGGCTTTCCTGTCTGCCCACCTTCCACTGCTGCCCTTTCTCCCAAACATCCCTCCTGGCTCCCCTCTGTGGCTTCACGTGTGTGGACTCAAAGTTTTCATGCCACTCCCTGTCTGAACCTCTTTCTGGATCTTTCATCCCTAGAAGAAGAGGTTCAGATGTCTGCCCAATCATGAGGCCCTTCACAGCCCAGCCTCAGCCTGCTTCTATCATTCGCTCACTCATTTGCCCACCTGCTTATTTTGCAGTATGGCTGCTAAACTCAGGGCCTTGGGACATGCTAGAAAAGCTCTCTACCCAGCCCCTCTGCCTGCTTTCAACCCCACTTCATGCAGTAAACAGCCCCTGGTACCTGCCAGGGCTGTGTGCTCTATACCAGAGAGACAATGTCAAAGGGATCCAGGCTTAGAAAAAAAGGAGGTAAATAGAACAGTTCTTGGGCTTAGCAGACACTGTGGGGAGTTGGGGGGGCAGAGCTTGGAGATTAGGCCAATTTAGTGAAAATTACTTTGGGGCCAGGAATGTGCCATCTCTTTGCTATGAGATACAGCCTGGCCAGAAGACTTCTGTCTCACCTTTAGAATGTAAACAAAACAAACAGGACAATCCATGAACAAAATGTAAATTAAGTATTGAGATGCAAAACCCATACAATTGATTTAATCCCAGTGAAAGGAGCCTACAGACTCTCCAGGTGTGAGACAGAAATGGGGGTGCTGAGAAATGCTCATCACTCCTGAGCCCTCAGGGGTTGCTGGGAAATGCTCAACACTCCTGAATCCTCAGGGGATGCTAGGCTGTGCTTCACTCCTACTGGTCAGTCACAGAAGCGCAATGTAACTGTCATGCAGATGACAACAGAACTCTGGCAGAAACCAGTACCTGTGCCTGGTCATCCCAACTGCTTTAAAAAAGATTTCGCTTAAAACTCTGATGAGAGCCACTGAGATGGATCAGAGAGGAAAGAGACATGCTACAAAGTCTGGCAAGTTGAGCTGGACCCCTGGGGGCCACATGGTGGAATGAGAGAACCAACTCTGACCTACAGGCATGCCATGGAACATTCTTTCCACCACATACAAAATAAAGAAATAATGTACAACTCTGACAAATGAGATGCACATTGTATAGGTTGTCCAATCTCAGGCGGTCAGCCCTGGACACGTGTAGGCCAGCAATGCTAAATGGACTCAGCCGGTTGTATATACCAGTGTGTGTATCTATGGAAAAATAATGATTAAAGAAGAAATTGTGAACTGGGGAGGGGACCCAGGAGGAGCTGGAGTGGAGAGAGTGACAGGGACACGGGATCATTCATGACCTTCTCCAAGAGAATTAAAAAATATAAAGAGCAATAAGCAATTAATAACTGCTGAGACAGGAAGAACTAGTCTTTGCCAGGGATGAGCCCCCTACTGGTTATCAAATACCGAGTGGTCAGCCTAGAAACATACATACGCAGACAGCAGGTTGCATTTCTATGTTCACTCATTGATATGCACATTTAACAACGGTGGCTAAAGGCCGTGGCTGGGGAGGTTTGGCACCGGAGAAGTAGGAGTGAGAAGAGGAAGGGGGGATGGTTTAATTAAATTAGATAAGTATCATGATAAGGGAAAAAAATGCACACAAGAAAATTGAAGAGTCTAAATCTGAGAAGCGAGAAGCCAGTAGAGCAATTTCTAAGAGAATTCCAGAAGGAAGTAAGGAGGATGCCATAGCAAAATTAAGGCAGAGGAGGGATCCTAAGAGTCCTACCATGATCCTTGTCTTCAGGGGACAGCATGCTTTCAGTCTGAGAGAGACTGTCATGACTCATGGGACCACACTTTCAAATTGCAACCTTTGATCACATCAAGAAGCCGAGTTATTCATTTGCTGTGTTCATTTCTTTTAAGTAGAAGAGAACAGACTCTAACGGAAACCATTAGGCTGCATTTCCTACAGCCAGGCAAGTGCTGAGTTTTACACAGTCACTGTGCGTTCATCAGTTAGCAATGTAATTAGCATTTTACATTGTGGCTGCTGTCACAAAAAAGTCTAGAGGGTCTTAGCGAGGAGGTATTCTATTCTGGGCACATGCTGAGTCCACTCGGTTATGAATACGGACCCTTCTCCTTGTTCTTGGATTCTTCACTAAAATTACACAGAGAATGAGGGTGGAATGTGATAATTGGAGGGAGGAACCACAGCAACCGTTTAGGAATGAGTGAACTGGCAACAGGAGACCAGAGACCAAGGGCGTGAGTCCCAGCATTTTCTCTACAGCCTCCTGCTTACAGTGGATAAATAACAATGGCGTATTTCCCCTCCTAGCAGAGCATGGGCATGCAGCACCGCTCATGAGTAGCTACTCATCTTACGACCTCTCAGAAGCATCTTCACTCTCTATAATGCTCACTGAGCAGAGTGGCAGCTGTCTAGCAGCCAGCCGCTCCATGGGCAGCGGCTCTTGGGGGCTGGGTAAGGTCTGGTCTACTGCAACATTCCACTCGCCCATGGCCGCACCTGTTCAACGGTTTTGGATGAGACTGAACTAAAGGGCACCAGAGGACGATGGAAGTCTAGTTCTCAGCCCCATTTGATGCTCAAGCCTTTTGTAAGAAGAAACTGACTACAGTTCATTGAGCAAAAATTGTTCTAAGGAAAAATGAATTTTAAAAAGAGCCGAGTGTACGTTTCCAGGGAACGAACAGCTTGCAATGTTTTATGTGTAGTGGCCCAGAGGACAGGTTGGCTCAAAGAACTTGTCATGTCCTTTTATAGAATAAGAGTCTCTTGGCAGATTATTTAGGATATCAAGCCTGGACCTACTTTTGGGGCCCAAAATGACTCTTGGGAAGCATAGAGGAAGCTTTCTTCTAGCCTGGACATCTTAATAGCAACCAACACTCGGAATCCAAAGCTGTTGGGTTATATTCGAGGTCCAACCACACTGCTAACTGGAGCAGACAGGATGCCCAGAGGGCCAGATTTGCAGAAGCAGTGAGCCGGTCAAATCAACCAAGCCCTGGCTGCTGCATCAGAAGAAGCCAGTGTGAGCAGGGAGGTGGAGGAGGAGAGGAGCAGCCATTTGTCCTTCTCATCTCTCTCCCAGGGTCCCATCCCTCCATGCCTGTCGTTGGACACTTTGACTCTACTTTTTACATACCTCAGCACTATGCACTTCTCTCCATCCACCAACAGCTGCGTTTCCTAAGCCCCTAGATAACTCGTCTCTGACCTGCTTTCCCTGCTCTGTGCAGTCCAACCTCTACCTGCTGGCATCTTTTGAAAGTTCAGACTCGATGGTGCCACTTCCCTGCTCTCAGTTCACTATTGGTCTCCCCAAGTATAATCTACATCCTCTATGCTGGTCCCTAGAGCCTATGGTTCATCAACCCTCTCCCAGCCTCGTCTCCCCCTGTGGTCCTCCTGGGCTTCTGCACAGAGTGACTTGTAGTTTACCCCTGTGAACCACACCTGTCTCTGTCATACATGCTGCCCCTTCTTGGAACCCTATCTTGACCCTGCTTTGTGCTAACTAATTTCTAATCCTTAGGCTTCTTCTTAGGTGCCATTTTATCCAGGAAACCTTCTCACTTGAATCCCGAGTCAGATGCCCCTTCTGCTATGCTCCAAATGATCATTGGCTTGCTCATCTCCTCTAATAGCCTCGCAGCCCGCTGAGGAGGAAACTCCAATTGGTCCAAAGCAGGCATTCCAATATTTGTAGGATGGATGAATGGATGCTAGAATGAGCCTGCCCCGGAGAGCAATCTCTGGTTAAACATGGCGGACCAGTGACTAAGACACTCCTGGTACCAGGAGTGCATCAAGAATAGGCAGCACCTACCTAGGATGGCCACCACCTCATCATCCTGGATCACCTCCAGGGAGCCTGAGACCACGAAGCAGAGGCTGTCCACACTCTCCCCAGCATGATAGATGAGATCCCCTGGGGCACAGTGCACTGTCTGGAACTCCATGGCCAAGGCTCGCAGGCAGCCATCACTGGCCAGCCGGAAGGCAGGATGTTCCTTGAACACTTTGCGGTTCAGGTGTACACAAATGTCAGCTCGCATGTCCTTGGGGCAGATCTGCAGGACCTAGTCAGACAAAAAAGAGATGGTGTGACAGTGAGGTTCAACCCAGAGCTTCCTTCCCTCAGCGCCCAGGCACGGGGCATCACCCACGAGCTCAGACTGCACTCTCGAGCTTCAGTGCCATGGGAAGGCCAGGCAGTGTCTATGTTCTATAACAATCTACAGAATGCTCCAGACATGTGTCTGAAAGTCAGGGCTAGGAGCGTATCGAGCACGAGGAAGGTCTCTGTGAAGAGATGGCGTTTCAACTGACAGCTTCAGAATGTGTCAGAGTGAACCTTGTGAAGGTAGAACATTCTCACAGGCTATCACACACAAAGGCTCTCTGAGCAACAGTCCCCGAGTCAGGGGGAGGGCCAGGGACACCGTGCAGAGAAAACTCTGAGTGCATGCATAAGAAGCTTCTGAGTTGCTGACTGTGACCAGGGACACAGACTGGGGGACTGATGTCAGCTGAGGCCACGGAGTGGGGCTGGGGATCTCTGAGCCTGGATGGCAGCAGCAGAGTCAAGGGAAAGGCGAGGGGTCTTACCCTGGGCTGCTTCCTGCACTCGGCAAGAAGTGCCCATGTTCAGATTACCTCCATAAACAAGCAAACCAAATATAATTTTATTTGTCTAAGGGGCACAGCGTGACGTTTTGACACCATGCAATAACATGAATAAAGCAATCAGTATACCCATGTTAGTATTTGTCATTTGTGTTGAGAACATTATAAACACTCTCTTCTGGCCACTTAAAAGCACACAGTAAGTTAGTTTACAGGTACAAAATTCCAGCTGGGAGGAACAGTCTCACATTCTATAACACGATGGGATCACATTAGGCTAGTGATTGCATTCTGGTTATGTAACTGGCGTGCCATGATGGATTGTATCTAAAGAAATGCGTTTACATGAGCCTTGCCAAGATCACGCCAGTCACAGTTCCAGCATGGACATGAGACATGCTCCTCAGACCCACCTTAGCTAGGAGCTACTGGCCCTCAGTGGCTGCTGAGGACAGAAGACCCTCTCTTCTAGGAATGTGGCCCTCGGTAGGTGGCTCCTGCCCCAGGGGACAGCCTCACCACCATCCACACATGGTTGCTACTGCTTGGGCTTGGATAACAACAATAAGGACAGATAGGGAGACAGGTTAGTGGGTCCCAAGGGAGAGTCAGAAGGAGGTAGTTGAGATGAACAAAATTTAAAAAAAAACCCATTATATACGTGTATTAATTTTCAAAGGATGGATAGAGATATTTTACAAAAACGAGTTCTATAAAGTCACATTTTCCTGAGTGCTTACTGCCTGCCAGGCATGGCTCAGCAAGTCACCCACTCAGGTAACACTTATCTGCCAAGCACCCATGGTGCACCAGGTACGATTCTAGGCTCTAATGATGTGGTAGTTAAAAGGCAAGTAGGCAAAAATACCTGCCCTCGTGGAATTTACTGTCTAGTGGAAAGAGAAAATAAATGAAATTTGGTAGCAATTGCTGAGGACAGTAAAAAAGACAGAAAGGACCAAGAACAAGGGGTCATAACTTTACATTTGAAAGTTTGATGTGTGTTTGCTAACTTGGTCCCCACAGAAACTCTGGGGTGTGCTTTTAATTATAGTAGCTCAGATGAGGAAGCTGAGACATAGGGAAGCCCAAAGTTTCCCAGCCAGGAAACAGCAGATCTTGGCTTTCACACTGGGTAGCTTGGCATCGGATGCTATGCCTAACCAACTCCCATGCCGTTCTGCAAAGCTAATGGGCTGCAATTTCACTTGCAGCAACTCCACCATGGTATAGAGGAGGAAACCCATAGCTTTGCACATGCCAGACAGTCATCCTACCATCTGGGCTATGTCCCTAGCCCTGACTTGCACCATTTAAAAAGCAAGCTAGGAACTGCAAGCCATGTGGATCTCGCTTTTCTGAACAATTGAAAATTTTTCCAGCTTTTCAGAGCAAGAAATATTTCTGTGGACTAAGTGTTTGCAAGAAACCACACATGGCTTTCTACAGCAAGCATTAAGTAGCACAATAGGACACCTTCCAGTGGACTTTCCCAAAGAAATCGGGAGTATTTTTAAAATAACTTTTCCTATTCTATTCTATGAACCAAGTTGGGGGCATGGAATCAAATCTGATCATTCCATGGCTACTTCTTGTGGTGCTGGGAACTTTCCAGGTCCTTTTCCTCTGTCTTGGCATCAACCCCTTGCCTCTGCATCTGGGGCTTCTTCACCAGCCTCCCAGCTCAGCTTTCACCTGGCCCAGGACAGCTTCATTTC
Organism: Cricetomys ansorgei; assembly: GCA_026225945.1. Classification (NCBI taxonomy): domain Eukaryota; kingdom Metazoa; phylum Chordata; class Mammalia; order Rodentia; family Nesomyidae; genus Cricetomys; species Cricetomys ansorgei. The sequence continues at coordinate 5,294,178 of JAMJFZ010000116.1, forward strand.
CTACCTGCAGTGTCTATACAGATGTGGGGTTGTGGGAAGAGGTCACATGACTGAAACCCCAGTTACTTCTTCTCTGGGTGATCCAACTACGCTGCGCTTGATTTCTCCTCTGAAGTACAGACTTCCAACACTGACTCCACCTTAGGTGCAGGGAAGCTGCACCTGAGATTCACCCCTGCCTCTGCGTGTCTCTGCATTCCTGTTCTGGGCTGCAGGATGTGAGCCTCTCTCTGGGACAGTGGGTGGAAGAGTGGCAGAGACACAAAGCCTAGGCCAAGAGAACATGACAAAAAAGAAGTGCAGATCTGAGGGTTTTCCTCCTGTGGATCACAAGAGGGTGGGGACACACATATCATGTCTAAACAGTGCTCAATAGCAGAAGCAAGGTTAATTCTCCAGGTGAGTTCACATTTAAATATTTGCTCCCCTGAGTTAAGCTCCTGCATAAGGGTTTGGCCGGGAGGTAATAACATCATTTCAGGGCTCTTACTCCAAAGCCCATGGAGAAGACAGAGTAGGAGAATGTGTCTGAAGAAGAGGGTTGGCAGACTGAGGTCTGGGCAGCATTTCCATAGCTGTTCCTGTCTGCAGATTCTACACCGGGGTGGGCAGAGGGGCCACATGCCCTCCCTCTGAGTCCCACATCCTTGCCTGGCTTTGAGACTCCACTCTTGAGAGCTTTGGCTGTGCAGAAGCCCCCTGGGCTGTGGACTGACCTCACAGGGTCAGGGCTGAGGCTCTGGGTCCAGTCTGCTCTAGTACATAGCGTATGTGTGAACTTGAACAGCATCTCACCTGGCTCCTGGAGCCAAGCCTTCCTTCTTATGTATGGGATTTTGTGAGATTTCACATGTTCTTGTGTAATGTCTGGTACCCAGGTACTTGTGGGTCCTTATTTAATGTCATTACAGAGCCTTCATGGTCCAGGAGGTCATAGCTAGCCCAAAGGACATAGAGGCCATGTGGGCTTAAAGGTCCTCTCACGTCAATGTACCAGATGTGGAAACTGGGGCAAGAGAGCCACACAAGTACTCAAGGTCACTGGTTAGTTACTGGAGGGGGTGGGGAGACCAAGGGGGGAGGGGTGGAGCAGGGATACCAGGGGGGTGAGAGCAGGGTGGGGGTGGGGAGTGAGAGGGAGTCGGGGGCAGGAGAGGCGAGCAGTGTTGATCCTCGCAGCAGTGCTCCCTCTTCCACAGGCTGTGCTCTGCCATGGGACGCCACAGTTGGGTCTCTGAACCAGGAACTAGGGGAGATCCCAATGACCTCCAGGGAGGTAAGCAGGTGAGCAGGGCAGGGACGCAATGCTGACTGTGCAGTGTCCCAGGCTGCTGCCCAGCCCAGCCCTGCGGGGATGGGAACCGGGAAGGGTTTTTTCCCAGACAGTGGGTCTATGGAGTCATTCTAGGGCCTGGAGAAAGGAGCTTCAGGGCAGAGATCAAAGAACTTTCTGCTCCATCAGCTGCCAGACACCCACAGAGCCAGCAGGCATTGTTGCCAGTGCTGAGCAGGGACAACACGTGCAGCTGGGGCAGGGAGCTGGCAGAGCCAGGAGCTAAGCAGAGCCAACCCATGCCCTGCCCATCCGGGAAGTGTGGGCTTCAGCCTTCTTCCTTCTAGTATGCTTCATACCTGGAAGAGGCAGAGCCTGCAAGATGGCTCAATGGTGTTAAAGGCATGCCACCAAGCTTGAAGGCCTGAATCCAATCCCTGGGATCCACGTGGTAGGAAAGAACAGACTCCAGCAAGACACACCACGGCACGGCACACATGCACACACGCACACACGCATGCACACGCAAGCACGCTCGCACTCTCACACACACATGTACACACTAAAATGTAATTTTTAAAACATTAAAGAGGGGACAATAGTAGTAAAAGGACAAGCTTTGAAACCAGATGAAAACTGGGTTCAAATCCGGGTGTTACTCTAGAGTAGGGGAAGTAAAAAGACTGAACTGGGGCCTCTGGTCCTCCTCATCGTTCAGCACAGCTCCCAAACACACCCTCCCAATGGGGAAGTGAGGCCCACACAAAGCACAGTGGGTGACATTCATGAAAACAAACATTGGCTCTTTCTGGTTTTCCCCAACAAGCTTTCACCATGTAGCCCAGGTTAGCCTCAGACTCAGTCTCCTGCCTCTACCTCCCAAGTCTGAGATTACAGGTATGCATCACCGCACCTGGCCCAGTGTTTGTTCCTAGTGAATGTTCAAGAAAGGGTTGTTGGTGCTGTGGCTGTGTGATCATGGCGCACATCAGACAGACCCAAGCAACAGGTGTTTATAGTGGAGGGTCAGCAGAACAGAGCATCCTTAAAAACTGTCAGTGCTCGACCGCCTGTTCAGATGGAAGAAGACAGGAATGTGGCTGGCTGATCCCAAAGCCAGATCAGTCTGATTTCAATGCATTTATAGGTGTTTTTGCCACAGTGCTACCATTTTCCTAATTATACTGTGAAAGAAGCCAGCACTCCCTGAGCAGATGGATAGAGCTTGTCAGAGGGAGGTGGAATCAGAAAGACTGAACCAGAGAGACTAAGCTGAGGATAAGGCTCTGATCATAGGAAACACACCTAGCAGAGGCTGGGGATAAGGCTCAGCGCTTGTCCAGCATGCATAGGCTTGGGAGAGTGGACATGGTGGTGCACCCCTGTAACTCCAGGACCCTAGAGCTATGCACAGGAAAATCAGAAGTTCAAGATCATCTTTAGCTACATAGTGAGTTCCAGGCTAACCTGGGCTACATGATCTCAAAGGGCGGGAGGCGGGGCAACACAAAGATAACCCATACATAAACCATCTACGTCTTTTCTCTCTCTTTCAGAAACCACACACATTTCTGCACTTTGCTGACATGAATCTGGAATAACACAACTGTTAGGGAATAGCAGGGCACAGTTACTGTACTGCACAGTGGGAAACAGTCGCCAGCTAAGGACTAAGGCACAGACTTCTGCCAGTATGGCCTGGACCTGTCTGAGGCATAGTCTTCCCAGGATAATTACTGACCCTGTTGCCCACCCCACTCACAGGCCTGTGATGGTGGTTGGGTTTTAATGACAGTACCATGGGATTCTTATCAAGACTGAGAGGAGAAAGATGAAGTGAGACAGTAGTCTTTTGCCATTTCAGGAGAAGACCAGAATTCACCAAGGTGCATCATATTTAATGCAGTATTTCTTTAAGAAAATCAAAGTTCATCTTTTAAAAAGTCATGCTGAACAAGAAAATAAAATAAACATTTGGAAAAAAGATAAGATTGGCAATTGTAGGGCCATCTGGGAACTTGGGACAAAAGGAAGGAGCCCTCTTATCCAGGCTCTTCATCTTATCATGGTCCAAGTTTGGGATAGTGCCCCAGACAGAGGGACATCTGTTCCTCACTCCAGGAGACACACTATGCTTTGGCTTCTTAAACAACGGGTTCTTAATTTCTAGTCCTTCAGTGAGACAACAGAGAGGCCATCCAAAACCTTGGAAGAAGGGAATCCTGGGAATCCCAGATGCCCCAGGGGAGATCTCAGCATAGCCCTCTAGGTTTGGGATTCTCGACACCCTGGGGAAGCTGGGGAACAAGTGGGGTGGCCAAGAGTGTTGCACTCCTTACCTTCTCTGTGTCGATGCCTCGGGACATGGACCAGGTGGACACGATGTAGTCCATGACCCGCTCGCTCAAGCCTTTGGGCACCTGATAGAGCTTCAGGAAATCCCGGACACTGTTGAGCATCTCATGATACCTGTTGGTGTTGGCATACATCTGCTGGAAAATGGTGGTCACGTTCCCAAAGATGGTGGCATACAGAAGAGCTGGAGACAAACAGAAGAAACAACGTGTAAGTGGTCCGTGAGCCAAACTCCAAAGTGTGCAACCCTCTCAGAGGAGGCCTTGGTACTCTCCTTGAGTGTCCAGACCTCAGGAGAACCTCACATCTCAAGCCAAAGAGTGTGCAACAGCAGGCAGCTAAGACCTAATGCACCCTGCCTAGGAGCATTAGGCAGGGCCCGGGCAGATGAGACCGGTGTGGCTGGCACCTCGGATACATGTAGCAGGGTAGAAGCCATTTACACCTGTCACAAAAATTTTGAACCATGCCTGAGGCCACCAGCCAAGTGTGTGTCTCTTCCCCACACCAGTCCAAATTCAAACTGTGAGCAATAATCTACCAAGCTCAATGTGTGCCAAACACCATGCAACCTGCAACCGACCTAGGGCACCCGATGGTAAGTGAGACACAGCCCTGGCCCTTATGGAACTACACAGTAGGAGGAGCAGACCGCCCTCCCCCGCCACAGACATAATTCAAAAAAATAAAAACAGCTGGGGGGGGTGTGTGGCACACGCCTTTAATCCCAGCCCTTGGGAGGCAGAGGTAGGTTAATCTTTATGAGTTCTAGGACAACTTGGTTTACATAGTGAGTTCCAGGCCAGCCAAGGCTGCATAGTGAGACTTTGTCTCAAAATAGTAGTAGTAGTAGTAGTAGTAGTAGTAGTAGTAGTAGTAGTAGTGTCATTGTGTTTAAAGTAGCTGCCCTTCTTACACGAGGGTTCCAGTGCTCCTCATCTTACCCTTTACCGAGCTCTATTATCCTTCATGTCACCATCTCTAATGTTGTTTTAACTGTCAACTGACACAACCTAGAATCACTTGGGAAGACAGTCTAAGTGGGAGACTGCCTGCATCTGGTTGGCCTGTGGGCATGTCTATAAGTGGCTCTCTTCATTAACTAATTGATGTGTGAAGTCCCAGGCCAGTGAGGGCAGCACCATTCCCTGGGCAGGGACCTTGCACTGTAGAAAAGTAGAAAAATGACACGAAGCAAAAGGGAGCCAGCCGTGAAGTCTGCATGTAGTCATTTCTCTCCACTCTTGACTGTGGATGCGCTGTGACTGGCTGTTTGAAGTTCCTGCCTTGACTTCCCCACAATGGTGGACTGTATCCTGTTTGTGAGACAAAATGGACTCTTCTGTTCTAAGCTGCCTTGGTCACGCATTTTGTCACAGTCACAGAAATGAACGTACACCATCCACCCTGGTGAGAGTGAACTGAGATGGCAATGTAGATTTTGCTTACTTCTCCACAAAGCTAATAAGGTTGAACACACTCCTGAGTGCTTGGTGGCCACTCGTGTGTCTTCTCTGGACAAATGGCCATTCGAGTATTTGTCTGCTTTTCATTTGTATTGTTTTGTCTTCTGGATCCAGTTGCAAGAGTCCTTTTTACAGGCTGGATGCAAGTTCCTTAGGAGACATACGTTCTGCAAATACTTTCTTTCCTCATACGGGTTGTATTAACTCTTTTCCGTTTTACACGTGTGGATATACCTATGTGACTACAGAGGCCAACGGTATGTTATCTTTGCCATTCCACACCTTTAAAAAGCTTTTTATTTTGTGTGTGGGTGCGCACATACCATGTGCATGTGGAGGTCAGAGGATAACTTTGGGGGTTAGCTCTCTCCTTCTACCATGTCCACCCTGGTATTTATGCCTTACCTACAGCCTTGTCAGCCTCGCTTACCTCATTTTTTATTTATTGTTTTTGTTTTGAGACAGGGTCTCTCACTGATCCTAGAGCTCACTGACTTGGCTAGACTGACTAGGCAGCAAGTCCTGGGGATCCCTTTATTTCTGCTTCACAGAACTAGGATTGTAGGCACCGCTACACCAGTGGTGCCAGGGATTCAAGATGAGGTCCTTATGCTTGTGTGATAAACACTTTCCTTCCCCCCTTTCAATTTCTTTACAGCATCATTTGTAGCACAGAAGTCTTTAGGCTTAATATCATTAATTCATGTATTTTTCTTTTGTCTTCTTTTTCTTCTGGTTTCTTATATTCAGAACGATTTGTTTATATATTATTGTATATGTAAATATTATGTATTCCTTCCCCTAAAAAGTGGCAAATATTTTATTTGGAAATAACTAGGTATTCACAGAGCACTGTGAAGACAGACGAGGGATTCCCAGCACTTTAGCTTAGTTTCCCTCCTTGTTACATTTTCTATAGCTAGCAGACTCTCAAAGCCAGATCGGTACTACTGCCATGGAGTGTATGTATCCATTGTTCTGTGTCTCATGGTACTACTGCCATGGAGTGTATGTATCCATGTTCTGTGCCACACGGTACAACTGCCAGAGAGTACGTGTATTCGTTATTCTGTGTCACATGGTACATTCATGTAGCCAGTGCTGTGTTCAGAATACAGAATCATCCCATCCTCAGAGTGCCCCTCATGCAACCCCTTTATAGCCACATTTCCTCCCTGGCCACCACACCTCCTTGTTCTTTAGTGTGGTTCTGAAATTTTAAAGATGTAGCATGAGTGGAATCACACGGTATGTGACCTACTGAGGCTGGCTTTTTCCTCAAGCAAGCAGATGCTCGTAAGATATTCCCATGCCGATGCATGTGTCAATAGTCCCTTCCCTTGACTGAGGGAGTCCTCCTCTGCATAGATATACCACAATCGCCCCTTTCAGTCTAAGGCTTTGTAGACAAACTAGGGCAGGAAAGCATGAGAAGGAATGGGTGGAGCTTGAGGTCAGGAAGGGACTAAAGATAGAAATCCACCTGGCTGTAAACAAGCACAGTATGAGTGCTGAGGGCTGGGACAGTCCCAGGGTGGGTGATGTCAGAGGAACAGCAGGTCTAGAAAACGGTTTAGAGTTTTATGTGACTGGGTGGAGCTGTCAGCTGGGGTTTGTCGCTGGTCACCTAGCTGGAGTCAGGGTGAGGTTTGCTGCTGGTCACTCGACTGGAGTTACTGTTGATTGGCTGCTGGTCACCCAGTTGGAGTCAGTCTTTGAGGACATACAAGTTTGGATGAAGGTACCTGACCTGCTCTATGACGATCTGTTGTTATTCTAGTTCCCTGTTTTCTTTCAGAAGAAGCTGTCAAAGTGTAGGGACACAAATGCTGTTTTATCACCTCCAGGCTTCTTGGACTTGTCACCTGTGACCTCTTCTGGAGTAAGTCTCAGAAGCTCGGAGGAAGATCTGATTACCTGCTCAGGTACAGTTTTAGGATCCACTCCATCTCCTCCTCCTCGTCCTCCTCCTAGTCCTCCTCCTCTTCCTGTTCCTCCTCCCCATTCCCCTCCTTCTCTTCTTTCCTCTCCCTCTCTGCCTCACTCTCTTTCCCAGCCTTGGCTCCCCACTACCCCAAGGACCCCTAGCACCATAAGGAAATACCCATTAGGATTATACCTAATTCTAAATATTTTTCTTCACTTCATTTTTTTCCCAAAAGAAGACTCCTGTTCATGATTTTCTCAGATAGCGAAACTTCCATCCTTCTCACCCAGAAGAAAACACCTCTGAATACAAAAGAGCTGAAAACTAAGTATGAACACAGTAACAGGGATGGGAGGGAGTGAAGCCTAGGAGCCAGACTGCCCCCTGCCCAGCTCCCCCTGCCCAGCTCCCCCTGCCCATCTCCACCTGCCCATCTCCCCCTGCCCATCTCCACCTGTTCAGCCACTGTACAGGTCAGAAAGTGGCTCTCAAGATGGAGACTAAAAAATACACCTATTCCCCTATTTATAGCAAGAGAAGCCTGAGAACTCATTTAATACCTTGCTAAATATAGCACAAATGCCTACATTACCTCAGACTCCACTGCTCTGGGGAATGTCACTTAACAAGCACAGTTCTTACCAGGAGACAGAAGGTCATTTCCAGCCACTTCTCGTCTGTTGAATGAGACAACAGTGCCCACAGCATTATAACCCATTAACAATACTCTGCACTACCTCACTAACCAGCCTTTTAATAGCTCTGCAGATAAAAGGAACAATTTCTACAGGCAATTACTCCTGTGAAGGAACCAAGATGGTCAGATTCTGGTTGCAAGGGTCTCCCAGTAATTCGCTGCTTTGGCTCATCTCATGCTTGCTGAGTCCTGGGTCCTGGTGGACCCTTGGTTACAGGGCACATGGTTACAGAGCACTTGCTGCAGGGAAGGTTTGCAAGCCCATGCCCCGCCTCACTCTGCGATGGGAGCCAAGGTTGCTCCATCATGAGTCATCAGAGAGAGTCTAATTAACAAAGCCACTTAGAAGACCGCATACTTTTAAAGCTGTTTAAACACACAGGAACTCCAGGCCCCTTTCCAATGGCAGCTATGCCTGAAGCTCCTACAAAACCTGAACTTTCTCTTCTACATCTCAAAACGAAAATAAAGTGGGAAACTTCTCCGAAGACACAGATATCCGCTTAACCACCTGAACCTGGACATCGCAGCAACTGTGCAGCATGGTGTTTAACAGAATGTCTCTCTCACTGGCATGAGAGGGAGAAATTAAATTCACTTTGCCAACTGACGACTCTGCTCTTGGTACCTGGAGCATGCCATGGTTTTCTGCACTGACTAGCCTTCACCTTTCAGGTTTCAAAGTGTCCCTTAGTTGCTAAGTGATGCTGAAGGTCATAGTGCCTCTTTTCACACTGTCACCAAATAATGATCACCCAGAATGAGGATCACTTGGCCTCCGACCTCACAGGATGCTGAGTAGTCAATGTCTGTAAACCTGTCAAACCTCTCTCTGTATGAGCCAGCGATCCTAACTCTGCTGTTGCAACTCCATGAAGCAGAAGACTATCCCTTTGGACTCCAAGGGTCACCACAGTGATCTAATGCATGCAAGAGGAAATGACAGCATCAGCAACAATACCAGTGTTTATGTAGCTGCTGCCATATGCAAATCAGTGTTCTGACCACTTGTGCACATGGTGTATAGTCATGGAAGATTTACCATCTTTATTGTATTGGTACTGAGGGGGAAATGGTTATGTGATTCTCCAGAGCCATACAGTCGGCAAGAAACAGATGGGGATTCACACCTGAGCAAGCAGACTTGTAAAATAGTCACAAACAGCACCAACCACGCAAGCCACCCGGGGCCAGACACTGTCCCAGTATTCCATATACAATATTAGCGAGTCCCTTAGCATCCTGTGAGGCTGGGTCTACAATTAGTCTTATCATCAGCAATAGATGAGCTCATGATTATTAGAACAGCAACAAAAACTAGTCTTAGAAGGAGCCCTGATATAATCACAACATACTCACACGAAGGTGAGCCACAAACACCAGAAAGCAACAGACAGCACCAGAAAGCAAGATGTATTCAAGAGCAGAAGAGTAAGGAGAGAGATGTCTGTTTAGAGGATCAGCACGTCAGATACAGAGTCAGATCAACCCAAACATTCCATCTGAACAAGGAAGGAGCATACAGGGACAGAGGCTGCACCCACAAAAGAGAAGAGTGCAGCAGAGGCCAGACTCAGCAAACTATCTAGACTTGTGGGGAGACTTTGTCCACTCCTCCCTACAGAAGAGTCCTGGGAACAGGAGGGATGGGCTGCCCACAGAGGGGGCTTCTGTCTGGAACACATGTTTGAGGTTCCCCCCATATCAGCAATGTGCCAGGAAGGAGAGAGAGGAAAAAGGATGAACAAGGGGGTAGGGGAGAAAGGAGGGGAGAGGGAAGGAGAGAGGGAAGAGGGGAGAATCAACTGAAAAGGAGGGAGAGGAAGGAAGGGGAGGGGAGGGTTATCACATGCTGATCTCCAGGAATTCAGTCAGCTCTTTGTCTGGGAGGACACACAAATCAGATGAACCATGACAAGTGGCCAGACAGGAAGAGGAAGAATGAGGTAACAGTAAGAAGAATCCATCTGACCCCGTTTGGGGACTGAATGGACAAAGGCCTCCCAGATGAGAAGCTGAGACTCAGTTTTGAACTCTGATAAATGATGATGTGGATGGAAAATGGAAACACCAGGGCCAGGCGTGGACGCTGAGAGAGAAGGCCGATTTGAACATCTGTAAATTCCCCACAGACCCGGTGCTGACACCTCAGGGGTAGTCCTGAAGGGGAGAGGAGAGACTGAGTCCTGACAGGACCCATGTGATAAGGTCCTATCCTGAAGACACAGCCTTGTTGCTTTGTCTCCTTCATCCTTGAGACCTATGCAGACATGATGACCTCTGGCCTAGCAACCCTGGATGCAATGCCACTCTGCTTATGGCTCCAGGGGAGGGATTCAGAACAGTCCACTGCACAACCCCCCTCCTTACAGCCAGCTTAAGGCCAAGTTCAACCAGCATTCATGAGTTCGTGACTGACCTGTTGGAACCCTTATATTTTCCTTGGTTTTCCAAGACAGAATGTCAGTCCTCACAATAGATTTAATTTCTGGTTGCTGATTCTGATACAAAACGTGAGCTGTTAAAAGCTTCCAACTGACCCATCTTCCTGAGCTTTTGAGGTATCTTCCAATTTAATTCAGCACATGGAGAGAAGTTTTAGAAAGATGTTTCATGGAGCAAAGTCCACCAAGTCACAGGAGTGTGTGGGAGCTGGAGATGGGAGGCTGGACGCTCATCAGCTCATAAGTTAGCTTCATTTCATGCCCTACGAATGGCTCCTCTCAAGCATAGGTACAGGGGCCAAGACCACCTTGTTCCTGAAAGGACGATCCTTCCACTTCTCTTTCAAAACCTGGATTTCAAGTTTACTCCGAGAGGACCTTCTGAGCCAATGGGCCTCCTGGATCTGACGGGAAGGGTGCAGAATGTTCTAGAAGGAGTAGGCTTGTCTGAGAGGCCTATGGCAGTGATGCTCACATGCAACCCCGACTTCCGGCATGAGAAGGGGAAATGTTAGAGCAAAGCACGCAAAAAGGGCTCTGAGAGGGTGATCCTGACCGTAATCTGCTTCACTGAGGGTGGAGTGGAGTTAGCGGGAGTGAGCATAATAGTGCTGATGCCTTCGTCAGTGGGCAGGAGGGGCCCCGCCCACTGTGTGCAGTGACTGGCCAGCGCATGGTGCCTGGTTCAGCCTAAGTGGCTACATCGGAACATGATGGGTGTGTGGCTTAGACAAGCAGACTGCATTTCTCCCAGCTCCGGAAGCTTGGCAGCCCCAAGATCGGAGTGTGGCCAAGTACTCAGAGGCATCTTATCCTCACACAGCAGAGCAAGGGGTCATCTCTCTGTCTCTTCCCATGAGGGCCTCAATCTCTTCACAGGGGTTCTACCTTCACAACCACCATCCTCTCAGACACCCCACCTAGAGCACCATCACACCAGGACTCCAACCTGAATTGGCCTGAATTGGAGGCCAGGGCTGCAAACACTCAGGCCACAGCGTGTGGTGTTTATAAAAGCTATGCCGTCTTCTAACTAATGTTCCAATGTCCTTTCAAGTCTCCCAAGACAGTCTATCTACATAGACTACTCCTACCCCGTCAATCTTTGGGGATACTTCCCAGCCTGTTACCACAGCTAGTAGCAGGATGTTAACAGATCAACTTGGTGATAGCCAGTGATACTTCTGGCTCTTCCTTTACTCTACCACTACAAATGGTAATGACCCACTCCCTGTGCCAGGCAAAGCATGAGCACTCAGCTCCTGTGTCCCATTAAGTCTGGTCCTGAGAGGATAAAGGAGTGTGTGCAGTCAAGGTGCTGTGAAGGGGTACCTATACTATACTAGGGACGCTGGATGTGGGCAGGATCCCGAAAGGTAAGTGTGCATCTGGTTGATAGAGTGGGGGAAGGAACTGGTTCAGCCTGAGAGCACAGGATGTGGGTCGGGGCTGGAAAGCTGGCAGGATGGGGATGAATCCTCAGGCTACAGGCTCAAGAGCTGCCCACAAACCACTGGCAGGTTTTGTAGACCCACAGATCTTTCTGCAGCCTAGTTAGAACACTGAACATGTGGAGACAGCCCAGGCAAAGACTTGGCACATGGTCAGGAACCAATAAGCATGACTGCGAAGATGTTACAAGCACTTCGAGCCACACACTTCTTCTTCGTCTCTTGGGCACTCACTTGCAACCCAGTCTGCAGACTGAGAAGACCAGGCATCCATGGACAGACTTACACAGAGAGGAACCCAGACCCCTGGCTCATTCCCCAGTGGAGTTTCCAGCCTCCATCCATGGACCAACTTGTCCCAGAAGGTCGCAGAGAGAAAGGGGCATGGCTTTGTGTCCTGGTATGCTGATTTCAGGCTTTTGTCAGCCCAGCCTACATCAGATCAACAAGCAAGCAGGAGCAAGGCTCACATACAGCTCAGGCCAAGCACACATGGTGGGGCCATAATGATTCACCTGCCACTTGTCTGGTTATGGTTATGACAAAGAACAGCATAAGACAGAAGCTCTGTGTACTGCAGAATGTGCATAATGTGTGCTTTTTTGTCTCTGTTCTAAGCCTATTGCTCAAATACAAATCTGTCTGTTGAGACTAATAAAAATTAGAGTTTGCTCTTTATTCACTCTTAAAAGGTTTTGTAATTCCAATATTGTATTTTAACAAAAGTGATGGTCTGAGATGGAGTCTTGCAAAAGAACAGTAATGAATTCAGGTTTTATTTGTGCCTGACTCTAAAAGGACCGCCCACAGGTGAGGTGTGAGCTGCTTCCCACTTGAAGCACCGAGTTAAGAGAAAGATCTGCACACATCCTCCGAGTTCCTGCCACCATCCCTTGCCCATAACTTAACCAGGTAGTTCCCTGTGGACATAACTTACAAAGACAAAAGTTAACAAGAGTAAAGACGGGACCCATTTCAGTTTGTATACATTAGAGTATAAAGCCAGAATGTTAAAGAGGACACAGGAAGCCCAAGCAGGGTCAGGGGTATGGCACGGGTCTTGTGAAGGGGACCCTGAAAGTTATTCCTTTTGAAGAGACCACACCACTGGAGAGTGGGCAGCCTCCAGCTCAGTCTCAGAGTTTCAGCTAAGAACATCTATGAAGATTTCTCTTCCACTCACGAAACTGTTGGTAGAAGTATTCCATGACCACTCCAAGCAAACCGAGACTAAAGCCACAATACCCAGCAAGTTACACTTCCAATAGACAGTATGTGAAGAACAGATTTGTACAATGTGCCTTTGTGTGCAGAGCCCAGTGAGCAACTACCTGCCCCCCTGAACAGGCTGTGTGGGCATGGAGCCCAGGTGCTTCGGCCTGCAGAGTTGGCACGTGGACAGTCATAGCCTGGTGGGAAACGCGTGGATCCTTGGAGCCCCAGTGCCTCAAACCTGGATGAATATAAATAGCTTTAAAAAATGTTGCAACTGTACCCTTTAACAAATCAGTCACAAACACCTTCAAGGCCTCATAGCCTCTCCCTAGATTCTAATTTTATCTTACAATAAACATTAGAAGGTTTTCAAGGAGCCAGTCTGAGAAGTGGGACTATCAAAGATAAGACAATTTCTGCACTAAAAGCTTTTCATATGTAGTAAAAAAAATGGTCATTTAAAGCCTTATGTTTGTGCATTACGGCTCACATGTAAGCTCTGCCATACTCTGGCTCCTGTGAATAGGCAGAAGAAGGTTCACTCCAACTCTTTCAAGGAGGACCAGAAACAAGCACAGTAAGTTGCCCCCTTAGTTTTACACTATGAGATAGGTCTGGAGCACAGCGGCAGAGACTAAAAGAACAGGCAGTCTGGGATCAGAAGGACCCAGGCTCACCAAACAAGAGTCCTTCACCCCTTCACCCTGGCTTGTTATTTAGGTTAAAACAGATCTATGGTCTTCAGTTTTCTGAATGGAAAACTTTCAGTTTATTGAATGGAGGTAAACAGCAGGTGCTTCTACTGGTTATAGGAAGGCTGGGAAAGTGGGAAGAGCTTGATTGGCAGTAGCTATGCTTACTCCAGTTCTTGATTGAGTACCATCTACATACACAACAATACACAGACCACATAGGTACCAAGACTTACAACGTGACACAAGGACAAGCAGGCAAAGACCGTAACCCACTGAAACAAAAGCAACAAGCAGAGCATTGGTAAAGACAGCCGCCTCTGTGTTGTCATAGTAACAAGGAGATGTGACACACTCAAAAGCAAGCTTTCTTTGTCAGGAGGGTTCTTCACCACCCCCACCCCCAAGTAGCTATGAACTCCAGGTAAGTAAGGCCTTGCCTTCCATCTGAGCATAGACAGACAGTGCTGGGGGTTGGGTGGCCAGGGACAGAGCCAGGGTTTGCTCCCATGGGACCCGCTGAGCAGTAAGCTCTCAGCAAGAGCATGCTTGCTACGGCTTGACTGTTGGTGTCTCTCCAAAATGCATGTTGAAACTTAATTCCTTGTACAAAAGAATTAAGATGGGAACCCTTTGCGGGGAGGTGGTAATTAGGTCCCAAGGATCTGTCCTTGTGACTGGAAGCAATGCCCTTGATAAGAGCTTGAGAAAGCCTGTGTCTTTTGCTCTCCTGGCATGTAAGAACACAGCAGCAAGACTTCCCACCTTCCAGAACTGTGAGAAATTACACACACCACGGTGTTTTAGTACAGCAGCTCAAATGGACTAAGGCAGTACTTTACTGAAGTCAGCTCTAATGAGTATGTCCTCTTAAGGGGCCATTCCCAGCCCCATCTTTGAGGATAGCAGCAGCTGAGCCACAGACCTGTCTTCAGGAGAAACCCATCAAATCATACCCACCAGCAGGAACCACTCCTGAAGACCAGAAAGAAAGTATGGCCAAGATGAAAGTTAGAGCCTCTGCAGGTTGTGGGGGCAGGAAAGGAGGCTCTCCCGGAAGTGCGTGCAGCTTATGGTTCTAACCATGCTGTAGAGGACATTCAAGGCCATTTGGGACTTGGCCCTTGCCAGTCTCCTTGAGGACAATGGATGCCTCCCAGTGCCCATGTTCAGAACTACCTCTCATTGAAGGAGGTAACATCATTTCAAACAAACAAAACAAAACATCAATCTGCAGAGTGCCAGCCCTGCCTCTCGCAGGCTAAAAAGGGCCTGTGATCCAGTTAAACAGGACCCCACTTAAGGGAATAAGCTGGGAACAGCTTATTTCCCAGGATGATTTCAGGCCCTCATCAGACTGGTGAGCTGCACAGATCCCCGGCTGCCCGGCTGGCTGTCTCTTCATGTGGCCACTGATGTTGCCCTTGTCGAGCCTATTCTCAACAAAGCAGCCAGAGTGACCATCTAAACACCATCACCAAGACTCCCTGAAACCCCTACCATGACCCAGATGCCTCTAATCTGCCCCCTCGTTTCTTATCCTTCAACTTTGACCTCCCACCCAGTATCTTGGCTGTTTCCTGATGAAGCTCTGGCTTTGGGGCTGTCGGCTACACAGGAAGAGCTCCCCACAAATAGCTGTGTCTCTTCCACCTTAGTTCAGATGCAGCCTTTCTAAGGGCATGTGACATCCAGCCCACATCCAACACCTGCTTCTGACCTTCCCAATTTCCTTTATCAAACTCTATGACCTCCTCTATTTCCATTTAACAAAAGCATTCAAATTCCCATTTAGTATCACTCAGAGCCCTTCCTTAGAGTACGGCAAGGATGGCTCCGAGCTCTTCAGAAATCATTAATGTAATCCATTTACAACATGCAGCATTTTCGGTCCTCTGACCTGTGGTTTGTCAGCTCCCAAGGCAAGCATCTTCGTTACAAACACTAAAGTATCTCTGGTGCCCAGCCTAGTGCCAAGCACAGCAGAGGTTCTCAATAAACACTTATTAAATGAGTTGTGGGCTGGGGAGATGGTTCAGCAGTTAAGAGCACTGGCTGCCCTTCCAGAGGACCAGGGTTCAATTCCCAGCACCTACAAGGCAGCTCACAGCTGTCTGTTACTCCAGTTCCAGGGGATCTGACACCATCTTCTGACCCCCACGTGTACCGGGGACATACCTGGTGTACAGACATCCATACAGGCAAAATGCCTATGCCATAAAAATTTTAAATTAATTTAAAAGTAAATAAATGTGCTACTGCTAGGGAGATTGCCCAGTGGCTAAAGCATTTGCCACCCATGCATGAGAACCTGAATTCAAATCCTCAGAGCCCACACAAAAGCTAGATATGGTAGTACATCCCAGCACTCCTACAGAGAGACAGAAGTTAGAGACCGGGGAATCTGTAGAAGCTCGTGATCAGATATCCTGTCCTACATAGTGTGGAGCAAGAGGCCTTCCCTCAAACAAGGTAGAAGGTAAGGTACTCCTAAGGTTGTTCTCCACACATATGCGTGTGCACACATGTACACACACACACACACACACACACACACACATAGACAGAGAGAGAGCGAGAGAGAGAGTTAGCTTTAAAAAAAGAAATGAATCATCCCCCAGTTTCTTTTCATGGAACTCCCTTAAATTCCCAGGCTCTAGTCTGTCCCCTTTGAGTACACCTCTGTCCACAGATGTGCTTACTTTCCACCTCGTTCAAATATCACCTCTCGTGTAAAGCTTTCCTTGACCATAGCAGGATTCATCAGAAGTCCCTTTCTCAGGGGAGCCAGGAAACCGAGGTGCTTTCCCAAGAAGGATACGAAACTGTGACAACGTCTTGAGGGGATGTTTGCTCCGGGTCAGAGCTCAGCACCCGACCAGTTGGTTGGGTGGAACCTGGAAATCAGAGTTTGCCTATTCACTGGGTGACACTCACCAGATTCTGAGCTGAACGGAAGAGGAGAGCATTCGCTGCAGAGCCAAAGCTGCTTTAAAACAAACAGCAAAAGGTGCATGTCTCTAATTCTAGCACTAAGAGTTGGAGACAAAAGAATGAAGAGTTCAAGGTTATCCTCGGCTGCACAGCAGGCAAGGAACAAAAGCAACACAAAGCACAGAACGCTATACCAGGGAGGGCTTGGAAGCAACAAGGCTGATTGAGCACCACTGAGGTCTTTGTCCCAGAATCTGTCTACACTGGAGACTCTACAGAGACCCCATTATATGACAGTTCCCTCTCTTCATCTCCTTGGGAAGACAGTCTTAACATGTTTGATTCATGCCATTTCCCTCCATTGGTCCTCTCAGGAGGTTTGAAAGTGTTTCAGAAACATAAAAAAAGAAAAGAAAAGAAAAGAAAAGAAAAGAGAAGAGAAGAGAAGAGAAGAGAAGAGAAGAGAAGAGAAGAAAAGAAAGAAGGAAGGAAGGAAGGAAGGAAGGAAGGAAGGAAGGAAGGAAGGAAGAAAGGAAGAAAGAAAGAAAGAAAGAAAGAAAGAAAGAAAGAAAGAAAGAAAGAAAGAAAGAAAGAAAGAAAGAAAGAAAAAGAAAAAGCTACCAGCGCTGGGGCCTCAGGCCAGGACAGCTCAGAAAGCTCTGATTAAGGAGTGTGCTCGGGTAACTCACCCTGGCTCCAAAGTTCTCAGACATGGACTTTTTGAAAGACGCTGAAGGGCTTTTTTAAATGCCTACTAATTATGGCCTCTCAGTTCACTGTAAGTCTAAGTATTTAAGAAGATATATCTTTGTCATAAAGACACCCTGCAGTCACACAGGCTAACAACTTGTTTTGTGGCTTATTCAAGGCAAATGCTGTGGCCAGCTTCTGAGTTTAGGTTTGAGTGTTTGAATTTACTCAATATGAGACAATGATTAGACAAGGGAGTCTTGAAATCTTCACTGTGTAACCAAGTTCATACGCAGAAGTTATTTCTCCAGAAATAAATTACTTCTAGACATGATTTCATTGACAGCTTTTAATGATCTTCATAAACTATTATTCTTCCCAGGGACGGGTTAAGTCAAATTAAGATGGACGGAAAAAGAGTTGAGATGAATATCTGCCAGGCCACCAGGGACTCCCCGTCACCCCACAGCAGAGCAGACAGGGGGAGCTGTGAGTAGATGCAGTGGGGTGACCTGTGCTGTGGCACAGCATTTGGTGCCCATAGAGTCTGACAATGGTCTCACGGAAGCCACCAAGACTCCACCCAGCCCAGCTGCTAGAAGACTGTCTCAGCCAGTCCTATCCTGTCGTGCCAGCTGGATGAGTCTGCCTCTTACGTGAACGTCTTCAAGCACCGAGGGTCACAGAAGCTAAGAGAACATTCCATAGTAGTGGAAACACACTGTATCTACATTCCCAACATGAGAGCCACCACCAGTTACACGTGGCTCTGCAGCCTCGGATGAGCTGGGACCATTGAGAACCTCCTTTTAAAGTTTGTATTCAGTCTTAGTCATTTTAAACAGCAATGTGTGGTTCATGGTTTATTGAGAGGTTCAGATTTGCGAACCTTCCTAATAATTCCCATACCCAAAATCTTCCCTTTCCCAGGAAAACAGCCCTTATTTCTACAACAGTGTTTCTACAGTGACTTCCAGAACCTTCTCCATGCAGCCAGACCTCTATAAATGTGTCCTAATTTGCCAAATTTGTCCCACACCAGGAAAGAATTGGGTTTGGGATGTAGCTCAGTAGTAGAGCATATGAATTACAAACATGAAGCTTTGAGCTCAGTCTCCAGCACCCAAAACAACCAAACAACAAAATCCAAACTCCAGAGTCAGCAAGATCACTTGGCAGGCTGAAAGCACTCACCATGCAGCCTGAGGACCTACATTGGATCCCTTGAACCAACACAAGTAGAGAGAACTGGCTCCCTAAAGTTTTTCTCTCCCTGTAACACACACACACACATGAGGGGTGGAGAGAGAGAATGCGTAAACAAGTGGGAAAAAAAGAAAAACCTCAGAACACCTGGTGAGATGGTCCCTGACAGATGCTCATCTCTGACCTGAGCCTGCTCAGACATCTGATAACTCTCTCTGTAGACCCATTCAGAGAGCAGCTGGCAGACAGTAGGCAGCTAGGAAATATTTAAAGCTTAAAGACAAACTCCCGATGTCCTGCCGTAATCTGTCCCATTTCTCCAACTCTCCAGAGTCTTCTCGGATTATGTTTTACTTGTCCACACATATATATGAATGTGTATGTATTCACAGATATATACATATGTATATGAATATGTATCAATATATATGTATGTGTACACATGTACATATATGTATCTGTGCATGTATATGGAACGTATGCATGTATACACATGTGTGTATGTATATATTTATATCTGTTCATGAATATATATGTATGCATATGTATATGTGCACACTTATGTGTATGCATATATATGTATGTGTGTGTACATGTATGTATATATGTATAGGTAGGTATGTATATACATATGCACATATATGTGTATAAATGTATGTGTATGTATGTTCTTACATATGCATGTGTATATATATGCAGACATATATATACATATATTCATATGTATATGTGTGTATAAATGTATATGTGTGCATTTATTCATATGCATATGTGTATATGTCTGTATGTATACACATGCTTATATGTATATGTGTATATATGTGTGTATGGAAGAATACACATTTATGTGTTAGTGTGCATATGTGTGCAAGGATGTACATTTTATCTTTCCATTCTGATTTGTTAATGTCATGGATTCCTCTCCATATCCACTGATATTCATATATTAAAACTGTATTAAAATATATAAATGCTTCTAAGGATAACCAGGATCATTTGGTCCCCCTCTATGAGCAGATATCAAACCATAACAAATGTAGAGTCAATGTTCTCTGCAGGATAAAACTTCTAGGCAAACATGGCCTTTCAAAAATCGCAGGTGACATTAATCGAAGTCAGATAAAGTTGAATTCTTTGTGATTTACAGGGCAGGACCCATTTCTTTTTTCATCTAGCCCTAGAAGCCATTTGAGAGAAGGTTTCCAATATTGTATGCACTGAAATGTTCGACAGATTATACAGTAAACAAATGCCAGCACCTTACAATAGCTGCACTCCTTCAGGCAACTGTTTCAAGGGATGTTGCCTTCCCAGGACAGGTATGCATTCACTGAGCCTGGAGGTGCCCCCGAATCACGCTGGGTGTTACTGTACCTTATCGTCTGCTGGTCTTCAGAGAGCTAACAGGGTCCTAGACATCTCAGCTGTCTCTCTCTCCTTAGGCCACGTTGTTACCAATCTGTAAACCATCCCTGGGAAGCTCCAGATGAGGCCATTTTAATTTTTCTTTTAGTAAATAAGCTTATTTGCAAAGTGTATACTTAGCAGTAACAGAGTGGATGATTAGTATGTTTACAATCAGGCTTTTTGCAGTAGGACACAATGGGCACTTCAGACAAAGAACTCATCACAAGGCCCCACGGAGGATTAAAGGCACTCTCCCTCTAGAGCGCAGTGGTAAGGAAACACTGCTCCCCAAAGTGAAGATACTTCGATACTGAGGTTCAGGCTTTGGCGGGCGAATTAAGCCACGAGAACAAGGCCTTTGTAAGTGAGGTTGACGCCCACGGTGGCTTAAATGAGAAATGTTGCTATCTCGGTTGCGGTCACTGTCGAGGGAGGTTACGGAACCTCTAAGAGTCTTGTTGGAGAAGCTGTGCCACCTTGTGGGTGGGTTTCGAGGGTTTATAGTCTCACCCCACTTCCAGTTTGCTCTCTGCTTCCTGTGTGCTGCAGAGATGTGACCTCCCAGCTCCTCAGAGCTCCAGCTGTTTGCTGACAGGCCTTCCTGCCGTGGTGGGATCGTAATCCTCTGGAAACATAAACTCAAAACACTCTTCTCTATCACAGAGACAGGAAAACAACGAACACAATGCCACGCTCCCTCGCCCTCCTCACAGGATGGACACAGAGAAAAGATGACTGCTTGGGATCCAGACACGGGCCTCCGCAGACAATGAACCTGTGGACACCTTGACCTAACAGTTTCCAGTCCCCACAGTTGTGAGCAACGTATTTCTGTGTGCAAAAGTTACCAAGTTTGTGGCATTTCTTTTTTTTATTACAGCCCATACTGTCTAAGAAATCCACTTTGTGGGCCAACAGAGAATACCCCTTCACCTCTACAATTTTAAGTTTCTGGGCAGAAGCCATGAAGCTTGCGAAAGACAAAAGGGGGACTGCTGGTGACCATGAACAGGCAAGCCCCAAACTTGTCCATGCGGAATACCTTTCATTTCCTCTAATGAGCAATTCTTTACCAAACTCTGTGTGCAAATCTTCCTGTGTGCCTTTAATAAGAATAAAGGACTACCTGCTCACACACAGCGCACACAAGCTGAGATCTCTTCAATGCAGCAAAGCCTCTTGGTTTTCTTAAAAAGTCTTTGGGCACAGAGTTCAGCCTTTTATTCGATAAGACCAAGTATTAATTTTAACACATTCAAAACACAAAGACCATTAACATATGCCATGTGCCTGAGCTCAATGATGTGTAATTAAATTTTAACTGGAGCCCTGAACTACATGAGTTTAAGGGAAACATCTCATTTTGAATACCTGTCTTTTCAAAGAAATCTGAGGGGCACTGTATGGGTGTGTCCATGTGGATAATATGTGCACATGTGTGAAGTCAGGGGGCAGGGAATGGGTGTGTCCGTGTGGATAATATGTGCACATGTATGAACTCGGATCTTCTTGTTTGTGCATCAGGCACTTTTACCAGCTGAACTGTCTTCCCCTCCCATTTTCATGGGAACCTTGTATCTAAAGGCTGAGCACCTCTCCTTTAGGGTCTTCACGGGCATCTACCATCAGGTTCACAAGCCACCGTGGCGATGGCAGACAAGACTGCGAAGAAAAGGAGCACTTCCCTGGTGGCCTAGCAGAGGGGTTGCTGAGACTGGACAAAAGGCACAGTGTTGTGACTGAGGGGAAGAAAGCTAACCCTCCATTTGCATGCCAGGTTTGCTGTGATTGACTCAAATGACCCCCCCCTTCCCTGGCCATTCTGCTTACTGAGCTGGGCTGCCTCCCCTGGTAATGCTCTATCAGGCCCAAAGAAAGGCTTCTAATGGCAGAGGACACCCTGGAAGAGGAAAGCAGTGGACAAAGAACCAGATCTGTTCTCAGAAGACCACGGGCCCAAAGAATAATAAAGATATTTAGACCATAAAAACAAGACCACTGGGTTTCTGTGCAAACCTATATGTGATGGGTAACAATTAGATGCTGTACAAATCTACCTAAGCTAATAGTTAGATACCGTGCAAAGATACTTAACAGTCAGATCCTGTGCAAACCTGTGTCAATAGACCCTGTGCAAAGCTATCTGGGTTATTAGTCAGACCCTGTGCAAACCCACGTGTGTTAATGGCCATACCCTGTGCAAACCCACGTGTGTTAATAGTCAGACCCTGTGCAAACCCACCTGTGTTAATGGCCAGACCCTGTGCAAACCTACCTGGGCTAACTGTTAGATCCTGTGCAATGGTACCTGTCATAATAGTCAGACCCCATGCAAAGAAACATGTACTAAAAGTCAGACCCTGTGCAAAGCAACGTGATCACAGTACAAGAAACTGTATCAAATAATTAGGGTGAAAATCTTGTAAACAGTGGTTTCATAGCCCTAGGGGGGATGGGATAGAGATGATAAATGTACCCCCACCTGTACCCCCAATTATGGCCTTGGTGCAAGAGGGAAGAAACTCTTTCACAAGATAAAGAGACTCCACAAGCTCCTGAGCTCAGTGACCACACTTCTAAATCAAAAAGAAGGTCTCGTTGACAGAGCAAACAGTAGGTTTGTACATGGAGACATAAACAAGAAAGCCAGCCAGTGCTGTTCCTACCTCTAATCATCTGCGCTGAAATCTAATTTACTTTTTGAGTATGGTATGAAAGTCAGGCAGCGTAATGAAAACAAACAAGCCTGCCAGGAAGTTACCTGAAGCCTCAGAGGCATGCTAGTGAGCTTAGCGGAATCACTGCAGAGCCCAACAAGATTCTGGTATGTAGACATCATTCTGAGACCTATAGAGCAACGTATTTCTCTTCCGTTCTTGTCTCCAAATGCCCCCAAGTGACTCTAGACATCTGCACTGAGCTAATCCTGCCTCACAATGAACTTGAAGTGTGCACAGAAAGCAGACACAGAACTTCCGCACAAGTGCACAGGTGAAAGAAACTTAAGTAGCTGCCCTAAAGAAGCTGGGGTCTCAGCGGAGAGATGGGAAGACAAGGGATTTGTACTTGCTGGCTTTGTGATTTGGGAGAAGTCACTTGGCAGTCTGCTGCCTCAATTTCCACGTGTAAAACCAGGATGAAACTTGGACATATCTGACAGAGAGACTGAGGGACTGAGGGAGCAAGGGACTGAAGCACCTTGAGAAGAGTCTGCTACAGCCAGCGAGTGAGTGGCAGGTCCTGTTAAACGTCTATCTTCTTATGAGTAAAATACCTTTTTCAATAGTGGGCAGCATGCCCCGAGAGCTACAGGAGGGAATGGCTTTATATCAAATTTGATCACAGTTTTAGCATGATAGCCCATTCAATTTCTCATAGAAATACTGTGTTGCTGTTGTTTTTAACTCAGAAGACAAATTTTTAAAGAAAGAAAAAAACCATACGCACAGTGGAAGAAATTGCCCTAGCACTATGAAGCTGGATTCTACGTTCCCTGGTACAAACACAGAACTGAACAGCTGTCTTCGGTCCTTTCTATTACACGGGAGGGGCCAGGGGACGGTCCCAGGGCCCAGAGCAACTGACAAATGCTCAGAGTGAAAGAGGGTGTCTTATGCTGTCTGAATTTCTAGGAATAACTGATCACGTGATTAGTTTCTTATGAAACTGTGGATTAAAGAATAGATGAAAGAACAGACATCTCTCAGCTGTAGAGTGAGACCATTTTCCCTTCAGCCAAGGTGATGTAAACCCTCAGATAATGGCTCTGGTGTTTTCTTTTCAAATGGTCATCCTACATCCTACATCCTAAGAACCAAACAAAACTCCCAAACCAGCAGCCATCCTTCTGCCTTCTGTTTCCCGTCTTTGAAGAGGTGAAATGGAGGGTCAGAGAAATAAAATACATTCCACAGGAAGAGAAAGAACTGCTTTCAAAAACTAGAAAGCAGAGTTGAGGTGCTGGTCATGTGTGGGCATCCGCACACAGGCCTGAGCAAGGAAGGGATGTTCGGTGTACAACCCTCTCAGACAGAGGAGATGACCTCACATCAAGGCCTAGGAAAGGGCCTGTGGGACAGAACTTGCTTCAGGGTTCTGCACAGGGTGGTTGGCTGCAAAATTAAGCCTGGAATCTTTTCCAGCGGTGGTGACGGTCAACCTAGATCTGAGACTAAGGTATTGTAAAAGCCTTGGGACCAGCTGTACACCTGCTCCTCTTACAGTGGGAAGCCAGTTCAGATAGGTCCTTACTTGCTCCTCTTACGGTGGGAAGCCAGCTCAGACAAGTCTTCAGATCTCCCAAGTCTCCACTGCCTCCTGTTGTACCAGGACAAGAGCCTCAGCGTTCATGCTGAGGCTGAGCACTCTTCTCAGGCTGTGGGTCTGCCCTGCGTGCAAGCCCACAGCCTTTCCATATGTGCGCACCAGGCCAGCTGTCCTGGGAGGGTGGGTAGAGAGAAAGACAATCCAGCAGAAGAGGTCCCTGTCATCTTCAGGTCTGTCCCTGCTGCTTCAAAAGCATCATCATACAGATGGGCCTGGAGATGGGAGGCAGTAACCAACACAAGCTACTTCCTGTTGAATGCCAACAAAGGATTGGGGTCACCCATTCAGGCGTCATCTACCTCCCAAATACTTCCTGTCACATGCCAGGTTTACCACTTACACTTTTCCTCTTTAGAAGAGCCATCTCGGTTCAAGACATATCTTAACACCTAAGAGATCAGCTTTGAAGGCCCTGCAGACCCAGTGACTCATCAGGTCTGAGATAGTCCCTGCCAGCCCCCAGCTTGAGAATCTTACTTGGGTAAGGGGTGACCATGGACTGAGAATTCATTTTACCTGCTTACAATAAAGGGAGAGCTTCAGGTGTGACTATGGCTGGGAAATGCTGTCCTTAATCACGAGGTAATCGCTTGTACTGGTACGCAGTGGCACTCAGATGTCCTCAGGAACACAGACCAACACTTAACGTGCTTCCCTTAACCACTCATTGCTGTTGCTTTTAGGAGCTGGGGGATGAGACAGGGCAGCAGAATCATGATGACTCCAAATCTGGATTCTGTGGTAGAGTCACTGTTGCAAGTGTGTGCCTCATCGCACCCTGGCACTCCGAAGCAAGGGTGCTGCCCACTGACAGTTCCCCCTTGGACAGGTAGAATGTCTGGTTTTCCCAGAGGACCAGGGAACCTCTGACTTCAAGAAGCCCCAGTGGACATCCCTACTGGGATGCCAGCATTTGGAGGCATGTCAGGGACACCATGTTGTCTTCAAACCCCACAAACACTCTGGAAAGAAAGAAGAAAGCTATGCTGAACCACAGGGTTTGAGAGAATCCCGGAACTTCTAGGAGCCAGAGTTGAAATAGGACTTAATAATGTGAGTTCCATTTTAAACTAACTTTCCCCCAAACAGACAGCCATGGAGCTCTCAGCAAGCTCCAGCTATAGACACTGAGCCAGAATGCACCATCCATGAATTGAGCACACCAGCAAGGGGGGTTCATCCCATCTGCACTGGACTCCCAAGATCCTTAGCCAACAACACAGGATACAGCACATTGCTTCCACCCCCACCCCCAGTCCCAGCCCCAGCCCCAGCCCCCTAGAGCTCCCTAGAGATCACAGACAGTTCACGCTATCTAGAGAAGACACTAAATGATGCTTTGGAGATAGCAATACTCCACAGCACTCTATCAAAAAACAAACAAAACCTCAGATTCTTCAGTCAGAGGCACACACAAGGTTTTTCTAGATTGGCAAATAGACAGGGAACAGATGGCAAGGTACTGAGCCAAACAAATGGACACAATTAAAAAAGAAAAGCCCTCACATGTCAGCCAAAGGCACAGGACTTAGTGTGGTGATGAGGCAGGGATGCTGAGGAAGTCAGATTCAACCAGCACTGGTTGAGGGCCTGGGCTCCACACTGGGCCAGACTCACCACCACCACCACCACCACCACCACCATCATCATCATCATCATCGCCATCACTGAGATGGTTAACTGTAAGAGGTTGTAAGAATTCTAAGAAAGGAATAACCAGGTGAAAACAAAAATATATGAAAGTAGTTTGGGGACTCGGTGGAAGGGGCCGGGGGTGAGGCTGGGAGGTAGATTTGAGATTACAGGGCTGAGTGAGTGTGGCCATAATGTATTATATACACATGTATGAAACTGTCTGGGTAGACATGAAGTTTTTAAAGGTGGGTGGCTGCCAAAGAATGATTCTGGCTCCATACTTCCATGCATATGTACAAATGTGCACCAGAACACATGCGCACGCACATACACACACACACACACACACACACACACACACACACATACACACACGAGCACATGAGGTAGGAGGAGAAAGAGACAGACAAGACAGAGACAGACAGAGAGACAGAGAGAAAGAAGAAAGAAAGAAAGAAAGAAAGAAAGAGAGAGAGAGAGAGAGAGAGAGAGAGAAAGGAAGGAAGGAAGGAAGGAAGAAGAAAGAAAGAAAGAAAGAAAGAAAGAAAGAAAGAAAGAAAGAAAGAAAGAAAGAAAGAAAGAAAGAAAGAAAGAAAGAAAAAGAAAGAAAGAACCAAAGGACAGACAGTGTCCATCAGTTGCAGGACCACACCCATGTAGTGTCCGCCTGTTCACAAAGCTCACAGCACTGCCATTCACACTGGCTGCTGGATATTCAGTCTGCCAGCTATTCTAATCACAGTCTGCTTCAGACTTCGTTCATCATCTTTCAAAGCTGACCCAACTAGAGGCATCTCCTCTCCCATCTCAACCTCACAAATATCCCTGCTATGAGACAGTAAGCTGCCTGGTCTCAGTGAATAGTGACTGGCTCTTTAACAAGAAGCAAGCAGCCTTTGGGGCCAGTGTGGCTGGTCATCAGTCTGCCAACTATACCTTTGTATTCCAGAAAATGTTAATTTAGTGATGAGTCCACAAAGAAGGATGTCTGCAGAATGTATCACTCCCTTTCCATAGTGTTTATTGCCCCGGGACTCCCCAGCAAGCCCAGCTACTGCTTCCCTTAGCTACAGTTGGCTTTTTGCTTAAAATCAAACCAAAACAAAACACCCACTGTGCCTAGGAGATGGCCCAGCAGGTAAAGACACTTGCTGCCAAGCCTGACAGCATGAGGTCTGTCCTCAGGATCCATAAGACAGAAAGAGTTGTCCTCTGCTCTCTATGTGCTGGTGCAGTAACCCCTCCCCCCATCAGTAAACAATCAAACAAATAGATAACGTAAGGCTCATAAGAACTGCAAGGGTGGGGAAGAAGACCACTCTCATAGTCTGGGGATCGCGTGAGAATTCCTAGCACTGGCCTGGCACAGGCTGGCATCATGATGCTGCCCTCTTCTCCCACTTCTTGCCCTGTACTGCTTGCTGTTTTACTCATTTAAAAAAAAAATGCAATAAAAGGGGAGATGTATGTAATGGGACTTTGCCAAGACGTCTGTCCTGTGCAACCTTCCTTATGATCAGACGCTGCTTGGACTTCTGGGAACAGCTTAGGATATAAAAGAGGCAGAGGCCAGTTGGCAGCTGACGGTGGGAGAGCAGGCAGGTTCCAGATCACGCTAGAGGACAGTTGGCGGGATGGAATGATAGACAGTCCAATTCTCCAGGCTCAGACAGATAAAGCAACAAAAACGGGCTGCAGAGATTCTACCTTTTCTGAGCTAGAGAGGGTAAAACCAAAAAGGCACAGTTGAATCTGTTCAAGTTAGGATTTAGTTACAAGTTGGGAATCTGTTACAGTAATATTCAGTTAGAAGCAACACTCCAGCTTGGGGCAAAAACAGTTTTCAGGGCAAGAGAACAGAACAGCTTTCAGTTACAAGTGGAGTCAGAGAGAGCAGAAGAGTTCAGTCAGAAGCAGGGCAGGAGAACCAGGAGTGGAGATTTCAGTTACAAAAAGGAGTACACGTTCATTTACATACACGTGGGAGTTGCTGAATGGAGAGAAGGAGAGTGGAAGTCTCTGAGGTCACCATTCATGGATTTTTGTCTGTCCTTACCTTTGAATCAACTCAACCACAACATTGGTGAAAGAGTTTCATTCCAATCAGGCCAGTCACAGAGGATGGACATGTCTGGAGCCTGCCCAGGTGTTCACGATGCCCCCCCAAAGCCCTCCAGATACTCACTGGAGGGATACAGGCAAGCAGACATCTGCTACCCAGGACCAGAGATTAATGAATATAATCAAAGCATAATGAGAATAACCCAGAATGTGTAAATACTGCCCAAATGCCCAATTGTTCCACAAATTGGAAGATCATATCATTTCCAGTAATTGAAGGTATACTGGCTAGTTTTATGTCAACTTGACACAAGCTGAGTCAGAGAGGGGGAAGCCTCAATTGAGAAAATGCTTCCATAAAATCCAGCTATAGGGCATTTTCTTAATTAGTGATCAATGGGGGAGGGCCCAGCCCACTACGGGTGGTGCCATCCCCGGGCTGGTGGTCCTGAGTTTTATCAGAAAGCAAGCTGAGAAGCCATGGTGAGTGAGCAAGCTAGCAGGCAGCATTCCTCCAGGGCTTCTGTATCAGTTCCTGCCTCCAGGTTCCTGCCTGCTTGAGTTCCAGCCATCACTGCCTTTGATGATGAACTGTCATATGGAACTGTGAATGAAATAAACCCTTTCCTCCCCAAGTTGCTTTGGCCGTGGAGCTTCATCACAGCAATAGTAACCCCAGCTAAGGTGGAAGGGAGAAGGCATCATCAAGACAGGGAAGTTTTTTTTTTCTCAAAACTCACGGGAAGTTGAAAGATATCCCCATCCCTCCCTATTTTTACATGAAATAAATATGAGATTTCAAAGCAAAGTGAAAAAAAAAAAACTCATTTGTGCGATCAGAATATCCAAATCAAAAGCCCAGGTTGCCCGGGTCATGGCTGAGGAAGAGTGTGGTAACTGCACGGAAACCACCGTATCATCCTACTGCAAGTCACATGACTGGCTAGGGGCAAAGCTGCCTTAGATCATCAACGCCGAACAAAAAATTATAACCTGCCTAAATTTCATTTCTAGCTCTCCCACAGTGACCTAAACTAAGTCAAATTTCCCTGCAATAGTTGTTACAATACATGAACTTGCCCTTTCTAGTTCTCAAGAGGTGTTTTGTTTTGTTTTCTGGGTAGGAAAGTCATGACGAGTTACAGGGTTTTGTGTGAACCTTGACAACTCCTACCCAGGTTTTACAAGGCCCTTTGCAGATAGTGGCACCCGGCAACTGCTGGCTTACGTTGCTTGGCATACCATTTCTGTTGTTTTACAACTTAGAAGGTCATTTGACTTGGAGAATGTGGGACGAGAGCCACAGAAAACTGCTGATGCTCACAATTCTGTAATTGGCTGACTGCTCTCTCTGACCCTGTCTTAATCAGTTCAATTCAATAAACACGTATTGCATTTGAGGTGAGTTATGGCACGATACGACAGAATGCATAACTGTCCACACAAGGTCATCGGAGCAATGACCTGTCCAGGCATCCCATTCCCGTCTCGTAGAACACTGGTGTACTTGGCCCCTTTGATCATCCCGACAGCTAAAGCTGTTTTCGTAAGGACGGAAATTCTCACTGAGCCATCAATGCCATGTTCCGTGTCTTTCCCATGTGAAAAGCTAGCTAAGTCCTTTTGAGGTCTAAGCAGAACATTTCGACTCCATGATGACATGAGATCTTACGAACAGGTCTTCCTAGACAATTTTTTCCTACTTTAATCTTCTCAGATAAAAAAAAAAAATAACCTGATTCTTTAATTGCAGATGTAGAGCATGCTGCCTGGTATCACCAAGGTTACAAAGATAAAGAGCTAAGTGTCTTGAACTTTGAATGACTTAGTATATAGCTAGGAGAGAGAGAGAGATACATAGCTTACACAATGTAAGGCAGAGTGAAATTATTCTGAGAACTGTAAGCTGCATAATGTAAGCAATGGAAGATTCCTTCCAGATCAAAGGACACAAACGTCTTAAAGATTTGGGCATTGAAAACCTGACCTTGGATAATATGTTTACATGCATGCATTATGTGTTCTATGTAAAGATTAAAATATACACATGTAAGGAACCCTGTAAACACTCTACTGTGTGCCTACAACAGATAGAATTTAAAACCACAGAACACCCAGTAAAAGCTCAATATGTCCATTTAGATGAAAAATTTTC
The DNA here is from genome assembly GCA_026225945.1 of Cricetomys ansorgei. Classification (NCBI taxonomy): domain Eukaryota; kingdom Metazoa; phylum Chordata; class Mammalia; order Rodentia; family Nesomyidae; genus Cricetomys; species Cricetomys ansorgei. Next base: position 5,324,112 of record JAMJFZ010000116.1, read on the forward strand.
ATGAATCTGAGTATGATAGCTCATGCCTGTTATTATAGCATTTGGGAGACTGATGCAGGAGGATTTCCGTGAGTTCAAAACCAGTCTGGGCTATATAGTGAGTTTCATGTTAGCCTGGTCTACAGAGTAAGATTCTGCTATAAAACAATATGGAAATGATGATAATAATTATTATTACTTTCACAAGAATTTCATAAGAATTTATTCAGATTATTATGAATTCCAGGAGGATTTGAGTGTTTGTCAAGGCATGCTTTCCAACCATGAGCCTTCTGATCCAGCAACACCCTAGACAGAAGTTCAGTTTGTAAAACAAAGACCAGCTGGATACATGGAAGGGAAGGGTACTCCCTCTGCACTGCTGCCCCACACCCAGGAGCCCAGAGCAGAAACCCTGTAGTAGGGAGATCCTCAGCCCCGTGTGCTCCTGTCCATAACTCATGACCATGTCTCCATGGAGTACCTGGATGGCTACAGCACAGAGGGGTCTGGAGGAGCAGTGTGCCACAGGAGACTTACTTATGGTCCTTCCTGGAAGCTCCAAGGAATTGGAGAAAGAACTGCAGATGGACTAGGAGGAAAGCGAAGCTGTACGGATGTGTCTCAGGAAGAACAGCATTCAGGAAAGGGGGAAACGAACACAGAAGGAAGAAGGAAAGCCAACTGAGAGTCACACCGCCATACGAAACAAGAGCACTCCGTCCTTTTTATCTAAGAGCCTTTGGGGGCTGGGGAGATGACTGGCGGGTCAAGGTGGTTGCCCCTAAGCCTGTCAACCTGAGTGCAGTCCCAGAAAACACATGGTAAAGGAAGAGAACCAACTCCCCCAAAGTTTCCTCTGATTTCCACATGTGTAAATGAGCACTCAAGTGTGTGTGTGTGAGTATGCACACACCCACACCCATACTCATGCACTAATACACACATGCAAACACTCACACATACACATACACACACACACACCACACACACACACACGCACACACCACACACACACATACACACACATACACATACACACACATACACACACACCACACACACACACACCACACACACACATACACACACACACATACACACACATACACACACACACATACACACACATACACACACACACATACACACACACACACTCACTCACACACACATACACACACACACAGACATTCACACACCACACACACATACACACACACACACATACACACCACACACACACCACAAAATAAATAAATGTGAAAAATTAAATCAAAGCCTTTGAATCCACATTGAATACAGAATCTGAGACTAACTTCAGGGTCCAAAGGGTCTCCAGATATGGGGGTGTATCACTCTGCCTACAGCTTTGCTCACTCTGCTTTGGCAGAGCAGGGGCTTCGCAGCAGCTCTATGGCACTGGCATAGGCCTGTCACAGCAGCCACAGCAGCCAGCCCAGAGGCAGAAAAATGCCTTGATAACATAGTTTGCAAAGAGTGAGAGCTGCAAGAGAGGTCCTCATCAGACAGGCCAGCGTTGCTTACCTGAAGTGCTATTCAAATCAGTCTTCACGTGTCTTCAGAAAACAGAGCCAGCCTTGTCTGCTCTGGGACACAGAAAGGGGGGTCATCTCAGACTCAGTTCTGCTCAGCTCACTGCCAGATTTCGCCCTGAGCTTCTAACTCACAGAGAGCACGATGTAGTCTTCGCCCTCACAGCGATGTTGGCCTAATGTACTCATTCTCTAATCCTAAGATGTAACAGTAATAACCAAAGAATCTGCTTCTATTGATCCAAGAAATACAGATTCTCAAAAGCAAGAGCGGCAACACTGTGAAGCCAAGTGAGCACTAGACTTTGGAGCTTGGCCCTAGAGTCACAAGTACCCCTGAGCTGGCAGAGCTGAGAACAGACTAGACCTGAGCTTGAACTCCGCTACAAGTGAGAAGTCTTCAAGGATGGAGAGCTGTGTGCTTAGAGAGGGATCAGGAACACATCTCTGGGGGAATGTATATTCCGGGGGAGGAAAAGATGGCCAAGGAGCCAGTGCAGGGGAAAAGTCTGGGCTGAAGAGGGTGACACTGGCAAAGGTCCAGGGAGAGGAAGGGCACAGCAGGTTTTGGAAAGCAGTTTGGGTATTTGGGGCTGATAACTCGGGGAGCAAGAGAAGATGGGGGAAGGGTTAGGTGAGGAACCTTTGCGTTGCGCTTGGCCCACCGTATGCCCTGATTTTATACTGGCTGAATCTGAAGGATTTGTTTGTGTCCAGCAAAACAAAACTCAGTTTGTGCGCTGTACAGTTTTACGTCAACTTGACACGGCTATAACCATCTGAGAGGAGGGAGCCTCAGCTGACAAAATGCCTCCATAAGATCAGGCTGTAGGCCAGCCTGTAGGGCATTTTCTTAGTGATTGATGGGGGGACATCCCAGCCCACTGGGGTAGTGCCACCCCTGGGCTGAGTTTTATAAGAGAGCAGGCTGAGCAAGCCATGAGAAGCAAGCCAGCAAGTAGCACCCCTCCATGGCCTCTGCATCAGCTTCTCACACCAGGTTCCCGCCCAACTTCCTTCAGTGAGGACTACAATGCGGAAGCGGAAGCCAAATAAACCCTTTCCTCCCCAGCTTGCTTTGGGTCATTGTTTCATCACAAGAATAGTGACCCTAACCAAGACAGTTTGTATCCAAGTGACCTCTGAGAAGGTGGCTATTTTACTGCTTCTGTTCCACAAATTGCTGAAGTGAAATCTTAGGGAGTCCCCATCCTTGGTGGGCCACGTGATTGGCAGAACACTTCTAGAAAGTGCTACCGTCAGAGCCACTGCCCACAGTTAGGATGTGCCACTTAAATACTGCTCAGGTAAACATGCTAGGCCCAAGGACGGCCTCTAGAGCCACAAGCATTCTGCAGGTGGCAGGTTAAAATCACTTCATGGTCTCCTCTTTATCAATAAGCACTGGCCTGACTCATCAAGAAAGGACAGCAGAGTTTCCTAGGTATTAAAAAGACATACACAGCCAAGGGCAATTTAGATATCCCAGGCACAATTATTCCATTGATTTTTGCTGGAAAGAATTTAGTTCACCACTGTGCCCCTGATTGGCTTCTTGTCTTGTTTCCAGGGGTTTAACATCTGTACCATATCATGGTTTTTGTAGCAGAAACCAAGCCCTCAGGTAAAGACAGTGGAAAATGGCAGACTGGGCCATTGAAATGCCCATCTCCCGGAGACATTTGAGAGCTGTGGTGGGAAGGGCAGGGAATTTGGAGAGAAGTGGGGTACACTCAACCCCAGCTCTGCCTGCCACGCTGGCTATGAGTCTCAGTTTCAATTTCTGTCAACCAGAGATAACACCAATCTCTCAGGGCCTTTGTGGCTTAGTACAGGGCAAAAACAACCCCCACCTCATACATACACATAGTAACAAAAGGCCGGGAATGGAAGGTGGCCTGAGCTTGGAATGTACCCAAGTGCTTGCTGCCAGGGTGCTCTCACAGACTGGCCACCGAGATCGATGAACAGACAGCTAACAATGCACAAGACCCTGTCTGTTGTATTCCACCAGTGTCCAAAACACTGGACCTCAAATTCCCAAGGGAAATATCCTACAGGCAGACCTGCACACTGCCTCTCTTCTTCAAGCTCCACAGCACCTCACAGAGACCAGCCCAGACAGAACTGACTAGAGAAACATCTGCTTTTAAGAGTCTATATGTTGTAACTGCCTTTGGACCTGCTCATATACACATAATCTCTGGGAACTCTCAGGTCTCATCAGCACCCCAGCCTGCATCTTTCATGCCAAAGGCATTCATGGCTACTCCATCTTTCTGGTTAATATCCCCACCTTGCCCACCAATGCTGAGCTGGGCAGGAGCTTCAGCAGCATCTGCAAGGGTTGTGGCCAGGAGAACAGGTCTTCCCTCCCCAGGACAGGCCTCTACACTGAAGGTACTTGCTCTCTGTTCTCAACTATCAGGTGCTCCACTAGCATGCCCTTGAACTCTGCTGAGAGCCTGGCCTCTCTCCTGACATGGAACAACCCACAGATGGCAGGATTTGCAGAAGCTCTGGATCTGCATACAAAGCACCTTCCTTGGGAAGGGGCAATGAGAGAAGCAGCTTGCCAGAGGCCCCAGGGCAGGCAGTGACTGGAACAGTGAAGAATGAACAGGTTGTGCCAGAGAGCCAGGAAGCCCATTGTTAGCAAGCAAAGCTGATTTACAAGAAATGCACAGAATGTGTGCCCTCCAGTACCTACTGAGCCCTGCTCTCACATGCCCACAGCATAGAAGAGCTTGGCTGGAGTCTGCTCCCCTCAACTAGATAGCAGAGCAGCTGTCCCTACTGATGAGCCAAGCTCTGCCCACTTGGCACTTGGTGGCAGGCTGGCCAGTGAGGACATGGAACAGGGTACAGCTCAGGAGTGGAGAGTTCAATGTGTGCAGATCTGTGCTTCCTGGTTCCTCTCCTGGGATAGCCAAACCACTGTGCACTGGCCCAGCCTCAAGGAGGGAGACTTAGGCAGGGACTGTCAGGTGTTTGAGGGTCTTGGGTGGAGGCTTGAGAATGACAAGACACTGACGTCTCAGGAGGCAGTGTCAGTGAACAGCTCAGTTTATTGAAGTAAAGGAGCCATATTTATACGGTAGGGAGAAAGGGGGAAATGTCTTATGTAGTGGTAAGTTATTGGCTGGGACAGTGATACCAGGGAGCTCTATTTGCACATGGGGAGCTCACAACCAGATATAAGTGGTCGTGTGTTATTGGCTTTTTGAGGAAGCCTCCTTTGCATAAGCAGAGGTTTTACAGGAGCTAGGGAAAGAAACCTTATAAGGGTCATATAGGGAGAAAGGAAGTCTAGCCTGGGGTCCTCCAGCTGCAGTGGTTAGATAAACATTAACCAGGCCACATACCTTGGAGAGGCAGGATCTTATCAGGTGCTATACATCATAAGACACGGCAGCACTGGAGGAGCTTTGCTAGCTGTTGATGCTAGCTGGTATCTGTCAGAGTAAGAAAGGAGGAGCAGCAGAATACCCTCTGCTCACAGGGTGAGAAATCTGGGGTTCAAAGCACAAGTCAACCCCCTAACTCTAGGCCAGCCTACAAATGTCCACAAGGCTAGGGGACCCTAGGAGGCTCTAAGCCCTAACCACACTGTGACCAACTTTCTCCTCTTGAAGCAGAAAAAGGAAATGGGGAGGGGAGACAGTCACAGAACCTGTGGTGGCCAGTGGGACAGAGTGCATACTCCACAGACGATAACTTTAGGGACCAGGCCTCAGCTTTGATGTCTTCTTCCTTCTTACTTCTTACTTGGCACTGGGGGCAGGTAGGAAATTTGTATATCACTCCAGAGAGGCCAAGGCATTAGTCACAACTGATGCAGAACAAATCAATCCAATCACAGCTGCTTAAAGAAAGAGCTGTTTTACTAGGGTCATGGATTCTGTTGCAAAGACAAATCTGTCTCAGCTTCTTGGTACCTCGGGCTTCAGCTGGAATGACTCAAACACTGAGAGACTCAACTGAAGTCACCCATAAGCTTGTTTTGTTTATTTATGTGGCTGGTGGTTTGACTGTGACATCAGCTAGATCCTCAGCCAAATCTGGGTGCTGAACACCCACACACAGACACTCCGGACACTGCTGAGGATCTGAGAGCACACGTCCTGAGTGAACAGCAGACCGTGTGACTCTCTGCGACTTTGTCTTTGCCATAAGACAATGTCACTTTGATCATGGTCACAGGATTCAAGGGCGGGAAATGGTGTCAAGGCTTAATGGACAAAGAACATGCTGAACAGGAGAGAGTCAAAGCATCTCCGAAACAATCTGCTCCATCATCAACCCTGCTGGGAAAATTCATCTCCCAATGCAGAGCCATCACAGAGCTTGGAACAAGACCTTCCACAGGGCAGCTCCTTCCCTTCACCCACACAACAGGCCTGCAGGAGACTGTGTCATCTCCTTTTGCACCCAGAACCAAGCTCAGAGCATTGATAACTTAGCCAAGGTCAGTATCAGAACAACTAGTATAAAAAAACCTACCTGACTTTCAAAGGCCCTTCCCACATCGTCAGTTTTATACACAGCTAGACAGGAGATGAAGTACCAAGGACTGAACCCAGGGCCTTCTGGCATGCTAGGCAAGCACTCTACCACTGAACTATACCTTCAGCCTTGGTTTTTGGTGGACAGAGTCTCTTGAGCTTAGGTTATCCTTGAACTCATAATCATCCTGTGTTCATCTCTTCCATGCCCTGGCTCTGGATCCATTTAATTAACTACAATGTTCTATGATCTCTTTCCATCCCCAGTCATCCTCTTAAAGTCCCAATTTCAGTTACTAGAGATAGAAGAGTGTCTGTGTGTGTGTGTGTGTGTGTGTGTGTGAGAGAGAGAGTGTGTGTGAATGTGTCGAGTTACAAATGTATACAAAATGTAGAAATGTTTAGATGAAATGTCTCTACCTTTCCAGACCACATTTTTATACTGCACATTGGATACCACTTGCCTAGAGCAGGCCTTTTAAGTCTTTTCCATTCACTACTCCTTTCACCTGAGAAAGTAAACTTGGTGTATAGGTATATGAAATAGCTGTACAAAGCAGACATTTACTGGCAATAAATCATACATTTATTTTAAAACAAACACAAACAACAAACAAGTCAAATGCAAATCTCTTAGCCATTCATTCAAACTTCATGTTCACAGTCCCAAGAGCTCTGTAGTACAAAGTAAAGGACCTTGTATTTTAGGGTGTTGAACAAGGAAAGGCAACCTAATCCCATCTGTTGGAAATCGCCCCTCTGAAGCCTAAGTGTCCATAGCATGGAAGGTTGCATCTGTGCCTTGCTTCTCTTGTTAATAAATGTATTTCATGAAGCAGACTTAGGAGAATCCTATCTCCAGATGGAACGATGTGTGTGGGTTGCCGGGGTCTGTCCCCGTCACACTTCCCATTTGAAGTTTTTAGTTTGTAAGTTAAAGGAATGTGCAATCACATCTAAATAATTTTTACTGCCCCAAAGTTCCTTTTGTCTCTTTGCCTGGACCCACTGACCAGTCATACACTGCCGATATCTGAGTCTGCCTAAAAACAAACAACAAAACAAAACACCACAGTATAGGAGCCGGAGGGACGGCTCAGCTGTTAAGCTCACTTTCAGAGAACCCTTGTTCAATTCCCAGCACCAGCATGGCGGTTCACAAACATCTGTAACTACAGTTCCAGGGATCTGACGCCCTCCTCTGGCCTTATTGGGCACATGGTACACATGTGCTGCACAGACATGTGCAGGAAAACACTCACCCACATAAACAATCACTCGTTAGGAAAAAACAGTTTATAATGAATATGGTAGTCAACTAACTTGTTACATGCATGTCTAATTCATGACTATGTTATTGCTGCTGGTTTCCACTGTGTGAATATATTAAAATGTGTTGTTTTTTTATGCCCCCCTTGACTTGGTTATTGTTGAGGTCAGGCTATACTATGCTCTCTGTTCCTCCATATCTCATAAAACAACATTTTGTTTTGTCCTGTTTCAGATGGTGACTTTCCCTGTGACATTCCCACTTAAAAGCAACTTTTGATTTACTTTGTACCTGGGCAACACATGAATATGAGCAGCACTTTCTGTCTGTCACCACCCAAGCAGCACAGACTGAAAATGACTCATTTTTGGAAGTAGACAAGACTCTACCCTCCACCCTTATCAGGTAATTTGGGATCATATCAGGGAGACCTGGCCATAGAACTTGTCAGACACTCTACACTAAGGAAAGAACCTAACTTCCTCACCTACACCCCATAAAGAAGTGGACATCTATCACAGCAAGGGCAATGGCCTCCAAAACCTGTCCTCTGACCATTTCATGATTGTGTGCAGGAACAACAGGCAGAGAACTTCCTGCAGTGCCAGGGGCTCTAGCTAGGCTTGGTCCCTGCTGCTGACAGTCTACTCAGCCATCTGCCCATTCATCTGGGGTCCTTTCATCTAGGCTCCATTCACCTGGATTCCATTCACCTGCGGTCCCTTCACCTGCGGTCCCTTCATCTGGGGCCCATTCACCTGGGCTCCATTCATCTGCCCACCCACTCCTTTGCCTAGACATAGTCCTGTGCTTTGACCTCTGACACTAGATACAATTCCACAGCTTTGCTCTCAAACCTGGGGCACTCAGCTGCTGTAGCCTTTCTGGCTTCTTCCCTGAACCTGGGCTTGGTTCTTTGTATTACTTATATACTTCTACTAGCTGATTTCTGAAACATCTTAAGCTCTTCTGTGTGTCTTAGCCTTTTATAGTAATTCTGTAGCCTAAATATATACATGCAAAGAGATAAATGTGACACACACACACACACACACACACACACACACACACACGCACACGGGTGGGGTGATTAGAGAGTTAATATCAGTAACCAGACTGGAATAAAGTAAGCTCTATTCTCCTCTGCCAGGATTGCCAAGGAAAGCAGAAACACCTAGTGGGATACTGCTATTGAAAACACCGCACTTTGTGAGTTTATCCTTATTCAAGACATTCCTGCATCATGGAAAGACACAAATGTGTTTGTTCTCACAAGCTCCCAGTTAGAACAAAGATGTACATGTTGTTTGTGACACAGTTTTCATTGCTCATCAGTAAACTGAAGTAGAGGTGCTGAGGCTTCTCATAAACACGTGTTTAACTTCGCAGGAAATAACCAGGTGGATTTGCAAATATAACTTTAGAGCAGCATAGAAAGGACTTCAGCCTTATAGGGAGGACTTCTCTGGTTTCAAAGGTCAGCCCCTTGATGCCTCATTAAGCTGAACATCTGCCTATGTGCCACTGGCTATTCATACATCTTTTTTTCCTGATTAAAATGCTGAATTAATTTCCCATTGTTAGGTTGTGTGAGTTTTTAGTAATTCTGGACTCTAATACTTTGTTCTAAAATGTTACTAGAAATCTCATTGTATTGAGTATCTTTATCATTTAAACATGTTTTTCTTTTATGTTTCAAATACTTTGTGTTCTAAGAAGTCTTTGCCAATACCTAAGTTCAGATTTCCTATGACATTTGTAAATTTTACAGTTTTAATTTCTCTGCTTGGCATGCTATACACTGCTTGGGTAGTTTCTGTGGACTGCTACAGAAGTTCTCTGATGAGGTCTGGCAGGGCTTGCACATATGAAAAATGCTTCCTTGTCTCCTTGCTGAATGACATAGCAACATTCAGCTACAAATGGCGCCCCATGTGGGGCAGGACATCGTGCCAGCTAATCCTATGTGGAAACAAGGAAGAACAGGAAAGAAACTCCAGACTTCTCAGAGTCTGGTAAAGTACGGTCAGGGCAGCTCCTAGAAGACAGAGATTACATATATGCAAAAATGATGAGTAGAAGTCTCCTGAAGAATAGGAGAGAGAGAAAGGAAATAAGCCTCTATGAAGAGAAAAGGCTGTGAAATTGATAGGAAAAAGGCTCCAAGGTGAGAGCCTCAGAGTGGAGGCCCTTCAAGATAAAGAATTCAGCTGAGAGCAGGAAAAAACAAGGTTCTTCCTGCCTTTCCTGATTAGGGAAACTTCTGGCCTCTGTGGGCACCGGGCATGCAACTGCATAGACATACATGCAGGCAAAAACACTCATACTTATAAAATTAATCTAAAAAAGAACGCCTTATGGGTGAGATAATAACATGGATAACCCCACCCACACATGAGGTGTTGCCGTCAATGATGCAGATCCGAATGACACTGGTCTTCATGCATCTGAGGAAGTCACCTTTGAGCCCTGTTCATATATGGAATCTAAGAGTTGAACCTATAGAAACTGAGAGTGGTCACCAGAGGCTTGGGAGACTAGGATGGGTGGACAGGAGAAGATGGTCAGTGGTTCGGTTGGGCAACAGCAATTTCGCTAATGGTTAGTGAGATAACTTTGGTAACAATAATTAAACAAAGGAGAACACTTACTATCACTACCATATCATTGAATATCATTTTAAAACTCCTAAAACTTCAATAAGCAATAACAATGGGGGAATGCTAGTTAAAAATCCCAAGTGCAAGTTACATATTCACCAATACAGAAAATATAAGAGCATCTCTACAGTGAAAATTATGGACTGGCAAGAGGGTTCAGGAAGCCCACAGGATGAAAAATCTATATCTAAGTATCAAAAGCATCATTTAAAGAGGGGATAATTGATTGCAATACTTAATAAGTATAAAAGATCATTCAAAGTAGCAACAAATAGTGGAGAAGAGCTATTAATAAACCTAAGAAAATGTCCAGGAACACAGAGGGCAGTAGGGATCTGCTCAATATCAATGGTCATCAGGGAAATGCAAATCAAAGCCATTGTGAGATGTCACCTCTTACCAATTAGAACAGCCACCATCTGAAAAGTCAAATGCCAGGCATGGTGGAACACACCTCAAATTCCAGCTCCCAGGAAGCTGAGGCAGGGAGGTTACAAGTTCAAAGCCAGCCTGGGCTCCTGCTGAGTCCCAATCTCAAATAACCCCAGCCAATAAAGATGAAAAAGAAGAGGACTCTTATACACTATGGGTGGGAGATAAATCAGTACAGGCATCCTTGAAAACACAATGATGCTGCTTAAAAGTTAAACCGAAAACTATCACACTAGCCATGCCACCTCCAGGTAAGGAAAAGAAATGAAATCTGCATGCTGACGACGTGTCTGCACTCTGTGTTAGGTGTAGGGCTGTTTACAACAACCAGTACAGAGCCCACATAATGTCTACCACGGGGTGGAACAGTGGCCAGAGCCTGGAGAAGACAGAATGGAGGGCAGGATAGGCAGGGGAAATAAATCTCAGAGATCTTTGTATCCAGCACAGTGACTACAGTTCATGATAATGCAGAGTGTCCTCTAACACTGTACCTGGGATCCAGCACTTGAGAGGAAGGGGCACAAGAATCAGGGGAGGCCAGCCTAAGCTAATTGTGGGCCTGTCTTTAAAGCAAACAAACAAATATTAAAAGCAGGACCAGCCAGATGGCTTTGCAGGAAAAGGTACCTGCTGCCGACCAGACTGACTCCTGGGGCAGGCTGACCTCTGACCTCCATATGTGAGCTGTGACATGTGTGCATCCTCCTCACCTACAAGACAAACAAATGTGAAACTTTTTATTTAAAAAAAGAAAAAAGGTGGAACCAGGAGGAGCTAGGGGCACAGAGTAGGAAGTGAATATAATCAAACTATATTGTATGAAATTCTCAAACAACTAATAAGAATTTATATTAAAAAGGACGACAGATACCGTGAGGAGAGTGGGGTCCTCGCCACAGACCTGGTGATGAGGTAGTGCACTTGCTAATTAGCCAGAGTTCACCAGTCCTTAGCTTCTCGTGATATACATGATAAAATCAATGCTTTTTGTAAGATTATAGTTTTAAATAAAATTTAAATGTTTCACCTGACAAAATATGTGCAGAAAATTTATGAAGAAAATTATCAGACTTTCATCATAGGAATTTAAAATTTTGGAATGAATGGAGGAATAAATCATTAACTATAACACCATTATTAAGACATTATTTTTTCCTGAATTACTACTGTATTAAAATGGATTCCAAGGAAATTCCCCTGAGTCTGTAAGATGCTTAGACTAATTTTAAAATTTAACACATTGATAACAGTGTAACCACTAATGATTTTTTAAAGAAGGGTAGAGAGCTGATTTGCCAGTTAAAGTCTACTAAAGACGTTGGGGACCCAGTGACACAGTGGCAGATACTGAGCTCAGGGTAAAAGCCCTGGAAACACTTGTTGGACATTTTAAATTCAATACATCCAAAACTGAGCTCCTTGTCCTTGCAAGCTGCCATCCTAACCAACTCTGACTCCCCACTGGGGCTGGCAGCCACTTTTGGGACTCAGTTGTTTAAAACAGAAATAGTTTTTGCCCACTTCCCTACAACTGAGTTCCTTACTGTATCTGCTTTCTGTTGCTCTCACAAAATACCAGATCAACTGATAAGGAGAGAGGGTTTGTTTTGGCTCATGGTTTCAGTCTATGGTCATGCGGCCCCATTGCCTCTGGGTCTATGGTAAGACAGGGCATCAACTCAGGGAGCCTGTGTTGGAGGAGCCTCTTCACCTCATCCATGTAAAAGCAGGGAGGAGCAGGGGTGCTCCCTTTTATAACAAAGTTTCTTCCTCCAAACTGACAGATCCATAAATGGATATATCCATCTCTGAGGTCAGAGCCCTGGTAATCCAGTCATCTCCCAGAGACCCCACTGCAATGGGACCAAGTCATCACACACCAGCTTTTGAGGGACATGTCACAGCTCGTGACACTGCCACAGCATGGCCTGGCTACACATAGTCCCCGAAGTTCTACTAGATGTCCAGGGATAACTGGTTTCAGGGGAAAATCTGAAGCCTTGCCTACTCTTCTGGCACGTAGGCCTTCAGTCTATGGGCCTCTCTTGTGGGGCCATGAATACGGGGTGGCATTTGACACAGACACACTGAGTGCCAAACCAGCGCAATCCCTATTCTATAAAGTGCTCAGCTCTTCAGGGAAAGGTGATGGACACTTGGTGCTCTCATGTGGACTCTCACAGCACCTTTTTCATAGCTCAGGGCCCTTGAGCCCCTCTAAGGGTAAAGGGTATGTGCAAACGCTGACATAGTCTCTTCTATCTCCAGTGGGTCACACAGCAGAAATTAACTCAAAATGGATCGAATGCATCAGCTTGCTGTCTCCACCTTTGTCCCAGCATTTGCTCTAACTCTCCGCCTAGAGGCAGTAAGTTCACAGGTAATTCTGTTTCTTGAGGGAGATCTAAGTCAATTTAGGGAACATCTTTTTCCTAAAAAAGATACAACTACAAAGCCTGATTTTGACAGTTTGCCAGTAGGGACCAATGACTTGTTTGTAAAAAGCACTGTTTGTTTTGGAGGCAACAAGCTGCTTCCTAGAAATTTAGCTATGACAGCCCTCATTAGATGTGTATTTATGTGTTCACTAGTACAGAAAAGACGAGGAAAGGCAGGATAGTGGGGAGGGGTAGAGGGTCTAGCAGCAGGATCTGAAGGAGGACACACTTGAGCCCCATCCATGGGGAAGACAGATGGGTCACTGCCTCAGATGCTAGGTGGGTCACTGGAGTCACCAGAGGGCAGGCTACAGGTGCATTGCCTTCGGTGCAGAGTAGAGGATGCAGCTGCGGCGGGGCCCACAACCTCAGCAGCAGCAATACTGAAAGACTCCTCCTCCATCCGCTCCCATTTTACCAGTGAACTGCTCCATGGGATTTATTCAACTCATTTACTCTACAAAGAGTGCAGCAAGTCCTCTAAGCATACCAATGTATGACCTTCTGAAGAGGCATCCCCTCAAAGCCCTCCTAGGCTGGGCCAGAAATCATTACTTATTTGATAGTCTGTTTTTCCCACCAGAAGGTGGAGCCCTGGAGAGTACTATCCTGCTCACTGCATCCTTCCTAGAAGGATGGATGTACTATCCTTCCTGTAGAAGACTGCCACACTCATGATATTGAGTGTATGAATGAATGAATCTTCCTGCTATAACCAAAGTAAGCCAAATAGACAAATGCAAGAAATTAAGTGTTTAAGTAAGTAAGCTCACTTAATGGCTTTCCTGAATTATAAACCAGGAGTATAAATGTATTGTTTTATTCTACCATTTCTATCTCTTGACCGTCTTTGGGTTTTATGCAGTTTATAGCTTTAGGTCCTTTAGATATGTGTTAAGAAGAGGCACCAAACTATGTGTTATAAACGGGCCAATTCTTCCAAAAGACACATAACAGTTACTCTGTGTGCACCAACAACAGAATGCTCAAGTAGATGGGGGGTTGAAACAGAACTGCAAGGAGAGATGGGTGAACGCTAAAACAAGTAGAGACTTAGACGCCCTTCTGACGGAATAGACAGCTGCAGGTGACAGATAATGAGTAAGTCTAACTCAACAATATCCCGGGACTGGGGACTTGTGTAGACTACTTCAACTACAGCAGCGCGCATATTCTCCTCGGGTCTGCACGGAGCACTCACTACAATCTTGACCGCCAGAGACGCCTTAGCAAATATGAAAGAACAAAGACAAAGTCTGCTCTCAGGTAACAGGGGATGAAGACAGAAACCAACCAAAGAAAGACGATTGGAAAGCCAAAGGACAGAGACTAAACAGCGCAGGGGTCAGGAACACATCTGCATGGAAATCTCAAGCTATTTTGAACTAAATGAAAATGAAAACAAAAATCTGTCAAAATTAGTGGGACGTAGCAGAAGCAATGTGTTGAGGGAAATTTGAAGCATATATGTAAACACTATGCTACCCCAAAAAAATGAAATTTTGTAATTTGCGGCAGCATGGATGAAAATAGAGGATATCACATGAAGAAAGTGGGTCCAGAAAAACAAATGCTGCAAGTTCCCACTCACAGGCAGACACTTCAAACCCTGACTTCACATAAGAGAGTATGATAGCGACCCCTGGAGGAGCAGACCGCCCAGAGAAAAGGGTGTGATAGTGTTAACTGTCAACACAGAACCCAGAATTGCCTGGGGGATGGGCCGCTCCATGTCTGTGTGTAGCAGGGTATCTTGATGGAGTTAACTGAGGTAGGAAGAAGTGCCCACTCTGGGTGGCACCATTCCCTGGACAGGATGACTAGAGAAAGGGAGCTGAGCATGGCAGGAATTCATTGTTCTCTGCTCCCTACTGTGGATGTGATGGACCAGCTGCTTCCAGCTCCCATGGGCTAGGTTCCTGCCATGATGTACCCTCCAACTGTGAGCCAGAACAAACCCTTTCTCCCTTAAGTTGCTTTTGTCAGGGTGTTTTATCACAGTGGCAAGAAAAGAAACTGTAACAATTGATAGAGGGAGTTTATACAATGTGTTCTAAAACTGGAGTTCAACAGGAGGACTAAGTTCCATTTATTTGACAGCACAGTTGGGTGACTAGTTTGCAACAATTTACTATAAACATTATTAAGAACTAGAGGAAGGAATTCCTAATTTAAAAAAAGAGATAACTTTAAAAAGATGTAGAACTGGACTTCCCTTAATGGATACTTAGACATTTTATATTAATCAAATAATCCTACTGTATACCATAAGTAACATGTGCTGTGTAGTTATATGATCAATATTTAAAATGGGCAGAAATCAATGAAATTAATTGATTTTTAAAAATCCAAAAAAATCAAAAGCTAGTTCTCCAAAAATTCCAGTAGTTATTTTTTTCCAGATGATGTGTTGATATTAACAAACAGACTCTAAACTTTGAAAAAATTTATTTTATTATCTTATGTGTTTGGGTGTTTCACCTACATGCATATCTATGTACCATGTGTATCTAGTGCTTGAAGAAGCTAGAAGATGGCATAGGAACCCCTGGAACTGGAGTTACAAATAGCCGGGAGCTGCCATGTGGAGCTAGGAATTGAAGAACAGCCAGTGCTCTTAACCACTGAGACATCTCTCCAGCCCCTGATTCTAAAAAAAGGAAGTGACATAGAGAAGCTAATAATATCAAAGGAGAAGAATTACAGGCAACACAGCCCACTACTACAAAGCTATAGATAATAGGTTGGTAATGCATGGACAATAGCTCATTATACCAAATTAGAAAGCCCACAAGTAGGACCACACAAGCACAGTTCATTGGTCTTTGATGAAGAAGCCAGCTTAACACCACGGGGAAAGATAGTCTTACAACAAACAGTACTGAAACAACTGGACATCCATTGTAAATATGGTTCAGAACATGAACTTTTCATAAAAATTAACTCACAACAAATGCCAGATCTATCTGTAAAACAAAATTACTCAACTCCAAAAGGAAAAGAAGAAAGAAATCTAGATGATCTTGGTTTTGTATGTAAGAAGCTGTTCTGCCTCATAGAATAGGAGGGAAATGCAAACTGAAGCAATAATGATCCCATTAGAATGTTCAAAAGCAGAATGACATCACTAAGTGCTGACAAGAATGTGGAGCAACAGGAATGCTCATTCACTGTGGTGGGAACCAGAATAGTACAGTGCTTTGGAAGACAACATTCTTACCATGTAATTCATCAGTTCTTAGTATTTACCCAAGTAAGCTGAACTTAACACTCATAGGGATGCTTGCACACAGATACAGCAGCTTTGTGTGTAATTGCTAAGATGCAGAACTAAAACATTCTTCAATAAATGAATGGACAAATGATGGAACATTCAGAAGATGGAATGTTTCTTACACAGCATCAGAGTGAAAGGAACTATCAGGCCATGAAAAGGCATGAAGGGATTAAATGCATATTATGTAAAAAGAAGTCAAAAGCCAAGACTCACTATAGGATTCTGACTACATGACATCCTGGAAAACTAATGAACATGTGGGTTTGGGGGTTTTGTTTTGTTTTGTTTTGTTTTTCTGGTTTGTTTGTTTTGAAACAGGGTCTTATTATGTAGCCCTGGCTGGCCTGAAACCCAAAGAGAGATGTGTCTCTGCCTCCCAAAAGTTGGGATTAAAGGTGTGCTCTACTACATTGGCTCAGGAAAAACTGCATAAAAAATGAAAAGATCAGTAGTTGCTACGTGTGGTGTGGCAGATTGATGGGGCAGACAGGTGTGGGCAGTACAAACATACAGCAGGAAACTCTGATGGCGGATCTATGCGCATTTGCTCAAACCTACAGAATGTTCTCGTAAGGAAACCCCGATGGACTTACTAATGATGTGTCAACAAGTTCAGCAGTTGTAACAAAGGTATTAGTCAGGGAAGGTGATAATGAGGCCAATGGTGCACTTAGAACAGAAGAAGGAATATTGAGAAATCTCCGTACCTTCCACTCAATTTTGCTAATAGCCAAAAACAACTCTAAAGCAGAAAGGCTATTTAATGTTTTTGTTTGTTTCTTTCTCTTTTTAAATTGACCCCAAAGAGGTGGTAGTCACAAGTAAATACACAGGCTGAGGAAGTGATGAATATTCTCAGTAAGCAGTGGTTGGGTACGGCCCACCCTCATCTGGGAGTAGGGTGGGTTGGGGTGGGGTGTAAAACCCCCCCAGAGGGAAGACAGAATCACAGGAAGGCTTCAGAGAAAGGAATCCTCTAGCACAAGCCACCCATGAACAACAAGTAACCACATTGCCTTCAGGATGGACAGAAGCCCACAGTAAGGTCTTCTGTGCTCGGAGGAGACGCTCACAGAAGGACACCAGCACAGCTCAGCCCACCTCCCCTTTCTTCAAAGCGCAGTGCATTCCCCGCATCAGAAGCAGAACTTTCTGGCTTCTCCGGGATGAGTCAGAGAAGCCTTGGTGTCCTTGTGAGCAGCCAAGACAGGGAAGAAAACATAGCCGGAGAAGGCCGGGAGTGGGAGGGAATTGTTCCCTTTTCGGGCTGAGCCTGTTCGCTCAGGGCTGCTGAGGTGTTTCTCATGTTTAGAAAGAAGAAATTAAAGTTTGCAGCTAAATTCCTCACTAATTAGAAGCCACACCAGGCAAAATCTCCCTTTTCAGCCCTGAAAGGAAAAATCATCATCAAGTTATCACTCCTCAGAATGGAGTCCTTAATACCCAGAAAACACAGAAACTGTGAACCACACAGGCACTAGCAGTTAGCGGGGCGCAGTGTGGAAGGGGGAGCGAATGGCTCCAGCAGCAGACCTGCCCTTAGAAACCAAGGCTCCATATTCTCCCCCTAAGTTGCTGATCCAGCAGACCAGAAGCAAGCATGAGATAGGGTGCGAGAGAACATTAGGACAACGCTCTGAGGGGGGTCCAGGCAGAAGGAACTCAGCAACCGATGTGGACTTGGTGCCTCGGAGCAGCAAATGCCTGCCATTCTGAGGGCACTTGAGAAGGATTTACTTCCTATGGAGAAGAGCCCTTCCCTTCTGGCCAGACTGCAAAGCCAACATCGTCTGGGTCGTTCACGTTGGCCTTTGTTCACTGGGAGGACTAAAGCGGGTCTGGAGGTGAAGGCATTTTACCTCTGAACACAGCCCTGGCATTAGAGCAACACAGGACACACACACAGAATGGTTTTCCTTCGTGGACAAGACCCATGTGTTTCACATGTCAAGGTAAGTTTGCCAGTTGTAGCAAATGAGGGAGGCTGGGGTCCTTGGGAAGGGAGGAATCACGGGGGGAATCTCAGGTGGCCCCTGGATTCTAGATTCAGAGCAGGTTGGAATCCCAAGTCTACCACTTCCTCCTGTTAAGGACCCTGAGCAAGGTCCTTCGTCTGCCCGCATCCTGGGTTACAGGGCTTGAAGCACACCACAGTCATATCATAGACCTCTGTGTGTGGCCGAGAAGCTCGGGGCAGGGCATGTGGAGGCTTTGTGTCTATGAAGAAAGAAGGTTGACAGGATTTTTGATATCACGTTTTGAGACATTCAAGGCATCAAACAAGCTTTGTGCAAGTCGAACGCGAAAAAGACACTAGTAAATAGTTTGAAATGCAAGACGGGCACTTGCAAAGCCCCATGGATGACTGACAAGACTCTTAGAAGGATTAAACACTGACATTAGCTTTGTCATAGCCTGGGACTTAAGCAGGGACTTAAGGGCCACTTTTATTAAACACTGACCCTTCTCCTGCAGGGTCTGATGGGTAACTAAAAAAACAGGTACCTTAATCTTTGGATCAGATTCCTGCTCAGAACTGAAGTATTTGCCTAAAACTGATAATGTTAGGCTAATAGCATCAAATTCACTAAATCTTTCTTTTCCTCTGCAAACCTAAAGTTACCAAAACAGGGGTGACTAAGGCTCATCCTGGACCAAGATTAGGAGTGGCCTTCCTGTGTTCTGCAAACCCCGGAGGCACAGCCTGGCACCTCCACCCCTTGAGTGTTTGCCTCAGCTAACTTCATCTTGCCCCTGACCTTCCCTTTCCTTGTCTTTTCTTGGTTCCTCTGCAGTTCCAGGAACATCAGAATTTGAAGGCAATCGTCTCTCCTGACAATCAGACCCTGAAGAGCCAGAGCTGAAGTGATGACCAGGCAGCCTCCCGAGCACCCAAGGCTGCCTGTGCGCTCTCCTTCACCTAAACACTCCTGAGGTGAGCACCTCATAGGCAGTTTTCTTCGGAGGCTGGAGACACACTGTCTTCCCAGTGTGACCGTGGAGGGGGAGATAAATTCTTTCCTGTCCCCCTCCTGCCTCTCCTGTCACCTTCCCTCCCCCTCCTGTCCCTCTCTTCTCCACCTCCCAACCCTTCTAGTCCAGGCCAAAACCCATCTGCTTGTCCTTTTGGCATTACTGAACCCTGCCCCCGACCTCACTTTCTTTTTAGTCAGAGTCCACGTGCCCTATGATGACTTCCAACTCATGGCCCTCCTGTCTCCACCTCCCAAGTATTGGAATTACAAGGATGTGCCACCAAGCCTGGCTCCAGTGCTTGTTCACAGAGAAACCGAAATTCAGGGAGCTTGACTGTCTTTTCCCTCAAGCCCAGGTCTGACTACACAGGCTAGGGTCTTTCCTGGACCTCTGATAGGGCAGAGCAAGGCAGGGGCGAGGGCACAGAATTCTGCTGCTGTTCTTCCCCACCGAGCTGTGCTGTGGAGAGACCTGCCAGATGTGTGCTCCAAATCTGCCTTGCTGACAGACACCCATGCCAGTTTGTTCTACTGGTTCTGAGCTGAACATCCAGAACATGTCATAGCTTTGGCTCTGCTGGATAAGGTACCAAACAAGCAAAGAGGTCCATCACTGGCCTATATGAGTATGGATATTAGTTTTAATTGTCAACTTGACACAATCTAGAACTACCCAGGAAGGGAGTTGAAATGAGGGATTGTCTATATCAGGTTGGCCTCTGGGATTTTCTTAATTTGGGGGGCTTCCTGCAAGCAGAACCAGGGCGGGCAGACCGGATGGGACTGAACCAGTGTGGACTGGACCAGGGCAGACTGGATCAGAATGGATCGGACCAGAATGGGCAGGATAGGATCGGACAGGACTGGACCAGTGTGGACCAGACCAAGGCGGATTGGACTGGACCAGATCAGATCAGGGCAGATTGGACCAGAATGGACCAGAATGGACTAGTGCAGACCAGACCAGACCAGAACAGACCAGTGCTGACAGGACCAAAGTGGGCCAGACCAGGCTGAACTGAACCTAGGCAAACCGGACTGGACCGGACCAGTGCAGACTGTATTGCAGGGCGGATCGTATTGGAATGGACCAGAAGGGACCAGAAGGGACCAGTTAGCAAAGGAATGACCCACAGAGAGACAAGGATGAAATCTGGTTTAGCTAGACTTGTTTATCCAATGCTGGTTCAAAATTCTAGAGTTCTAGGAAGGGAAGGAGAGAGAAAAAATTCAGAGAAGCAGCCATTTCTAGTGTCTTCCATTCCTTTATGCAGATTCCTGTTTCCCCCAATGCTTTCTCCATCTCTCCCAAAGACGTCTGTAACATTTTACAGAAGGTCTATTTCTGATATGCACCACTGGTTTTGTACACCCTAAACATCTCCATCTCACCGCTGTTTCCCACACGTTGCACAATGCATACTTCCAGCTACATCAGTCTTCACTTCCTGTTCTGCGCTTCATATCGTGTCTTGTACTCTTACAAGATCCCACACCCGCTTCTGCACCCGCACCCACACCTTTGTTTCCCTGTGTGCTGCAGGCTTTTATTCTGTGGCTGCTTTTACAATATTCTTCTTCCCTTCCTCCTAAACTCACTAGACTTACACTTAGGAGGCCACAAACAGACACAGCAGCCAGGCCTGGAATCTGGAGACAGCAATCTGTGGAGAAGTCCTGGAGTCTCGGAACAGATATAGAAATCCACCTCCTACCTTCACAGAGGCAGATTCCCAGCTTCACCTGAGCAGTAAACACAGGCTTGGCTGTCACCATTGCACAGGGGTCAGGGATGAGGCTGGGTGGCCAATCAGTAGTCAACAGCATCAAGATTTTCTAGCACTGTTTATGAGCAATTGCCATTCATTTTTTTGGCTTGGAATTTTCTGAGCCCTTACATTTGTAAATTTATAAACCTGACCATTATTTTCTTCAAACATTGTTCCTGTTCTCTGACCCTCTCCTTCCTTTAGGGGCTCCAGTTGCACATATAGTAGTTCATGGAGTCAAGTCAGTTCACTGATGCTCTGTCCATTTAAAAATCTTCTTCTCGTCCTTGTGTGCTTCATTTTGAATATTCCTATTGCTTTTTTTCTCCTCAATTCTGCCACAATTACCCCGTGTACTTTTTACCTTGGACATCATTCTTTTCATCTCTTAAAGTTTGGTTTTGATTAAACAACAGAAACAAAAGCGCTTTCTCACATCGTAACCATCACAAGGCATGGAATATGGTGGCAACAACTGTCTTTGCAAATACCAACACCAGTGTCAGCTCTGAGTCCACTGGTCTTTGTCTCATCATGCCTGCATTTTCTTTCCTCTTTAGATAACTGGTTAAGCTTCTAATGATGGGTTTTACTTTCGGGGGTGTAAGATGTTTTTGTATGCCTGTAAGCACTTTTGAGCTTCCTTCTGGGATACAGCTCACTGACATGGAAACAGTTTGGCCATCACAAGCCTTGCTTTAAGATTTGCTAAGTGGGTCCATGGCTGTACTTGGTGTGGAGCAAATCCACTTTCTCTACCAAAGACTCACCCAAGAACTCACCCCAGAGCCAGTGCATCACGTGCCTGGTACGTATCGGCTCTCCCCAGCGCTTTGTGAGCCCCACCCACTGTTTTCTGTAGTTTTGGGTGTTTCTTCTATGTGTGCTAATCAGCACATGAAAGTGTCTGCTAGCGGTGAGACCCTCCCATATCTGGAATGCTCTCTGTTTGCTGTCCTAGTCCTGTAAAGTCCAGTTCATCAGTACACCCCTGACTCTTAGCTCCCTCTCCTCGGGCTATGCCTGGGTTCCCCCTTCCTACAGCCTAGCTAGGGAATTATTACAAGACTGTAATGGGGGGCGATCACAGGGCTGCCCTCACAGTCCCCTGTGCTTGAGGGATGACTGTTTTGGCTAGCTTGGTTGGTTTCAGGCGAAAAGGTAAATCCAGTTTCCATTATTCAACATTGGTGGAATCACTCACACGGCTTTTTTCAGGTGTGTGTGGTGGAGGGGCACTGCCTCCCACGGTAGCTTCAAATTCCCTATATAGTTGAGGATAATCTTGAACTTCTGTTTTTCCTGACTCCACCTCCCAAGTGCTGTGATTACAGGTGTGTGCAGCCATGCCCAATTTTAGCTTCATGAATCTAGGTAAGCACTCTGCCAGCTTATCTACATTGCTAGCCCCTTTCACACTGCATTTTAAGATGGGCTTATCCACCCTCTGGGCTCTGTGCTCCTTCAAACTGAGACCTGTGTTTTATTCTTTGCCAGCCCATACATTCAGTGTCATTACAGTGATGACTGGCAAAGGTCATTCACCCCACAGACTGATGCCGCAGTTTGCCACCGTGTGGGCCAACTCGCGGCTCTAGCTTATCTTTTTATGGCACAGAAACACAACACTGCCGAGGTAGAAGCTGACCTGTGTCTAGATGGAGAAGTGCAGAGATGAGGTATCATCTTGGCTCACATAGATGGGACACTGCAGAGAGGACTTTTCTGTCTGTAATTACATCACCACACACACATACACACACATACCACACATGTATGTACACATAACACACACATGTACATACATGTAAACATACACACATGACACACATATGTACACATAACACATGCACACATACCACACATACACACATCACACACACACACACACACACACACACACACACACACCAATCATCAATAGGAGAATGGAAACAAATATAACAGGATCAGCAAACACAGAGCAGGAACAGGAGCTGAGAGCAGAAGGCAAGGTGAGGAAGACTGATCCTCAAGACAGGAAATGGCTTTTGGAGGGAACTGGGAAAAAGCAAACAGACAAAGGTTCCTCCTGTCCCAGTGCCCCAGGGCTCCTCCTGCCCCAGGGCTCCTCCTGCCCCAGGGCTCCTCCTGCCCCAGGGCTCCTCCTGCCCCAGGGTTCCTCCTCCTCCAGGGCTCCTCCTGCCCCAGGGTTCCTCCTCCTCCAGGGCTCCTCCTGCCCCAGGGCTCCTCCTGCCCCAGGGTTCCTCCTCCTCCAGGGCTCCTCCTGCCCCAGAGCCCCTCCTCCTCCAAGGCTCCTCCTGTCCCAAGGCTCCTTCTGCCCCAGGTTGCTGTTGTAAGCAGACCCTTCTCTCTGCCTTCCCCCTTCCAACAGCCAGGTATATGCACACATCTCTCTGCACCAGTCAGCTGAGATTAACACTGACAAATCACCAAATGAGCAAGCCACAGAAATGCTTCAGACGATCACCAGAGATTCCCTGCAATTCAGGATGTCAGCAATTGTTTTTGTTATTGCTTATCATGAGCATGAGCAAGGAATGTGAGAAGAAACCTAGTGTAAGCTACACATGGAGAGCTTTGTGACAGGGCTTCAGTGGAGACAAAAACACTAGATCCCATTTCATACCAGAAACTAGAGAGCTGCAGTGACAAGTCCTTAGTGCTGACATCTGACCTCAACTACCCCAACCACAAGGAGTGATGGTGCTGAGTCAGTAAAACCTGTTCCCCAGGAATTCTTCACAGGGGCAGGGGGCGCACCAAAGAGTATGTGTGTATGTGTGTGTTTGTTTCTCAGCCTCTGCTTTTCCTCTCTACCATAGGTTGGCTGAGGGACAAGATGGTAGAGAGAGGGAGGAAGGAAAAGAGAAAGGGGAAAGAAAGGGAAGGAGAGAGAAGGAAAGAGAGGGAGAGAAGAAGAGGAAGGGAGGGAGAGGAGTAGGGAGAGAGAGGAAGGGAGAGAGAGAGAGAGGGAGAGTGGGAGAGAGGGAGAGAGGGAGAGAGGAAAGGATGGAGAGAGGGAAGGAGGGAAGAAGGGAGGGAGAGAGGGAGGGAGAGAGGGAGGGAAGAAGGAAAGGCTATTAAGAGAAAGATGCCTGGGCCCTAGAACCTCAACTAAGTCTCTGAGAGCTGAATTGTTTCATACATGAGCCAGGCTACGATGGAGGTCTAGCGCAGAAGTGTAGAGACAGAAACCATGATGTCTGACATCCCCAACAAAGTTCAGCTCTCTGTAAGAGAACACTCCCCAAACTCAAGCACGGTGGAAGAAGCTAAGAAGGAAGAGAGAAAGCAAGAAGGGAGTCAGAATATGGACAGCAAAGGAAATAGGACTTCTCCACTTCTCCGGCAACAGCCAATGAGGTGAGGAGCTCTGCCTGAGAGCGGCCCTGCAGCGTTTCAGAGCCAGGTTATTTTCTCTAGGTGACAGATCCTTGATGGTGCCTACCCCCATCTTCAAGAGGCCCCTGTTCACAGGGGATCAGAAAGAGACTCTGCCTGTGCCAGTGCTAGAGGTGAACTGAAGTTACCATGGAGATCTGAATCTGCAAGGGGAGAGGCTGGTTTTCAGGTTTTCAAGACTTTGAGATAGAGTGCGTTGCAAGATTCTTATCAGAGGGAGACTTCAACATCTACCCCTCCTCTTACTGTCCCAACAATAACCCAAAGTACAATCCCACTTAAATTCACCAAGAGAAACCAATAAATGTATTGGGCCCACATGTAGAGCATGGGTGAGGGGTCACTGGCAGGAGTAAGGGGACCCCAAAGCAGCTACAATTTAAAGTCTTCATCTAGCATGGACACTGCTCCCCCATAGCCACACACATGGAGCCCTTCTCAGTTAACATCCCCAGCCTATGTACTCTAGCTCCTATGGAGACCTCTAGACCGTGTGCCATGGCAAAACTACGTACAGGACTTGGAAGAGCCCTTAGAAGCCCAGTGGGTGCCCAGTGACCCTCCACACCCATCCTCCTATGAGGAAAGGTCCAGTCAACAAGCCCAATCCTGATGGATGTAGACCACGGCTGTTTTGCTAGGCAGAGAATCACATTCTACAATAGAATTTGCCAGGTGCTTCATTCAGCTTCTAGAAAAGAGAAGCACAGAAGTCCTCTTTCCAGGGGCTGAACAGGCTGACCACAAATTTAAGTGGGTGAAACAGATGATGAAGTCTAGTCTAAATAATCCAAAACCAAGATCAAGCACCACACGTTCAGGCTGTGGGTGGCTCCAGATTACGGAAGGGCAGATCAGAAGGAGGGAACCACAGGGTCTATATATGGCTTGAACTCACCAGCCCAGGCTAATCAGTGAGCTCCGGGTTCAGTGAAAGATTCTGTCTCAACATGTAAGTTGGGGAAGTGATCACACATGCACGCACACACACACACATACACACGAACAAGATAAACACATCCATGGATGTATATGGCCTGAGCTGGTGATCCCAGCAAAAACACTGTCAGGTAAGAAACTTATTCCCAGACCAGCAAGATGGCTCAGTGGGTAAAGATGCTTATCACCGGACCTGATGACCTGAATTCGATTTCTGAGACCCACATGGTGGAAGGTGAGAACTGATTCCTTCATGTTGTCTTCCTGCCCCGATACCTGCCCCATGGAGCATCAATGCCCCCCTTAAACATATATAAAAATAAATGAATAGATAAATAAATACACATAGTAAAGCGTCAATGTCATTTTACAAGAAAAGGAAACTCCCACTCTTTAGGTGTGGAAATTGAGGCTCAGAGAGGTGGGCTGCTTGCCCTCGGTCACAGTCCTGTCCCCCACGCAGAGCAGAACCCAGGCATGCCTCTCATGTGCAAAGCCCCAGGCTGTTCATAGCAGTCTTGCTCTCACAAACCGAACATCACAAAGATACATGTTACAGTCAGATTTGCAAAACAAAACTCAAAAGCAACCCTGTGATGAGAAAGATAGAGAACTGTGAAGGAGAGAGGAGCTGGTCACGGGTCTGACCGGTTCACCCTGACCACCTGTTGCTGGGCTCTTTGCTGTATGCTCAGAATGCACCTTGGAAAGAGGCAACTGGGTCTCTACCCTACAGGCTTACAGGGAAGGGCTGGGACAGAGACGGGCTCTGGACATACAGTTACACAAACAGAACGCAGCTCAGAAGCACATTGGTGTCTGGATGGGACTCAGGCTGGCTCAGGGTATACCACTCACGTCCCAGTGGGGCTTCCAGGCCACAGAGCATCTGGTACAGACCTCCTGTGGCACCCATCACAGGCTGAGCTGGGGATGCTCAGATACCTCTCTGGACATGATCCTTAGACATTCTCCTGTCTGTTTTAAGCTGCAAACATCTTTGAAGGACTGGATCTAGTTCAGCCAGACACACATACAAACACACAGAGATGCATACATAAACACATAAACATTCACACACATAAACACACACACACATATACACACACATAAACACACACACAAACACACACAGGCACATACACACAAACACACACAGACACACACTTAAACACACAGAGACACACACACAGACACACATAAACACACACACAGTCACAAACACACACAGACACACATAAACACACACACAGTCACAAACACACACAGACACACACATAAACACACACACAGATCCACACACAAACACACACAGGCACATACACAAACACACAAACACACATACTTCTGGGATCCCTAGGAGAGAAGCTGCATGTTCTAGTGTACCCTCAGTTGGTTGCCCGGCATAACTGGTACTATATACCACTGGCTTCCATATTTATATCTCTGAGCCAAACTCCCCCACAAAGTCCAGATAAGCCAACTCTACTTAGATGTTTCAGAGAGCTCAAACTTATGCCAGTACACCTACGCTCTTCTGTACTTGGTCGGCCTCCATCCTTCCAGCTCTACAGAAGGCTCCAGTAAAATCCTCTGGTCCAACTTTTCCAAACCCAATCAGTCAGCCCAGTATCCAGTACCCTTTTCCAAGCCTATCCAAGCCTCCACTGATGCCCACTGTGGCCCTGACTGTGTGATGTGAACTCCCTGACCCCCCTCACTCATACACTACCCCTTCTTCCTTTTCCACACAGCTTCATTTATGTGTCATTCCCGGACCCCTTGCCTCATGCACTGGTATCCTCAGGCTATGAGCAATCAAGATTTCAAGCTGTTTTTTTTTTTTTTTTTTTGTTTTTAAATCCATGTCCTAGGCCTTCTAACTGATAAACCAATCCTAAGCGGGGAGGACCCCTAATTCTTCCAGTATGTCTCCACGACAAGACTGACAGAGATAAACGTCTGTAGCCATATCCAAAGAACCTTCTTTAAGATGCATTTCAGATGACACATGACCCCTGGATTAATCCCCACCTTACTAGCAATGACAGTAATTAACCTCTACAGAGCACACCGCCATTAGCATGGTGAAGTCCTGCACATAAAGCCAGAGGAAATATTTCTTCCTGAACTGGGAAACAGTATATAGAATTCTCACCTCACATTCACAAAGCCCTGGGTTCAGTCCTCAGGACCACCACACACACACACACACACACACACATACACACACACACACATACATACACACATGCACATACACACACACACACACACACATACATACACGCACGCACATACACACACACACACACATACACACACACACACATACACACACATACACATACACACACACACACATGCACACACATACACACACACATACACACACACACACACATACACACACATACACACACACATACATACACGCACGTACATACACACACACACACATACACACACACACACACATACACACATGCACACACACACACACACACATACACACACATACACACACACACACATACACGCACGCACATACACACACACACACATGCACACACATACACACACACACACACACAGAGAGTCATGTCCATTTGTTGGATAGTTTTTGTCAACTTGACACAAGCTACAGTCATCTGAGAGAAAAGGGCCCCAATTGAGAAATGTCTCCATAAGATCAGGCTGTAGGCAAGCCCCTGGACATTTTCTTTATTAGTGATTGATGCGGGAGGGTCCAGCTCATCGTGGGTGGTGCCACTCCTAGGCTGGTGGCCCTGGGTGCTGTATGAAAGCAAGCCGGTAAGCAGCGCCCATGGCCTCTGCATCAGCTCCTGCATTGAGGTTCCTGCCCCGCTTGAGTTCCTGTCCTGACTTCCTTTGATGATGAGCTGTGATGTGGAACCCTAAGCTGAACAAACCTGTGCCTCCCTTAGTTGCTTTAGGTCATGGTGTTTCACCACAGAAGTAGTAACCCTGACTCGGATAGTCCAGCTTGCTTTAGAAGCTAAAGTTTAGATTCTAATCTCTTAAAAGACAGGCCCTGAGAACATTTTCTCCCTGGACCCACAGGGGAGCACAGTTCTAAGAATGCAGGACTCCATGTGTGTGTGAGTTCATGAAAGAAGCACAGTCCACAGACTCTCTCTTTGGGAATGTCAAACCTGAGTGATGCTTAGAGATTTGGAGGGAATGTTGTCAGACATGGTACCATGTGACAAACAAGAGGAGCACAGCTCAGGGAACCACTTCGACCATTCCCACACAACCCCCTCAGTCAATGGCACCAAGTCCAAGTTGTTACCAAGGATGCTGGCCAGCCTCTTAAAGGGCCAGGTCCTCTCCCTACTCCTTACCCTTGGAAAGGAGAAATTTTAGCTTTACTTCCTACATGGTGGGGTGAAACCAATGTCAAGACAAACACCCCGGAATGGAAAAGGGGGGAAGCGAGAGCAGGATGTTCAGTTCCAGGGTAGCTAGAACCAGAACTGGGCCTCCAGGCAGCATCACTCCCACCTTCTGGTTCCTTCTAAGGATCTCTGAAGCCAAGTCTCAGCAACCCACTGGCTGGGGCTGATGCTCTGACTGAGCAAGCTAGCCGGGCCTTCCTTCTAAGTGTTTGGTGGTCTGGAAATGTGGGGAGGGTGTTTCTACCATGGGTACTAATAGACAGGCTCCTCTGTGATGGTTAGCTTTAGCTGTCAATCTGACACCACCTAGAATCACCTGAGGAAGGGTCTCAGTGAGGGAATGTCTCTATCAGGTTGGGCTGTGGGAGTGTCTATGGGGGATTGTCTTATTTGCCTTAATTGACATAGGATGACCCAGCCCACAGTCACCATTGCCTGGACTGTACAAGACTAGAGAGGACCAGCTGAGAAGAGAATCAAGCAGGCAGCATGGGTGCATTTGCTTCTCTGTGCCCTTGGATACGGTATAACCAGCCATCTCAGGCTCCTGCCTCTCCTTCCCTGCAGTGATGACCTGTGACCCGGAACCACAAACTGAACTAATGCCAATGTTCCTCCATGATGCATTCTGTCAGGAGTTTCATCACAGCAACAGAAATGAAACCAAGACACCCTGCATTCTGCCGCAGCCCATCTACCTTTCTTCATAGAGGTGGCTCCAAAGTGGATAGAACCATTTCTGTTTCTGCTTCAGGCTTCAGAGTCTGGAGCATCAGGGAGGTTGGTAGGTTAATTCAATAAAGAGTTTCAGAGAATTGCATCCACTGTGGACTCTATCCACGGCAGCCACAGGCCCCGAGCTAGAGCCAAAAGAGCAAGAAGAAGCCTTGAGGATGTTCCCTCCATCACCAATGGCCAAGAGCCCCTGACAATCTGCTTTCAGAGCCATAGATGATACCTGAGCCCTGGCAGGGGCTTCACTGCTTACAGGTAGCCACTCAGAGCAAAACACAAGACCCAAAGCCTGGCAGAGGTGCAAGAGATGGTGGCTCTTTTAGAAGCTGTAGGAAACAATTCTGCAGCTAAGAATGAAGCTCTGGGTTTTCCCAGGAAGAGGATCATTGGAGACTCCGGCCAGGAGCAGGAAATGAGAGGTCAGAAGAAAGAGAAGAACATACTCAGAAACCAGGAAAGGTGCAGGTCAGTCTTCCAATGCTGGGATAAAATATCCGAGCCAATCAACTTAAAAAGAAGAAAGGTTTACTTAGCGTACAGTTTTGAAGGCTTCTGTCTGTGGCTGTGCGATGTACAACATGACTGGGAGGCACAGCAGAGGTCTCTACACCCACCCACCTGCACCCCACATCCCACAGGCCCCCAGCAGCCACAGCATGAAAACGCTGACAGGAAGGAAATCCCCCTACCCTCAACCATCTAACCCCTCCCACCAGGCCCCACCCCTGGAAGTTCCACTCCCTCCCCAGACCGCGGGCCTTTGGGGGATGTCCGGGATTTCAGCTGGATCAGGCAGGTTTCCTGTGGTCATAATCAAGGGTGGGAAGGAGAGGTCCCTAGGAACACAAAGATGGATCTAGGCTGCAACAAGGGCCTTATGGCTCCAAACAAAAGCCAACAGTGATCCCAGAAGACCTGTTAGGCACTTGGACCTCTAAACATCAGGCATCCAGAGGGCAGAGGGGGACATTCCCTTTCCAAATCACTACACCTCATACTTTGTACGATGAAGGCAAGCCTAGGAGACACAAGCCACTTCTGCCTCCGGCTCAGGCCCTGAACCATACTCTTCAAGATGCAAACGTGAGTGTCCCAGAGGGGTGGGGGCCCCAAGGGAGAACACAGTGGATCGACCATGTGAGGAGACCGTCATCATGAGCAAAAGAAGCGGTGCGGTGAGGCAGGGAGAGAGTGGGAGAGCGAGATGTGAGCGTTTCTTCAAATCGCCCCAGTGAGGCTCACACTAAGGACTCTGCAGGAGCAAGAGGACAACGGCCACGCCCACTGTGCTCATGGGAAATGTGGAAGGTATGAGCCTGGGGTCCACACCTCTGTCTGTCGAAGGCTGAAGGCAACATCTTCATAGCTGCTGCCGGTGGCCCACCGCAGGCCGCATGGTTGACGGCATCTACCTGCTTGGCTGGGAACCGAGCCTCTGCAGCCCCAAGAAGGAAGGCTGCCAAGAGCTGTCAGTCTACATGTTTCTGGCATCCCTCCAACCTTGCCCTTGCTGCCCCTCTCCACTTCCTAAGACAAACTCACACTCCTCGGGGTTTCACTTTCCATCTCGCTCTCCTAAGCCAGGCTCCAATAGCTCCTTGCTGAAGCCTCTGGCTCCTCCTCTACTCTCAGAAGGACCCAGCTGCTCAACATACCCACCCTCCCGTACTGGCTGCAGTTTCTCGCTTGAGCCTTCATGCCCACACACTGGCCACTTGATCTGGTGTCAGGCAGTGAGAATGTGCTGGATCCTTCAACCTGCCTCCTCTCCCCTCCCCTCCCCTTCCCTTCTCTCTGCTGTGACTCTTGCCTCCAGGTCACAGTAAACTCCACTGTTCCTCCGTGCCCTAAGACACACAGCTTCCAGGAGATAGCCATACAATCATAATTATGTGCTCACCGGCCCTTTCTAGACCGCAAGTTTACCCTTTTGCTTGTGCTCAGCTCGATCTTTTGTAAAGCAAATGAACAGGCAAGACACTGGTCACTCTGGGAGACCCCAGCACCTAGGATCTGTCAAGCTCCTTCCAGAAGGCCAGGACTACAAGAAAATCTAATGTCTCCTGAACAACTCAGCCACATTCTTATATCCATACCCATCTTTCCAGGCATAGATGATTGGAATAGTCACAATAAGGGTACAGACTATATGTCTTGCACACAGTAGGTGTTTAATAAAAGTTAAGAGTAGAATACAATAACTAAGAAATTAATATCCTGTTCACCTCCCCATTCAAACAGCACACACATGAAAGCCCGAGGCGCTTCCCGCAGCAGTTCTAGACCAGAGCTACAGAGCAGATGTCAAATCCACCCTCGGGAAGAAAGAGGGGGGCCACCTCTCTCACGTCTGTCAGAGGGTGACAAAAGAGCAAAGCTGCTCCACAACAGAGATGCCCCACTCCCCACACTCACTTGGCCTGCTGTCCCCTCCCCCAGGACAGAGCTGAAGAACAGCAGGCAGGGGTGCTTTGGGAAGGCCTTATGTACCTCAGTGATTCTCCAGTTATGCACCAGGAAATGTACTTGCAAGCTCAACCTGGGCCCTAAGGAACGCTGCAATGTCAGCAGGCAACGCAAAGTCAAGCCAAGTACTCTGTCTCAGTAATATGCTAACTCCAGTCATTTAAGCTATGAGCGTGAGATCATCCAACCAGAGGACATTTAAGCAATGAGATGACTGCTTTATGAGAAGCCGGATGGTGGGGGAACGGAGCAGAGTGTCCCTTGCAGTGTGGTGAAATCAAAGAGCGCCATTCCTAGGCCTCTTCTGACCCTATAAGTTCCCCACTGCTCCCCACAGCCTCAGCTCCCCATCTTTAGTGAACAATGGGAAAAGACTTGATGTCTTTGGTGGGAGACATGGGGGGGAGATTCTCACGGAGGCAACAGCTTTAATTTCAAGGGCTCTTGGCATGAAAAAGAAAATAGCCTTATATTTTTGTGACAGAGGGAGATGGTTGGAGCCTGGGATGCAGGGAACCTTGCTACCTTCTTGAATTTCATGAGCATCGTGCCAGTTTTGTACGAGGGTCTGGATCCAGGCAGCTCTCACCAGGAGGCACCCACATCTCCATCTGGAGAATGTGAGGAAGAGGAAGAATGGTCAGCATGACCCCCAACTGCAGTGTCACTCACTCAGGACTCACCACTAGCCAGGCCCCCACAAGGGCTTCACAAACACCACGTCTGTGGCTCACAACCAGCTTGCCGGGCAGCCACCAGAATCTATGATTTGCAGTCGTAGAGGCTGCTGATCCGAAGATGTCTCCTGTTTGGAACTTTCCAAAACCACACAGGAAGGGAGTGGCAAAGGGGACACAGGAAGAAGAAACTGTCGTTATGCCCATTTTCATCAGAGTCTACCCCCTCTCAGCTCCCCACAAAACACTGGCCCTTTTCAGAGACAGGAGAAAGAGCGCCTGGGAGCCTGGGAGGAATCTGGACTTAGGGCGGGCTGGGAAACAGAGTCAGCGTGTGTACGCAATTAGAGCTTCGAATCCCTACTTTTCCGCCTCCTGGGGGACTTGAGGCAGATGCCCACAGGCTTTTATACCTTGTTTTTCTTATTTGTGACAAGGCTGTGAGATACTGTATGCCTCACAGGGTTGTGACGATGTAGTCAGTAGGAGTGAAGGGCATCTGTTACTAAGTCACCAATGCATATGAGCCCTTAGGATCAATACTGCCAATACCCTATTTGTCTACACACAAAAGCTGTATGCCTGGGTACCACTGAGTTTCTATACACAGACAGAGGCACTAGAAGCTAAGCCTTCTTCATTATCTAGGCGTGCTGGAATGGCCAACACAAACACATCCCAGCTGCAAGCAGCCCTGAGTCTCGTGAGTAGAGACAACCACTGCCAGCATCGGCTGATCACTCTGGTTAGAGTAGGACAGGTGAGCATAGCATTGAGTCTTTCATCTCAACGAAGCCAGACTGAGGTGGAACTGTCTGCCCTATTCTTGTTCCCTGTGGGGCTCTCAAAGGAGTGGCTAAAGGGTGCAGAGAGGTGCCGAGGGGAGGGAACCCTTATGAGGACCAGGACGTGAGCTCTCATCCACTGCACAGGTTGTCTGAGCCTAGGGATTAGAAACACCAGGCCTCCTTAGCTCACTGTCCTTGCAAAGCAAGGTGAGCAGCAGCCACATCCGGTCACCAGAGCATCATGGCAGACAGACACAGTGCCCAGGGAAGGGATGGCAGGGTGCAATGGAGTCAGATACTATCTTGTAGCATGGTTGCTCAGGTTTAGCCAATGTCCTCTGGTTCTCAGGAGCACCCACTGGAGAGACAGGCATAATGTCACTCCATACATAATCTTGGTGACCTTGGCTCTAGTTTTCAGTAGTATTCCAGAAAAAATGAAGATATTTCCAGAACTATTTCTAACAAATTCTTTATTAGATGGAAATGATACACCCAGCAGGTGAATTTAAAAAAAACAAAAAACAAAAAACTACATACAGGCATTCCATGGACACATTCACTCCAAATCTCTCAAGGATGGATGCAGGGAGCACCCATCCACTCCTAACAGCTTCTGAAGTGAGTCAGAGAAGAAGACGGGTATCAGGGTAGCAGTGCCTCAGCAAGGCCAGATGTGAGATGCGACCGATAAGAGAAGACCTCCGGGCGGCTGTAGTGCTGATCAGACCAGGCAGGAGGCAAGGTGAGCACCAGAGGGGTCATGATCTAGATCCTGAAATACAGCACCAGAACCACAACTAAAGAAAAGAAACTGGACTTCTTAAACATGTTCACTTCGGTGCATCAGAGGGGTCAAAGGGAAAGACAACCCAGGATCATAAAGGCAGATTTCAAACTACAACTCGGTTAGAGCCCATGCAGGCCTAGGGTCGGTACTTATTCAATGACAATAAATCTGCTCAGAGTGGGGCGTGGGGACTAATGGCCACTGTGTACAGAGTGGGTGACTAAAACGCCCCCTTAATAGCTCTGGCCAGTGAGGAAGGGCACACTCTACTAGATTCGCGGAGTTGAGTCCAAAAGCCAGTTCAAGGGAGGGCAGACACATGACCTTCCATGTGAAGATCCTGGCCAGGAGGAAGCCATGTCCAGGAACACTGCCATAGCTGAGGGTCTGTGAGAAGAGGGAACACAGAGCCTTCCTGCCCCAACTCAAACAGGGTCTATGAGAAGAGACTGGGATGAAGAAAAACCTCGGTGAGAGACAGTCAAATACTGGCAACACAGCAGGACCCTGACTGTCCCAGTTGAGCAGGGTGACACAGGATGTTTTCCCCCACATTGGGACAAAGCACAGAGCTCCTGCATGTCACTGTGGGTGACACAGAACATCAGTACTCTGATGGCCAGAAAGGTCCACCCACCATGATATGATCGTGTTGCAATCAAAGAACCACATGGGTTGTTGGAGGAATGGCCAGGGATGGAAAGGAGATGCGACCAGATGTGAGAAGAGGCAGCTTTGGGCTGTGGAGATGGATCAGTCAATAATGTGCTTATCACACAAACAAATGGACCTGAGTTCAGACCCCCAGCGCTTATGTAAAAGCCAGAGGCAGGGCAGTGCATGTCTGTAACCCCAGTTTTAGGGAGGCAGAGACAGGGGGGTCGGTCTAGCCAGTTGGTGAGCTCCAAGCTCAGAGAGAGACCCTGTCTCACCAAAACAAAAACAAAACCCAGAGAAGCGATCAAGGTAAACACCGGGTGACCCAATGTCAACCCCTAGTCTCCATACGTACTGTGCACACATGCACACTCCCCCCAATGTTACCCACACACACAGGCACAGCCCCCCATATGACCCCCACAGAAACAACAGGCAGTGCCGGGGACCCTGACTTAACAGCAACAAATCACTAACAACAAGCTTCAGCCTCCTGTCACTTGCAACAACACGCCTAGAACTAGAGATCACTGTGTGGAGCGAAATAAGCCAGGCACTGGAAGATAAACACCACATGGTCGCAGGCATGTTTGGAAGCTAAAAGAATTGCTCTCCCGGAAATGAAGACTATATGTACACGCACAACTTTGATGTTTTTGTAAAGTCTTTTTAAAAAATTAAAAACCAAGCTGGGGAGATTGCTCTGTGGTTAAAGTGAGGACCAGGGTTCATCCCCAGAACCCACAGATATGCTGGAGGGAGCATGGTGGCCATCTTGTAATTCCAGTGCCGGAGAGCAAAGAGCTATCTAGTAAGACTAGCCGTGTTAGTGACTGAGAGACCCTCCCAGTGAATATGGTGGCAGAGCAGTTGAAAATGGTTCCCAGCATCAACCATGAATCTCTCCACATGCATGTGCTCCCACACACATAAGCGCACACACATGTATACATACACACATGCACATGAAAATTTTTTAAATTAAAAACTTAAACGAGTTGAATTCTAACAATCTTGCTACACGTGACAGAAAGGAAAGCTAGAGCTGCGTGCTGTGACTATGTCCCTGCTCACGTCTGTGTCCTGGATAAATATAGTCAAGCCACATTTGGATAAATGTCACATTGTGGAGTTGGGACCAGAAAGCCAACTGCAGAAGAAGGGAATCCTGGGGAAGTGGTTCATAGGACAACCACCAACATGAATCTGAAGCTCTGTGAGTGCCCACAATACCACTGGAGACCCGGTCATCATCACCAGGAGAGCGGCCACTCGACAGCCTCACACCATGTCTAAGTGCCTGGCACACGGAAAGGGTTGGGTCTGTGTCTGTGGGAAGGAGGGAGAAACAGGAGGCAGAAAAGAAAAGGAAGGACGAAAGGCTGACACACTGAGCTGTCACAAATTCCCATACTCTGAAATCCTGGGCCCTTCCACTTGTAAACTGCTGGGTTCCAGCCAAGGCCTCCTGTGCCTGTGCGTGATCACAGCTCAGTGTAATCAAACACCTGAGCTTCCAGGGAGGCATGGACTCCAAAGCCAGCCAGGAAGGACCTGTGGCTTCCACCTGTCCCTGCTGCTGCCCCTGTCTTCCAGCTCACCACGCTGGCCCATCATTGTGCCTCTCTGCCGAGCCATCCCTGCCTCCTCTGATGCTCTGCACACCTGGGCTGGTTTCATGGAGTCCTTAGAGTGTGCTTTAGATTTTCCAAATGGTTGATTCCACTTCACCCACAGGAAACCTGGTCTTTCTAAGCTGGGGTGTGGCCTACCTTTATGCCAGTTCTAAGGATGAAGAGAGGTGTTCCCTTCTTCTGCTCTGGCTCTACCACCCCCTTCAAGCCCATCTTCCCCCAGTCCTTTCCCATAATACAAATACAGGGTCAGCCTGGCCAGGGTTAGCCCCACACTTTGCAGAGCTCAGGGTGACTCCCACATGCTAGCCTTCTCCAAAGCCTGCTGCTTGCCCTTCATCCTCTTGGCTCTTCTCCAGCCCTGCTCCTTGCCAAGTTTTCTTGAGCAGTAGTGGGTTTTGTCACTCCATCACTATAATTCAGAGCCAGGCCTCTAGCTGATGAGAGCTAAAATCACTCCCTCTCACATGCGCACGAAGGACCACAGTGAAGAAAAGTGAGAAAGAAAGATGTTCTGAGAGACTGCAGAGTCAGGTCAGCAGAGCACTCTTGGAGCTGGCCCTCTGAGAGGCTGCCTCGTGGCATCCTCATCAGAAGATTCTCTTGTATTCAGTCCTGCACACAAACCGTCATTAAGCTATTCTCACACAAAAGATGGGCAGTTCCTATTCCCATCACCATATTTTCTATTGTGCCTCTTCTGCTCCCCATCTTTAAACCCTTAACCAACACCTTTCAAAGTCCCTGGTAGAGACATAGATCAACTCAATCAAATCAATGAAGACACAGTAAAGTGCAACATCTCTACCAGCATGAGGCTACCTGTGGCTCCCGCCTGGATGCCAGGCAGAAACAATGGTTCTAGAAGGCATCAGTCTTGACCCTCAGGGCTGCCATTCCATCCACATCATTCCCAGATGCAGAAGCAGGCTCAAGAATGCAGTGCTTTCATCCTGTCATGAGCAGAACAGAGCCAGGGTCCATTTCCACGCTTGTCTGATTTCATCCTATGGGCGATCTAAGCTCTACAACTTCCAGAACATAAAGGTGGCTCCTGGCCTATTGCCGGCTACTTAAGCAGCTTAGCTGACTCTCCAGGCACAGGGAGTGGCTTTCATAAGTTTCTCTGTCCCAGTTAGTCTCCTCTAAAGAGGGATGTCCCAGAGAAGTGGGCAGTCTTTGAGGCGCCTGGCAGGTGGGCTGCAGAGCCTCTGGTCTGAGAGATTGACTGGTACAATTCACATAAACTGCAGGAACCTCCATGTGAGAGGCCCAGCGTGCAGCCCAGCTACCTTCTCTGCAGTCATGACACCTACTAAGTGGAAGACTACAGACAGAAGTCTGGCTGCTCAAAACACAATGCACCTTGGCCTCACGGCAAGATGTTACAACCCAGATCTCTCAGCACACAGAAGACTCAGAGTGGGTCACAAGCAGGAGCACCACCAGAGGACAGGGTCTGAGGCACCAGTGCCTTCCTACCTGGAGGAAAGCAGGGAATGGGTGGTGGCTGCACTCTCTGAAGCCATCTCATGTTTGCTGGGGACTGGGCTGGCAGCACAGACTTGTGGAACAATGATGACTTTCATCCCTTCTTTTCTCCTCGGTATGGTTTCTCTGTAACTGCCTGTGTCAGTCTATCAGCTATCAACAATGATAAATACTTGACACAATGCAGCTGGAGAGCTGCGAGATGACATTTGTCATTTCCTCTGCTACAGGGAGAAGGGAGCCGTCACAACCCCTGATCCACCATTACCCATCTCCTCCTGCTTTGACACAATCCATGAAGGCACCAGCCACTGACCCGCCAGTACTGTGTGTGGTTACCAATGGCTGTCATGGCATTCAGAGACAGGATAGGTGAGCCCAGCTCCCCTCTTCCTGGCTGGATGGCCTGTGGCAAGCAACACCACCATCTCCTTAGCCATTAAATGAGGCAGCACTACCTTCCCCACAGAGTGCTCAGAGCTTCAAAGGAGTCAGGCACAGAAGCACAGTAGAAACAGAATGCCGATTTCTAACAGCATTGCACTGCCATCTCAGCAGAAACTGTGTTTAAAAATAGAAGGGAATTTTGCAAATAATGTGTGTGTCTGTGAGGCCAGAGACAACTCCCCATTAGCTTGCATCGCCATCAAAGCTTCCTAATATCTAGTACTCAAAAGTTCTTCTTCCGGGTACAGCATCTAGCCACAATCAAGGCCAGTGTCCTCCCACAATACATGCAATCAGATAATTTTCAGTAATTATAAGTCAAAATTCGAGAAATATCTTGCAGGAAAGCATCTCCCTGCTGCCTCCCCACTCCCCCCCCCCAACAACCCCACACAGCTCCTCAGCTCTGGATTCTTCATGCCCTCAACACACACCACACAAAGATGTTTTCCCCAACTGTATCCCAAAATAATCGGCAAGGCAGGCAACAACACAAAGAGAAAGACTCTGTTGTCAGGTGAAACTAGGATCAAAATCCAGTCCAGCCACCTCCGAAGCTGTGCCCCAGGGCGAGCTATTCTGTGCCTGTCAAAGAGCAACAAGACCTATTTTCAGGTTGTTGGGCCACGAATGCCTTTCACACAAGGTCTTGGGTGCTCAGTATTCTAGACCTTTCTCTCAGGAGAGGCTCTGCTGTGCTCTTGGTCCTGTGTCTTGCTCAATCAGTATGCTGCCAGCTAGGCCTAGGCACTGATGTGTGGGAGGCCTCTCCAACCACACCGACAGTTTCCCTTAACTTGCTCTGCAATCGGGCCAATTTGTTTCTTGAAGTTTGTTTATGGCTAGAAAACTCATATCCAGATGTGCTTACATTTAGGGACCTGGCAGTCACCCAGGCAAGTTCAAGTTCAAGGAACTAATGAGGTTGAGAACATCATCATTGTTGAGTTCCATAAATGTGCGACAGGATGGGGGATGGGGAGCAGGGGAGATGCCTACTGCTGGCCTCCTAGTGGGACCTCTGTGCCCCGTGCTGTGCATGATCCGTCCTTCTGACAGCCAGACCAGGCTGGTTCTACATGACACCAGCACATGTCCACGCATGGAGGAGAAGAGGGAGCACAGACACCCCCATAGGTCCAGCTCTCTCGGGGCCGAGAGTCTCCCTGGAGCTGAACAAAAGCCACAGCAAAGCGAGAAAGATGCCAAGACAATCAGAAACATGTTCAAAGAAAGGTCAATGTGCAAGAAAATCATCCTGATAAGACCCATGACCCTAAAGAGCACAATCAGTATGGCTGGGGTCAGGGTGGGAGAAAGCAGTACTTGTTTTCTGTAAGAGAGGAATAAGAGAAGGGCAGGAGGAGATCCCCACTGGGGCGGGGAGGGTGGTGGGCAGCGGGCTGTGGGCAGAGGTGAATCAAGTTCCGGAGAAAAGGCAGCTCATTCCCCGGCTAGGAAAGAAATCTAGGAATAAATGATGAATGAGTGCTTATTTCTCCCAGAGAATTCTGAACAATGCCCCACTTCCCAAAATAAACATAAGCCAAAAAATGAAATTAAATAGCATTCCCAGCCTCTCTGACAGAGCAGCAATTATTGTCTTAGTTCTCCTCCAAGAACAGGAAACAGAAAATTAACTGGGAAGAGCAAGAGGCGGCCGCGGTTAATGACACCGAAAGTCTCGGCCTCTGAATGGAGATCTCTCGCCTTCCCCACAGGGCTGTCCTGTCTCATCACGGCATGTGCTTCCGACTTCCGGCCGTGGAGGCAGAGCCAAGGGCAGCCTCTTCATCTCACTCACCAAAACTAAACTGTACGACCCAAACCACAGAGCAGACCTTGAACTTGAGTCAAGAGTCCCTTCTCCCTCGTAACACACCACTACATTGTGGGGCTTTCCCCCTCAACCAGTGATTCTGGATAAGACTACATTTCTCAGGCCCTCTTGCAGCTACACAGAGCTGGGTTATCAAATTCCAGCCAATGAGATATTGGGAAAAGGGATATAAATAACTTCCTAGTTTTGTTTTCAAAAGAGTGGTTTATGGCTGGCCTTTTCTATCCCTTTCTTTATATTTTCTGCAAAATATAGATATAGGTATATATAGATATATAGATATAGATATATAGATATGTATAGGTATAGGTATATATAGATATATAGATATAGATATATAGATATGTATAGGTATATATAGATATATAGATATAGATATATAGATATGTATAGGTATAGGTATATATAGATATATAGATATAGATATATAGATATGTATAGGTATAGGTATATATAGATATATAGATATAGATATATAGATATGTATAGGTATATATAGATATATAGATATAGATATATAGATATGTATAGGTATATATAGATATATAGATATAGATATATAGATATGTATAGGTATAGGTATATATAGATATATAGATATATAGATATAGATATGTATAGGTATATATAGATATATAGATATAGATATATAGATATGTATAGGTATAGGTATATATAGATATATAGATATAGATATATAGATATGTATAGGTATAGGTATATATAGATATATAGATATAGATATATAGATAGGTATAGGTATATATAGATATATAGATATAGATATATAGATATGTATAGGTATAGGTATATATAGATATATAGATATAGATATATAGATAGGTATATATAGATATATAGATATAGATATATAGATATGTATAGGTATAGGTATATATAGATATATAGA
The DNA here is from genome assembly GCA_026225945.1 of Cricetomys ansorgei. NCBI lineage: Eukaryota > Metazoa > Chordata > Mammalia > Rodentia > Nesomyidae > Cricetomys > Cricetomys ansorgei. Next base: position 5,365,177 of record JAMJFZ010000116.1, read on the forward strand.
TATAGATATATAGATAGGTATAGGTATATATAGATATATAGATATAGATATATGGATGAAGCTCAAACAGCCACATGGAACCCTAACACAGAAGCATCACATGAAGCTGGCTTCTTTTGTATGTGAGGCAGCCAGATGAAGCCTAACATTTAAAGAAATGTGCTTTGGCTCTCTGCCAAACAGCAGAATCTGTATCCCATAATTAATAAGCTTCCTCAGTAGCACCTAAGGCCTCTTCCCAAACCTTAAGGCCTTAATTGTTCAGAATGAACCAGTCAGTATTTACTGAGAGTCTGTTGTATATTAAAATCGTCTAAGAGTACCTTCTTCGTCCCTCCCATCCCTGAACTCTTACGGAGAGTTATGACCATATCATTTTAGAAAAACCACAAGGTGACACAAAGAATCCCACTCAGGGTGGGCCTGGTGTTGTGTAGGAGTGCCAAGCCTGGCAGAGCATCCAAAAGCATCGATCCGGACAGGCTCGGGTGCAGCCGGTCAGTGAGCAGAGGGGCTGTGCAGGGCTCGGGGCGTTCACAGGCACCCCTGAGCACTAGTGCCCAGCCAGGGTTTGAAGGTGCTGAGCTTGGGGCAGGCTGAGGAGAAAGCAGTGACTCACAGATGCAGGAGGCCCCACAGGGTGGAATGTGCTCTCTGGATCCCCTGCCATTACCAGACAGGGAGGAGAAACAAAAAAGTACAAGCTCATATTGAGAAAATGGCTACTGTCTCTTCATCATCAAACTCTTCTGGAGAGCCATTCAGAACAGGCCAGGTCCCAACCTGAGGCTGAGATAAGTCACCTTCCTTCCTTGGGGATCCCTCAAATGCCAAGGTATAGAGCAGCCACAGTGAGGACTCCAACTCTAGGCCCTTGTCACCAGCTTTTGCCAGCAGGGAGGCCAGGGTGAGGGCTGGCTACAGTGTAGATCTAAAGCCAGCCCATTGAAGACAGCTGTTTTCACCTCCTACTAATGGAGACAGGTGGGCTAGCTTGCAAATGCTTCTTTTCCTGTTTCCTGGCATCCTCTGGAGAGTAAGCAAGCTATAATGAGATGTTCAGAGAAGACAGAAGAAGCAACATAAATATGCCCTGCTACAGAAGAACCAAGACATACCATCCCTATGGCATTAAAAAGTCAATCAATACAAAGGGAAACACTTGAGTCTCATCCTTCAATTTAAGGATTTCAGGGCAGCCTGGGAGGGAAGAAGCACAGAGCTCTAGGGATCTTCCCAGGTTCTCACTGCTAGATACCTCAATCCTAGTGTGAGTCTGACCCCAGGGATGATAAGAAGGGTAGCAAATGTGCACATATGTGCGCAGAGACAGCAGAGGAGAGAAGCCATAAAGCTAACCCCAGCAATATCCTGCAGGAAGGTTGTTCTGGATGGGAGTTTACAAGGATGATCACCACAGTGAAAAACCTTCCTCGTTAACACAAGAATTTGTCAGACACATGTCACAGCTGTCACTGTGAGTGACAGGTTGCTGAAAAATAGCTGTTTCCCTAAACACCCAGTCCTGAGTCAGGAGCATAATTGTGTTCTTAAATGAAAACAACAAACAAGCCTGGAGAGGTTCCACAAGAGGCATGGCAGCCTGCTCAAGTTCACAGAAGGGATTTTCCGCGTGTCAGTAAGCCTGGGGAATCTGTGCAGGAGACGCACACCGAGTGTGTAACTCCATCACCATCACAGGTGACAGGCCTGTTGAAGCCTCTCCCTCCCGCCCACCAGCTCTGCATTCTTGAGAAGGTGAGGAAACTCCTCTGAGCCTCCTTTTCCTGATCAAATGACCGGCAGGGTAGGCAGGGTAGTGAGCCGTAGACCATGTGGGCGCATCGTATCTGGCGTTCTCAAGAGCGCTGCAAAACAGTTAAACAGGAGCACTTAGCCAAACAGTCCACATGCTTCACCACGCAGAGGAAACAGCCTGAGTCTTACTCTCCCATTATCATGAACAAATGGAAACATTGCCCGACTCTGAGAAGGTGGGAACATAAAAGAAGTAGAAATTACCGGGGTTCCGCCTGAATACTAGGAAACTGTAATCTAGTAGCGGAATAGTTTGGGGGGAAAGAGATATGCTTGTCTTCATTGCATGCCTCCTGGATTGTTTTGTTTTGGTTTGTTTTGTTGTTTTCTCCCCTGGGTGAAAAACTTGCAAGGAAGTTCCTAAAGCCTTTTGAGATCACAAAATGAGCCCATTTCTAGCTGGCCACTTTTAGCAAATTCTCAGTAATGGCTGTAATGGGGTGTTCATCTTCCCTGAAGGGAAGGAAGTCTGGACCAATGCATAGCTGTCAGCTTGACTATTCTACACCCGGAGACTTATAAGAATTCTGGAAGCAGGTGGGGAAGCAGCTCAGTGGTGGGGTTCATGTTTAGCGTGTGAAAGATGCTAAGTTCAGATCCCAGCGCCAGAGAGTTTTGTTTTTAAATTGCAAGCCCTGACTAGAAACCATCGAGATTAAGGCTGAAACCCTTCTAGGAGAGAAGAGGTCTTAAATCCTTGCCTGAGACATGAGAAAGCACCCCAAGTTCTAATTAAACTGAAACAATTAGCCACCCACGGATCCTTCACACAGCTTCCCATGGCCAGGCAATCATCTCTATTAAAACCCATTTTAAAATAAAGAGCAAAATGCAACAGCTCCACCAGCGCCCAGTTCTCAGAATCAATTACCCTTTACACGCATCCTATAAATAATCTCAGGAATGGAATCTGCCTGCATCAGGACAAGGAGGGGGCTACAAGAAGAGGGGGGGTGAGCAGGGGACGGGACAATGTGGGGTGACCAAGTTACCCCAGAGCTGGATCTCTCAACAAGTAGGCAGAGTGTCCAGCTGAAGCCTCAGGTTTCTCTAGGTCGGTCAGCAATTCAATCATCAACATCTCTATGAAGGATCATATCAAACAAGAGGAGGCCCTGCCTGTGGGCTCTGGAGGATGAGTTCTCTGTGTGATCAGACATGCTTCCCTAGCATGGCCTGTCCCGCATCCTCTGCCGCTGAAGCACCAGCACAGCACAGTGGACATCATGTCAGCATGAGCACAAACCACTTGGGCTCATCGGTGTCTCCAGCCAGGCAGGTTCCCTTCCCACTAAGGCCTCCTGGAATGAAGGAAGGTCAACGGCATCATCCAAAGGCACTTTTAGACTCTTCTACAGCAACAACCACACAGTTGTCAGTGGTAAAATGACTCAGACATAAGCACCTGCCTCAAGAACTGGGGGGATATTCAATGCAGGGACAGTATTTCATTAATCTATTTCTTCTTGGTTGTGTGTATCGAGTGTGTGTGTGTCTGTGTAATGTGTGTGTGTGTGTCGGTCTGTGTGTGTCTCCGTGTGTGTGTGTATGTGTGTGTGTGTCTTTGTGTGTCGGTCTGTGTGTGTCGGTCTGTGTGTGTCTGCATGTGTATGTGTGTGTGCATGTGTATGTGGTATGTGTGTGGTGTGTGTGTGTGTGTGTATGTGTCTGTCTGTGTGTGTGTGTGTCTGTGTGTGTATGTGTCTGTCTCTCTGTCTGTGGTGTATGTGTCTGTCTGTCTGTGTGTGTCTGCATGTGTCTGTGTGTGTGTGTGTATGTGTGTGTGTCTGTGTGTGTCTGCATGTGTCTGTGTGTGTGTGTGTGTGTGTGGTATATGTCTGTCTATCTATCTGTCTGTGTCTATGTGTGTGTGGTGTACTGATTGAGCTTAGAGATTTCTCCACCAAGAGGCAGACAGAAAAAAATGTTGATCTTAGTTTGAATGTTTGTTCTAATCTAATGATTAGTTCGAATGACTCAGATCTCTAATCCTAGCACTCAGATAGGCTCAGGCAAGATTAGCAGAAGTTTGAGGCTGGCCTAGGCTACACGGTGAGTTCCGAGTCACCCTGGGCTACCCAGCAAGACCTGGTCTTCAAAGAAGAAAATAAAGTGTGGGGCAGGAGGGAAAGGCACAGAAGGAGGAAGTGGAGACTCCGAGCAGTGTCCTAGAGAAATGGAGTTGCCGCGACTGTACCTGTAGTTCATTCAACCCTGAGCCCCAGCGACATGCTCTCTCATACACATGACCAAGACACCCTGAGAGCTTCTCTCAGGCATTTCTTTTCCGTGCCAGGTTGGACTACGCAGATCTAGCCTGTGTTTAAACTGATATGTGACCCAGGCATATGTCAGCCGCTTTGAGTGTCCACTCAAGTATTCTCATCAAGAAAAGCCGGGGAGAGCAACGCAGCGGTTAGAGAAAACGGCTGTCAGTTTGTCTCCGCTGTGACCACTTCACTGTGTCATCAACGCCACTCTCACCATTTTAAGACTAAAAGGGACATGGGGAGACCTGCCACAGCTGGGTGGGTGTTCTTAGCAAAAACCATGCGGAACAGTCTTTTCAAACTTTATCAAAATCCGTATCCATATGTCCAGATACACATAGGAAGCAGGCTAAGAGAAGGCACCAAAAAGTAACAGCCTCTCCTCCTCCCTGGACCCTGTTCTCCCCTTCCTGACCCTTGTTTCCCCCTCCCTGGCCCCTGTTCTCCCCCCCCGCCCTGTTCTCTCCCTCCCTCTCCCCTTTTCTCCTCCTCCCCTTTTCTCCCCTCCCTGGTCCCCCGTTCTCCCCCTTCCTCTTCCCTTTTCTTCCCCTCCCTCTTCCTCCCCCTCCCTTCCTCTCCTCTGCTCTTCCTTTCTCTCTACCTTTTCTGCTAACAGAGTCTCATGTAACCCAGGCTAGCCTGGAACTTTCTATGTAGCTAAAGATGACCTTGAACTCCTGATCCTTCTGTCACCACTCCCTGGATGCTGAGATTACCCAAATGCTCCACCACACTGGATTTATACAGCACTGGGGATTGAACCCAGGGCTTGCTGCATGCTAGGAAAATACTACCAGTTGACCTACAGTCCCACGCCTCTTTCACACTTCTTAAATTTGTTTGTCAACAAGCATGAGCTGACTTAAAGATCAGGAAACCATAAAGCATGTCTGTTAGTCATTTTAAGCAGCCAGCCCTTGATCCTGCTAGTGGAGCAGCCTCTGCCCTATTTCCAGCCCGCAGCAGGCCTGGCCACAGGAAAGTTCCACACCCCACCCCAGTGCCATACTCACAGCCAATCATCATGATGGCCACCGCAAAGATCTTCTCGATGTCTGTGGATGGGGCAATGTTCCCAAAGCCCACACTGGTGAGACTGGTCATGGTGAAGTAGAGCGAGGAGATGTAGACAGAGTTCTTGCTTGGCCCACCTTCCCACTTCCCTGAGCCAGACCCATTAAACTGGTATGGAGTGCCGATTTCCATGGCCAGTTGGTAGAGCCAGCTGTTGTTGCGGATCGTCTTGGTGTCTTCATCAAAGATCTCGTAGTCCCCAATGCTGTACCAGATGCAGGCCATCCAGTGGGCAGCCAGCCCGAACACACACACCAACAAGACCAGTACTGCAGCTCCATACTCGATGTAATGGTCCAGCTTGCGGGCCACTCGTCCGAGACGGAGCAGCCGCACAACTTTCAGAGAACTGAACAGGCTGCTGATGCCCTGGAAGGGGACGGACACAGAATCAGAGAGAGAAACAAATAATGCTTCATCCTTTGGCCCCACCGCTGCCATAGTTTAAGCACCGTGTATGCTTCTATGACATGCAATATATTATACAACCCTTAAAAGCTCAATTAAAATCTTTTTAAAAATATTTCTTTTAATTTTACATCTATGGATGTTTTTTTCTTGCATCTACTTATGTTCACCATGTGCACGCCTGGTGCCTGTAGAGGCCAAAGGGAATGTCAGGTTCCCTAGAACTAGTTAAAGGCAATTGCAAACTGCCAAGTGCAGGCTGGGAACCAGACCTGTATGCTCTGTAAGGGCAGTAAGAGCTCTTAACTACTAAGCCATCTCTCTAGCTCTCAGCTCCTTAAAATTAGAATTTTATTCTTAAGTATATGGAATAGAGACTTCTATCTAGTGTTTTATGATTTCATTAAAAAATAGACAAAATATGTAGAGTTATTAAGGATAAAATCATATATATATCTTTCCGTACCATTAGTTATTTTAAAAAAACTTTCAAGGGCTGTATAACATTTCATATTACACAACATGCAACATTTGAGCTGTATCATATTTATTTCATGTGGCAATAAGTTATATAACCACACTGCATTGCACATAAGCAAATAAATACGTGTGCATCAGAAAGCGTGATCGGGAACCACAGGCTATTTTTGTTCTATTTTTACCTATTTTGTTATAAATGTACATATTTATAATGTACATATTTATGTTACCTGATTTCTGTCATTATCGCTCCTCTATTAATTAGAAAAAACATATTTAAAATCAAAGTGAATTAAGAAATGGCAGAGGTACCAAGCATGGTGGTGCACACCTTTGACCTCAGCACCAGCTGAGATTGGAGTTAGAGGCCAGCCTGGTCCACACGGTGAGTTACAGGCCAGCCAAGGTTACATAGTGTGAGTCTACCTCAAAAAAAATATATATATATATATATAAAATAGATAATAAAATGAAAGAGAAAAAGAAAAGAAGAGAGAGAGAAATAGAGACAGGGCTAGAAGAATAAAGAGTTGAAATTCTGTTGGGAGGGGCATTACTCTGTAAGACTGAGGATATATACAGCCAGACAGTCAGACACACACACACACACACACACATACACATACACACACACACAGTCAATCCAGGAAGCTAAGCAAAAGCACAGTGGTATGTAAAGAGCAGCAGGGTAGAAATCTGGTCCACTAACGTACGGTCCATTTGGACACTTCAGTGACCGCTCTGTCCTCTCGTGCAGACAAGGTGGGGGTGGTCCAGAGCACTGCTCAGCCTTCCACAAACACTAACCTACCAGCTCTCATCCCCCCCACAAGGACTTGATGCACTCAGATGCCACAGCCCTTAGACACCCTCCCCACTTGATTCCTATTCTGACATGATTCTAAGAAGTGTGCAGTGGGAATTTCCAACAACTTTGCCTAATTCCCCTAAAACCAACTAGAATGCAAACAACACTGAGATGTTTGAGGCAAGACAATGTCAGCCTTTAACTAGTAAGAACCCAAGGAAAAGATGTTACCCTTCACAGAAGGGAGTGCATGACCCCTCTCTATTCCAACCAATAGGCAGCTTCTGTGCCTCCAAGATTTCCTCATCATCCCTCCTCCTAAAGTCTCCCTCCACCGGGTCAATTTATTACAGTAAAAGAAAAAGGAACAAATGCTTCCTGGTGCCTGTGCACGGAGTCCTCCGGGCTCATTTCCTCTTCATGGGGTCATCTCTAAACTATAGTTCTCAGACTCCATCTACCCGGGTCCCTGGAACTAGCTACTGCCTGTGAAGTGTGAGATAAATGGATGTCACTTCCAGGCAAGTTGTGCTTTCTCTTTTCCCTCTCCTGTCCTCCAGGTAAGTCTGTGTGATCTTGAAGCTATGTCCTGGAGATGCTGGACCTATACACAGACAAGCTTGGGTCCCTGAAGTGCTGTGTGGGAGCTCAACTCACATTAAGTTGTAGCACATGGACAAGGAAGAGAGCCCTGCAATGAGCCACTGAAGTGTGTTTACCTTTCCTACCAACTCCGGGCCCTGTCCAAGCTAGGTGTGCTAGGGTGAGGGCAGGAGAAGTGAGAGTTTTGCCTTTTCAGAAAAACAAAGCAACGCCAGCTTTGTGCAGCCCAGCTTGTGTGTGTCCCAACTTTGATCCCAGAACCACAAAACAAACACAACAAATAAACAAGCCCCATAGCTGAGGAGCCTGTGACAGGTGTGATGGTGGAGCCATGACAGGTGTGATGGAGCCTGTGACAGGTGTGATGGAGCCTTGACAGGTGTGATGGTGGAGCCATGACAGGTGTGATGGTGGAGCTTTGACAGGTGTGATGGTGGAGCCTGTGACAGGTGTGATGGTGGAGCCTTGACAGGTGTGATGGTGGAGTCTGTGACAGGTGTGATGGTGGAGCCTGTGACAGGTGTGATGGTGGAGCCTGTGACAGGTGTGATGGTGGAGCCTTGACAGGTGTGATGGTGGAGTCTGTGACAGGTGTGATGGTGGAGCCTGTGACAGGTGTGATGGTGGAGCCTTGACAGGTGTGATGGTGGAGCCTTGACAGGTGTGATGGTGGAGCCTTGACAGGTGTGATGGTGGAGCCTGTGACAGGTGTGATGGTGGAGCCTTGACAGGTGTGATGGTGGAGCCATGACAGGTGTGATGGTGGAGCCTTGACAGGTGTGATGGTGGAGTCTGTGACAGGTGTGATGGTGGAGCCTTGACAGGTGTGATGGTGGAGCCTTGACAGGTGTGATGGAGCCTGTGACAGGTGTGATGGAGCCTGTGACAGGTGTGATGGTGGAGCCTGTGACAGGTGTGATGGTGGAGCCTTGACAGGTGTGATGGTGGAGCCATGACAGGTGTGATGGAGCCTGTGACAGGTGTGATGGTGGAGCCTGTGACAGGTGTGATGGTGGAGCCTTGACAGGTGTGATGGTGGAGTCTGTGACAGGTGTGATGGTGGAGCCTGTGACAGGTGTGATGGTGGAGCCTTGACAGGTGTGATGGTGGAGTCTGTGACAGGTGTGATGGTGGAGCCATGACAGGTGTGATGGTGGAGTCTGTGACAGGTGTGATGGTGGAGCCATGACAGGTGTGATGGTGGAGCCATGACAGGTGTGATGGTAGAGCCATGACAGGTGTGATGGTGGAGCCTGTGACAGGTATGATGGTGGAGCCTTGACAGGTGTGATGGTGGAGTCTGTGACAGGTGTGATGGTGGAGCCTGTGACAGGTGTGATGGTGGAGCCATGACAGGTGTGATGGTGGAGCCATGACAGGTGTGATGGTGGAGCCTGTGACAGGTGTGATGGAGCCTTGACAGGTGTGATGGTCTCTCATCTCTATTAACGAAGTTCACCACCAGCACAGCCATTCCTCTCAGTGTCCTCCGCTGCTATCAACCTCACCACCCAGGAAGAGTGGACACAGCCCTCAATCTCAGGTGCAGTCAGCTGACAGGAAGGGATAAGGGGAGACCTCACTTACAGGGCACCAGCACCCTCACTGAGGTCACCCAGCTTCCAGTGACAGAATCTGCAGTCACCATGAAGAAGATATTTTGGGAGGCAAAGGAGTCTGGGATGATTCAGAAATCACACACCATGTACACGGCTACCCACGTGCTACCTCCTCTTTACCGTCCCTGAAACCAGTTCAAAGCAAAACTTGCCTCCCGGGGCAAAGCTGCCTTCTCATTTTCCCTAGTGCATATGCAGCTCACAACAACGCTGGATCTTTAGAGGTCTCCAAAGGTGGCCAGCCTTCCCGTGGCCTTCCCTCTGACCATTCCACCAGAAACACCATGAGGCTGTCGGTGAACTGCATGGTCGTTCTCATCCCACACACCTGTTCCTTCCTCTTCCGTCACAATGGTCACCACAGTACATTCACCCACCACTCAGAGGCCATGCTGCCCTCCAGCCATGTACTCTGGATGGTTTGACATCCACATTGTAGGTAGGTACATGAAGGCACCATGGTGCCTCCTCAGACCTCTCAGCCCAGAAGGCCTGACCTATAACTAGCCACTGTCTGTCGATCTACATCCTACAGGCTTGTCAAGACTCTACCGTGAGGCTTCCAGAACCCCAACCCAACAAGTCCACAGCACTGTGCCCATTACCACTTGGGCATTGTTTCCTGTGTTGATAAGGTCCTCATTTCCCAAAACTTCACCAGGAAGTACATCTTCCCAAAGACAGAAGTCACCTGTTATAAGCACATGTTAGAAGTCACATGTTAGAAGCAAGTGGGGTGAACAGTGTCACCCTCATATTAGAATCTAAGACATCAAGTCCAGAGTACAGCACATGCTCAGAAAGAGTCTAAGAAAGTGTCTACACTGAAGTCTTGGAGACTGGGGCCTGCTTTCTCTTCCTTGTATTAAGGAGGGCCTGGAACTTCACTGCTGTCTCTCTGTACAGTGGCACCCCATCACTCGGTGGTTGTGTAAATTCTCTTTTATCTCATTAGTAGCCAGAATCCTGGTTGTTCAAAAGCCCTTCACGCTATTAGTTTGGTTCCCCACCCTCTACTTTCCTGAAGTTCAATACATAAGATAAAAAACAAAACAAACAAACAAACAAACAGAATCACCCAAACTTCTTTTTATTTGAGTACAGGAAATCAAACAGCACCATATGCTAGAGAGCCAGGCTTCTCCAGAGACTCCTCATAGCAGAGAATCATCTCACGATGTAAGTCGCTTTCTGGATGCTTTACAGGACTCTTGGCACTAGGAAGAGCCAGGAGTTTCCACGTGGGACAACATCAACAGAGAGACAGAAAGAATCGGAGCTACTGAGCTTCATCCTTGAAAGCCGAGGCCAGACCAGAGGCAGACTCCGGAAATCTCAGCAGCTTCTCGGTGATAACGCTGATGAAACTGAATCAAGATGGACGCTCAGCAGCTTTCAGACTCACTGTGTGCAAGCTTCCAGGTTTTAGTTAAATGTATCACCCAACCGAACTACCCACTTAGATTTGTTTTCACCTTGCCGTGTGTGTGTGTGTGTGTGTGTGTGTGTGTGTGTGTGTGTGTGTGTGTGTGTGTAGGTGGGGCGGTGAGTATAAGCGTGTGTGGATGAATGCATGCGGAGGCCAAAGGGGGAACCCGGTGCCCTGCTCTACCACATCCCACCTTATTTCTTTGGGACAGCATCTCTTTCTGAAGCTGGAGCAAGGCTGGCAGCCAGCGAGCCCAGGGATCCTCCTGTGCTGGGGTTACAGGCTCACACAGCCATGCCTGGTTGTCTTCTTTATGTGAGTGTGAGGAATCAATCTTGGGTCCTTATGTTTGTGCAGCAAGCTCTCTTACACACCGAGCCATCTCTCCAGCCCCTTGTCTTCTCTCCTTAGATCTACCAATTCTCCACTTGATAATTTTTTTCTGCCATAGTCACAGACACTAGAGTCACAGACTGATGACGGTGCATTACTGAAACATCATGTTTTTAGATTGCCCCACCAGACTCCCAGATCTGCATGAGAACACAGTGGCAGCCACGGCAAATTACAAATATAAAAATGTTGCTGGGTTGGAGAGATGGTTCAGCCATTAAAGGCTAGGCTCACAACCCAAAATATAAGAAATATAAAATATTTCTGATATTATCTTCCACCTGCATTGCTCGGAGGCCCTTCTCCTGTTCCCTTCTCTGGTTCCTGCTTCCCTGTGCTCATGTAGTGAGAAGGTCCGTGACTTGGCATCTCAGTGGACTTCGCCTGCATGACACTGTGCTCATCTGGATTTCTATTGCCGCCGGCTCTCCCCGTTATTCTCCTGTACACCCTGAAACTCCACACTTGCATCTTTTCGAACAAGAGTGGCTTAGCACTCAAAGCAACAGACACTGCCTCCTTCCGGGTTGGTGTGCCCTCCCCAGGCTCCATGAATGGTATTTCAATTATTCTTCTAACAGGTTGGAGAGGTAGGCGGAGCTCCACGCAGAGTAGGTCAGCGCATACCAGTGCACTACACCCTCAGTCCTGCTTTCACTTTTCACCTTGAGACAGAATCTTACTAAGTTGTCCAGGCCGGCCTTGAACTTATTCTGCAGATCAGAGAAGACTTCAACTTGGAATCCTTCTGCCTCAGTCTCCCAAGTAGATAGGAGGAGAGGTCTGTACCACACCGAGCTGAACAGGTGCTTATGGCGCCCATACTCAGACACGCATGACGTCAAGCACTGGTGACAGATAAATGACAAATCAGACCCAAACCTTTACCCTTTTAGAATTTTCAATTAAGAGTCAGATACTAGAATAAAACTCTAAAGTAAGAGCTGCTCCATGGTGGTATGATAACAAATCAGGCGAGAAATAGACACAGAAGTACCAGGAAGGCGGCCAGCCAGTGTCACTCACAGAGACTGGCATCAAGGCAAGGGCCCAGGGGAGACAAGCGTAGGAGCCATGAGACAGTCTAAGAAAATAAGTTTCAGACAGAGGTAATGGCAAGAAAAAAAGCACCCTGAGGTGTGAAGGGCATGTCACACTCTGTTGCTCGGCCATAGTCTGACAAGTCCTTGAGGTCTGGGAAGGACACTGCCAGTGAGAAAAGTGATTTCCGCTGTCAGCCTCCCGGCACTGAGAACACCAGGGTTATCATCTCACGGATCCCTGTGACCTTCTGAGCTGAGTTCATCCTACACCTTCTTTACAGATGAGGATGTGGATGCAAAGGCAGCAACTAGAACTACAGACTCTGCCTCCAATCTCTCCTTCAGGGCCCCAGGCCCTCGCAGATGCTCTGTTAGTGTCTGCTGGATGGAAACCTAGACGGTGATTTGCAGGACTCTGTGATGACAGTGAGCCCAGTGGTCTGCTAGAAGGATTGTGATGTTGATGTGAGGTGTCGAGTTGACTGGACCGAGGGATGTCCAAAGTACTCATCTGGGCATGTCTGGGTGTTTGCGGGGAAGAAGGGCATTGGGCCAGTGAACTGAGTGACAAAGACCTGCTCAGACTCTGGCCAGCACCAACCGACAGACTAAGGACCTGAGTGATTAAAAGCAAACAGGAAGGAAGGAGGGCTTCTTCCTTCCTTCCTCCCTCCTTCCTTTATTTTCTTCCTTCCTTCCTTCCTTCCTTCCTTCCTTCCTTCCTTCCTTCCTTCCTTCCTTCCTTTTTTCCTTCTAGCGGGTCCTTCCCAGTTAGTGGTGCTGTCCAATGCCACTCTTGGGCTTGGACCAATGATATTTGGCTTTTGACTCAAATTTGCACTAGGGACCCTGAGTAGAAGCTGGGGGACAGGGATCTATGTCTTGGGTCCCTCCTAAGCTTCTGACTTCTTGCATGACTTCATGCAGTTTCCCTGGTGCTGAGCTTGTAGGCAGCCGCCACTATGGACCTGCTCAGCCTCTGTGATCATGTGAGTCAGCCTGACACAATGTGTGTGTGTGTGTGTGTGTGTGTGTGTGTGTGTGTGTGCCTGCCTGTGCGTACAAACATGACTTTTCCACTGGATGTCTCTCTCTCTCCCCAACCTCCTCCCCGACCTGCCGGTATCACGTAGCACAGACTGGCCTTGAACTCAGTATGCAGCCAAGGATGATCCTGAATTCCTGCTTTTCTTGCCTCTACCTCCCAAGTGCTGAATACTGGACACAATGTACCACATCTATCTATACAGAGCTACAATGGAACCCAAGACCTCAGGCATGCTAAGCAAGCATGAGCCACATCCCCAGCCCCCACCGGCACGTTTTCTCTGGGGAAGACTACCTAATATGAAGATTTACTACTTTGTTAACAAAAACTGCCTGTGTATTGTCTTAAAAAAATGACTTCAAGAATGTTCTAGGAAAGCTACACACTGAGAACTCAGAGCCATTTATTTGATAATGGAGTAAATTGGTTTTGCCAGGTTTCATTGGAAGTTACTCTCTGAAAATGAAATTTAATTTGCCTCCCCTCCCTCGTTTCAACTTTGAACTTCAGCCATGTTTAATTCAATCCAAAGATTACTTCCTGAAGCCTGGGATGGAAAGACACATTGTAGAGTCTAGGACCTAGACTGAGAATGCTAGAAAAACTAGCCCAATCCTCAGCCTCACACTGCCTGCAGTCAGCCCCAGGACAGACCACAGAGCTGCACCGGGGGCAAACTATATCTGCAACCACGCGGCTGAGTCAGCACGAGGCGTGAGGCGGTGCACACAGGGGACTTCTCCTGGATCGTTCAGCGGGTCTGTTGACCATATTCGGGGAAAGGATGTGGTTTCTGAGCCCAAGGGGAGCTTTTAACCAAAAATGGGATCGCCTGCACCCTTCTATTTGTTTAATTCAATAATGTCATCCTAACGGCACATCTGCAGCCTCTGTAGAAAACAGTCACTGGAGGAAGTTTAGAAATCGTTGCTTTAAAACTGTGGGCTTCCTTGGTGTTCACTCAGAAGCAAGAAGCAAACTGCACGCTCCCTTGTGAATTTACACCATCAAGCTTTCTTTCCCTCCTGGAGATACTGGGAATAAACTCTTTGTTGTTGACCAAATATTCAGGGAGAAGAGACAGAAACTCTGGTTGTATTAAGTAACATGTTTACAGCTCAGAATACTAAATTCAGTTTTCTTCTTCAAAGAAAAGAGATGAACCCAAGTAGCCAGTGTTTTGCTGTTGTTTTGTTTCCTGTCGCGTCAAAGGGAGCAGTCGAGCCACACTACGGTGTCCTGCAGCATGCATGCTAAAGCAGTGTTAGCTCTGGTTTTGGTTCTCTTTAGGCTGATTTGATTGAAATCTCATAGAAAACACAGGTCAGAGTCTGGAGCAGGTGAAGAGCCAACTGGCTTCCCTAAGAGTCAAAGACACCGACGTTCCCGCACGGTGACCTGATGAGAACGCTGGTCCCCTGGCTACAGCTCTTTCCTGCGGCTAGGAGAGCATCATGCAGCAGCTGAGGTGCTAATGTAACCATCCTAGTGAAAAATGAAGGAATTTTAGACAGACACTATGGCCCTCCGTTGGCCGTCAGTCTATTGAAACAATGGTCCCCCAGAAACTGGAATTTTCCCAGAAGTCTCATGGTGAGAGAAGGAAAAGACTGGGCCTCGGTGCCAGCCACAAAGGAAGCCTGTCTCCAGGAAGAGATTTCATACAGTTCTGACAACTTATCGACCACCTTGCAGGAAATAATGGCGCCCAGGTCTGTGATGAGCAAGACCACGCCTTGACCAGGACTGCTTAGTGATGCCTCTTGCCCTCTATGTAAACTAAACCTCATTTCAGGACCCTCAGAAGGTGGACCTGAGGTCACTAGACCTCTTTCTTCGCTCCTCTTCCCAATATGGCCACATCAAATAAGTCTCCCTCCTCTGCTTCTTTGCTACTCCTTTCTCTGGTTAGCCTGTTGAGGATGGTGGCTGAGCCTAGGGCTTGTAGGGCCATGTTTCCATCCAAACAACTCTGGTGACACTTAAAGTGCCATCAAGTGCAGAGATCATCTCACAACGGGCGGAGCATGCTAAAGAAAAGAACTTGGCAAGCCATGGTGTGTGCATACTGCTTCGAGATCACAGAGCAACCAAGGCCTGGCTCCATAGAGGATTCCACATGGACAGACCTAAAGCAGATAGGCAGAGGGGCAAAAGGGACTCTCAGCACCCAAGGTTTAGGTAAGAAGGGCCTCCCATCAAGGATGAGGGTTCGTGTTTTCCTCTTACCGCTCATGGTTTTGATGCTGCCTGTTCTTCATTGATAGCCCTCCACATCTCTGAGGCCACTCCCCACCACAGCGCAGGGAAACTGATGGGTAAGAATCATGCTACCATCTTCAGTCCCTGAAGGAACCAACACACATAGGGTTCTGCTCTGTGGCCCTCTACCTCTGAGTATAAGCCTCTGCGGGAACATTCCAAAGAAATATGATGATTCCTTTCAGATGTTTTGGGAAAAAAATACAGTTCTGAGGTCTCTGGAGGCAAAGTACACAGAGTGGCCATCACTCAGTAGATAGTTTTCCCTGCACGCTAGGCCAAGAGACAGGGGGCCGGCTCCAGCTTTCAGGGTGGCTTATTACAGAACACTCGAAGGCTCCCAAGAGCCTCAACCTGACCCCAGATGAGCTCACGCTTGCTCGAAGAAGAAAAGACCTGTCCAAATCCAGCAGCCTCCTAAAACTCCGTTCTCTGCCCAGTCACCCCAACCACACATGACCTCTGGCAACCACTGGTTGGCTCCATTACCACCTTCCTGATTTTGTCCTTTCTAGAATGTCGTATCATGGAATCATCTAGCACGTACCCTTTTGCAACAATTCATCCGTAAGTGACACATTTCAAGGTTTCCTTGTGTCTTTTCATGGCTTCATAGCGAATTTCTTTCTGAATAATAATCCACTGTCTGTCTGGAGGGAGCACGGTATATCCATTCATATTCCAAAGGAAACCCTGGTTGCGCCTAAGGTTTTAGCGATTAGCAATGGAGGTGCCACTTGTCACTGCTCACATGGCTCTCGGAACAGTTATGAGGCCACAAGAAAATGACTCCCAGGACACTTTGAAGGTTGGTATGCGATGTCCAGAGCAAGGGCTGGAGGCAACATTAGGGTCATCTACAAGTGTCTTCTGAAGCCGTGATCCACTTACAGTCACTGTGATGCAAGTTTTATGTTAACTTGACACAGGCTAGATGCATCTGACAGGGGAACCTCAAATGAGAAAATGTCTGCACAAATTTGGGCTGTAGGCAAGCCTATGGAGTATTTTCTTAATTGGTGATTGGTGGGGGAGGGCCCAGCCCACAGTGGGTGGTGCCATCCCTGGGCTGGTGGTCCTGAGTTCTATAATAAAGTAGGCTGAGCAAGACAGTAAGCAGCACTCCGCCTTGGTCTCTGTCTGCACCAGCTCCTGCCTCCACATTCCTGCCCTGTTTGAGCTCCTGTTCTGGTTTCCTTCAACAATGGACTACAATGTGGAAGTGTAAGCCAAATAAACTGTTTCCGTCTTGGTATTTCATCACAAAATAGAAGCCCTAACTGAGACAGTGATGTGAGGGGATCTTCCTGGTGACACTGAATTCGATCCCAGATTTGTACAGAGCAGAGTTCTGAGCTGCACAGGCAGCAGATGAACAAAGAGCAGCAGTCGCCAGCAGAGAGCGGTGGCCAAAGGAAACCACCAAACTTGCCAGATCTCCTCGGGCCTAAACACAGGAGTGCTAGGACCACCATAGACCCAGACATCACCTGGCCCATAACCCTCACTCGAAAGAGAGAGAGCAGAGCGTGCGAAGACTGGCTCATTCCAGGGCAGAGCAGATATGACAAGCAGACACCAATCCTGTTCTGACCCTCATGTGGTGCATTTTACACTAACCCTTGTGGAAAATGAGAAGAAACCAGAATGCACTATTTTTACTGTGGTAAAATATACTCCAGATTTACCATTTTCCCCATTAAAAAAAAAATCAGCACTAATGAATGAACTTCAGGCCTCCCACTTAATAGGCAAACATTCTATCACTGGGCTTCTGCCTCAACCCTGTTTCACTTTGCATTTTGAGACAAACTCTTACCAAGCTGCTAAGGGGTTCTTGAACTCACTCTACAGCACAGGAAGCACTTAGCTTGTAATTCTCCTGCCTCAGCCTTCTGAGAAGCTGGAATAAGTGTGCACCAGCAGGTTCAGGTTGTACCCACTGTTAAGTGTCTGCTCAAGGGTCTTCAGGTGCTCACACTGTTAACACAACCATCATCATCTTCCTCCTCCAGAGCACTTTCACCCCTCTAAGCTGAAAAACAGCTCTCACTAAGCACCACCACTTCCCTCCCCCAACCCTGGACCTGCTTCCCTCCCCCAGCCCTGGACCTGCTTCTATCCTCCCCCAGCCCTGGACCTGCTTCCTTCCCCAGCCCTGGACCTGCTTCCCTCCCCCAGCCCTAGACCTGCTTCCCTCCCCAGCCCTGGACATGCTTCCCTCCCCAGCCCTGGACCTGCTTCCCTCCCCAGCCCTGGACTTGCTTCCCTCCCCAGCCCTGGACCTGCTTCCCTCCTCAGTCCTGGACCTGCTTCCCTCCCCCAGCCCTGGACCTGCTTCCTTCCCCAGCCCTGGACATGCTTCCCTCCCCAGCCCTGGACCCTCTAGCACAGGCTACACCTCCACATACCCTCTATTAAAGTATTTACACAGTGTTGGGGATGGAACCTGGGAGATCTGCAAACTCGTTAGTGTGTGTTAGAGCACTCTGTCTACTGAGCTACCTCCTGGACCTTTACTTAACCTTTCTGTGCCCCATTTTCCTTCTTTGTGAAGTGAGGAATCACAGTAGCCCCAAATTTACAGGGGTGGTGGAACTTAAGAGAGGCTATGCTTGCAACATGAAGTGCCAGCTCGTGAAACACTGAAGGCTCAGCACAACATAAATATTTTCATCAGATTCGGTGGTTTGCGCCTGTAACCCTGACATTTGGAAGGTAGAGGCAAGAGGATCAGAACTCCAAGGTCATCCACAGCTACATAACGAGTTTTGACACCATCAACCTGGCCTCGAGACTTTGAAAAGACAAAAAAGGAGAAGTTGAGTAGTAACATTACCAAATGACAGAGTGGGCGGCAAAGCCAAGCCCACACCTCCAGCTCAGAGTGACTGGCAGGCCACAGTGGGGAAGAGCAGGGGAGAAAGTGCCCAGGCCTCCCAATGGCATCCTTTCAGGGTGAAAACTACAAGTCCCTGCCCCTGTTCCTGCCTGCCCCCACTGACATCCTGCTTCCACAGTCACAGAGCCCCTTGTCACTCACACTCCTGTCACAGAACTGGGACTGTTCCTCCCACATGTTAGGCCTCCTCTCTTGCTTCTCCAATGCATGGAATGCACACCCCAAAATTTCTCACTAATCCTGAGGCTGTTTCTCAAATGTTAATCTTCTCCAAAGAGGACCTTCCTGATGGCCTGATGAAAGCCAGCGTCCCCAGCCTGGCAGACCCCACTGGTCCCGACCCCAGGCTTCCCAGCCTGGCAGACCCTACTGGTTCTGACTCCAGGCTTCTCTACGCCCCTGTTTGCATTATCATGTAGACTTGCTTTGCCTCCCAGGCCTGGAATGTAAACACATGCTGATGGGAGCTGTCCTGTGGTCAGTACCCTGTACTCTGCAGGTCACTAGGGAGCCACACACAGCATCTATCTGACAGTTTGCAGATCTCCTTCATGAATGTTGCCCCACCTAGCTTCATAAACTGCAGATATCCTAGAGAAACCACACTGCAAAAGTCAGCAGCCTTCACATCCCCTGCTGACCAGGCATGACCCTGGTAGTCTAAGGAATGTCCTGTACTTTCTGGGGACTGAACACAGTTAGTGTCATGGAAACCTGGGGGTACTCCTGCTGCCTTGAGAGACAATCTGCCCCTTGAGAGTAAAAGCCCAGAGGCAGGAACCTAATTCAGAATCAGAAATCTTTCCCTACTTGCTTCACTGAATCCAAATCAAGTTGTTTGCCTGACAGACAGTTGCTACAATGCTCCCAGTTCGGCAAACTCCAACTGTCCACGCAGAGATGCCTGTGCCTCCTTCTCTGGGTTTGGTGCAGTCACAAAGACGCAGTGCCCTGGTCCTGCTTACCCAATCTCCAGCCAGAGGGCCCTCAACACCGGTGTCTACTTACCTATGTGTCCCGCTCCTGTCTCTCTATCCCACACCCCCCACTTACAGCCACACAGGTTGGTGGAACTCTCTATGTACCGGTCTAGCTGTGTCTCACTGATGGTCCCCACACGCAGATTGTGCCCCGCCCACCCCTACTCCACACTCTCCATCCGGCCAGCTGCTGCTCATCCTCTTGACTCTCTGGCCACAGCTGCCCTGGTCTGAGTATCAGGCAGGCATCCCCACTGAGCAGTGGCCCAGCTAACATTAGCCTCTTTGGGACCTGGACTCTGTTAATTTTGACACTAAAGTCCCCTGCTTAGTACAAACACACACTCCTGGATACCTGCTCTGTGACTTTGACAGCTCAGGCTCCCTCCATCCACACTGCTGGGTCATTGCTGAAAAGCAAAGACGATATCCACATCATCCCTTCAGAAGAATAATAAAATGTGAGTCAAGCAGCCAGCCACTCGGAGGATGTTCTCTCCGTCAAAAGGGACAGGCTGGGCGAAGCCTCCTCCTGCCCAACTATAGAGGAACTGTTCACTACAGATGGCTTGCTTTGGGCTAGGCGATAACTCAGAGGTTAAAGTGTTTGATGCACAGGTGAAAACAGGGGTTCAGAACCCCAGAAACCATATAAATGCCAGGAAGATACGCTCGCCTGCCCATATTTCCAGCCTTGAAATGGGCATTCCTAGAACAAACTGGTTGGTAAGACTAGTCACAGAAAGAAGCTCTGGGATTGATTGGGAGACCCTGCCTCGGTAAATTCGGTGGAAAAGTGATCCAGAATGATTCTTGACATTAACCTCAGGCTTCCATATGCACATATATGTACATAGCACACGTGCAAGAACATACATACACCCACACACACGCCCACATACACACCACACACACACCACACATACACCATCCTACCACATTAGCACACACACTCACAAACACACACACACACACACACACACACGCAGTGAATAGAAGAAAAATGGAAAAAATAGGAAGCATTAACTTGGGAATAGATCATACAGTTATCAGTAAAACAACACAAAGGAGGGATTCAGGTCAGAAATCCTGGCTTTATGCTGGCTCTCTGTGGGGTCCGAGCACTCGGCTTAATCGCTATGCAAGCTTGTGAAATGAGTGTTCCCTCCTCTCATGTGGGTGGTTGTGATAATAAACCAAGATTACAGTTATAAAGCATTTCTTTTACATTTCAAAGCACTATACAAATACAAGCTCATTAAAATTATAATTACAGTGACTATTACAGAAAAGAGTTTATGGCTCAGTGAGAAACGCTGTATATAAAATGTGTACAACTACATAAATTATGTGTGCGTTTTATGTAAAGACCTGAAGGAAATGGGGAAAAATAAAAAAACACTGGGTTAGGACAGGGTCAGCAAGCGCTGTCTGTGCAGAGCCAGACTCAGAATCTTCAGCCTTTGGTCCCACACTCTTACAGCTCTTCTCAGCTCTGAGAGCCCTAGAGCAGCCGCAGGCAGGATGTAAGCAAAGG
This sequence comes from Cricetomys ansorgei, assembly GCA_026225945.1. Lineage (NCBI taxonomy): Eukaryota > Metazoa > Chordata > Mammalia > Rodentia > Nesomyidae > Cricetomys > Cricetomys ansorgei. Next base: position 5,385,851 of record JAMJFZ010000116.1, read on the forward strand.
GACACGCCTCCGTCCTCATAAGCTTCCTTCATAAACACCAAAGTCTGAATTTCATATAATTTTCTAGTATCGCAAAATGGTATTCCTTTTTTTTTTTTTTTTTTAGTGAAACTATTTAAGTGTGAAGATCTATTCTTAGCTCCTGAGCTATACAAAAGCAAGTTCAGATCAGTGTTGGCCTTCAGGTAACAGTTAGCTGACCTTTAAGCTAGGGGGATGTACAATGCATAATTTCTTTAATATTATAGTGTGATTTGTGTATTTAGACAGAGCAAAGATAGCATGCGTTCTCCTGGGACTGCTAGAGCCAGTCCAGCTCAGACCCAAGCAGTCAGATGGTCTGCATCACACACCACATTCACACACTCACACACCACACACACTCACACATACACACGCACACATACCACACGCACATTCACACACAACATACACACACACCACACACACTCACAAACATACATTCACACACCACACACACTCACACACTCAGAAACACACATACTCACACATTCACATACACACTCAACACACACACACACACACACACACTCAGACTCACACACACTCAGACTCACACATTCACAACACTGACACGCACACATAGCACACACTCACACACGCACATTCTCACTCACATACACACGTAGACTCACACACACTCACATACATGCACACATAACCATGCACACACACTCTTCAGTCACATACACACACATACTCTAACACACACTCACACATTCAGACAGACTCACACTCACATGCACTCTCACACACATGCACGCTCACACACATACACACACAACACACACACATAGCACTCATGTACACACTCTCATTCACACACTCACACACACACATAGCATGCACACACACTCACACGCACTCTCATGCACACTCTCACACACACACACTCACGCACACTCCCAAGGTCTAGCTCCTTTCTCTCCTTGGAAACTCCAACACTTGCTTCCTTCGTCTTCACCCTCCACTTCCCCTCCTGAGGTCTCAGCTTTCTCAGTCTACAGCTTTCTCTTTCCTCAAGACCAAACCCCCATCCTCCTCCTCCAGGGAGTCCTCCCTCACTGACCTCAGCCTATAGGCCAACTGTACATTATGCAACTCAAATATAGACGTGAGTGTTTGTTTAACATAGGCTTCATCTATCAGATCCCAGGATAGCCTCTTTCTTCCCAGGAGACAGCAAGAGCAAGGCTGGTTAAGCGCCCCCTACCGGCCAAATGTAACACTTCCGCTTCAAAGGCTAAGCAAGCAACCCGACAGAGGGATATCCAGATGCTGGGGGTGGGAATAGAGGATGTCAGCATTTTCTGAAGATCTGCCACAGCTAGGTCCATTGCCCACGACAGGATTTATCTGGTCATTATTCTGGAACATTTTAAGCTGCTGCAAAAATTATTTTATTCTGTGCACAGAACTACCCTCTCCATGACAGGCCTTAGCGACATTATGAGATAACATTCTACAGCGCAGAGAACCAGCAGGCTGGGTGTGGGCAGGACTTTAAACAAGGAAGAATGGGGGAAGAGCAGCCCATCCATGTGGAACCTGCTCTAATGGAATACAGCATGCTTCTGAAACTAGAGGTCAGTGAGGCGAGGACCGCCAAGTCAGAGACACAAGAACAAAAACAGAAATGTGAAGTCCAAGCCCCCGCACACTTGTTCTAAAGCTCTCGTAGCCCCTCCAGGGCGCCACCTACTGCTCAGGATAGGGAAGGACAGGAATCTCCAAGGCAGGAGCTGCACCAAAGACCAAGAACATGGTCCAACTTAGTGCCATCACCCAGACGAACGATGTGTATGACAAACACCAGGCTAAGCAACCTACACACATCACTTTGTCATGACAACCACTCCACGAAGCAGGAACTTTTGTCCTTTTGGTAAAGACATAAAAACAGCCGACAAACATTTGAAAGACCCACCCATGGCTCCCTGTTCCAGAGGCTGGACATTAGGGATTCAATGTTAAATCCTCTAAAGGATCTCCACTTTCACAGTACTTACTCTCTACTGGGAAAAGCAGAGAGCTAAGCAATCACACAGGCACACACGCACATGCACACACGCACATGCACACACACACACACACCACACACACACTCACACACACAGACCACAGACACGCTCATGTCAACACACATGCACACACACACACGCACAGCTTAACGAGATACTATCTGAACGTACAAGGTGCTACGCAGAACATAAAGAGTTAAATCAAGTAGAGTCATATCCCAATGAAGAGGAGAAAGGTTTTCTAGAAAGTGTCAGCCTATGTATGCAGCAAGAACATCTAAAGGATGGAATGGCCCCAAATCAGGCTCCAAAACCAGGCTAGGCGGGCCCTGTTCTCAAGGTCTCGGGAGGTTCCCTGGGAAGACACGGGTGCAGAGAGAATGAAGGCGAGGCAGGGGGAACCCGAGCACCTCTGAGAAAACTGAGAACGTGAGGAAGCAGGCAGGGCTCCCAAGGTGATGTAGAGACACGTACAGCAAAGAGCGTGCTCTGGGGCATCAGAAGCACTCGAACCTTCGACACGTGTGGTGGCAGGGCAGAGGCGCTGCGACGGGCTCCTGTAGCTGAACTAACGGAAGCTATCAATCTACCCACAGCTTCAGGGGCTGTTTATGGAACTGCCTTGCAGAAACATTTCTTTTCGTTTCCCTGGCTATGGCTCTGGGGGTTAACAAGATAAGCTTTCCTCGGGAATGGAAAAATACGTATCTGGCGCGGGATAAAATCCAGAGATTAATCTTTTTCTATAATACTGTCATTTTATTATAATACCAAAGCCTTATTGTAACTACTATGGATCATGAATAATAAGAAATATTATTCTTTTATTTCCAGGGCAAAGAGCAGAGCCACAGCCCTCACCATAGGAGAGCAGACCCCAGGCTGGACTCCCTCCTCTGCACGGTCTTCAGTAACAACAGCCCTGCCTAGAACATCTCCCCTCCTCTTACTGCACAAGCCCTTTCCTCTTTGGGGTTTCAGCCACCAAGTCCCATTTCCTTTAGTGGGTCGCGCCCTTCCTAACACTGCAGCCATTTAATACAATTCCTCGTGTTGTGGTTACAAAATTATTTCTGTTGCTGCTTCGTAACTATAAATTTGCTACTGTTATGAGCCATGATGCAAATATCTGATATGCAGATGGTCTAAGGTGACCCCAAAGAGGTCGCAACCCACAAGTTGAGAACTGCCGCTCTAGTGTTTTCTCGCTGCTCTTTCCCACTGGCCACTCTCCCACCACTCTGTCGCTCGCTTAGGGTTCACAGCCCCGAGCATTAGCCCCAAGCGTCTTCCCGGGGAACATCTCTTCAGAGATGAACCTGAGTTCCTGGTTTCCCTTCCCTCTTAGTCCTGCCCACATCATGTCTGAGGACCTGTCACTTAGCAGGGCTGTGTGCATCCTCAAATCTCCAACCCCTCCAGCTTCATTCCAGCCTCATGGGTCCTCGACAGTCATCAAGATGCTGCATCTTCCCTCCTCAGAGGTCCCTAACACGGATGATTGCGGTCTATCAATAAAGCCCCACCTACCCCGATACACAGCGAGTGTTCATGGAGTCCTCAGTATGTGCCAGCCCCAACTGCACAAGGCTTCCTGCAGACAATGGGTATACATCAAGTATGTAATGTTAGGCACAACACATAGCATATGTCAAAGTTCAAATCAGAAACAAAGCTTTGAAAAAGACAGTTCACAGGACACTTTACATTAATCCCACAGAGAGAAAGGCAGAGGACATATTTACCCTAAACTCTATGTTAGCCAAATTCAAAATCGAGAAGTCTGAAATGTCTCCAAGACATCACTACCTCTTACACTGACCAACTGTCTGTTTTTGTTTGGAGAGACAGTCTCTCCAGGTAGCCCAAGCTGCCCACTTCACAGAACTTACCGTTCTGTGACAGAGGCAGACACCAAGGGGGATAAGATCATCAGAGATCCGAGCTACAGCAGAAATAGAGCTGGCTACTTCATCATCCTCTGACCATCATCTTTTCCTTCAAGAGCATCTACCTTTCTAAAAGGACACACTCACAAAAGTCCACTAACACTGGACATATCAGATCAACTAAAGATTCATTTTACAGAGAAACCACACAAAGCTACTGACTCTCTTCCTGTGTGCGGTTCCTAGTCTCAGTCTAGCCTGTAACTGAGGCTTCCATTTAGGACTGTCTGGGTTTCCTGCTACACAGATCGCCAGGGCACAGTTCACACTGGCTGCTATGTCTCCCTGACTGTTAAACAAGCTAGGCAACCATGTACAGTGGCTTAATGCAGCTATGTTTTTATGGGGCTTATGTTTGGTTGTTTGCTTTTTATTAGCTCCGTCTTTGACTATAGTGATAGCTGTTTTAATACTCATATAATCTCAAAAGTCAGCCCCTCTCTTACCTGACCCGGATAACCAGAGCTATTGAGTATTCCCAGATCTCTCCCACAATCATACCACCACCTTTAGGCCTTTTGGCTGTTTTCTAGAAATGCAGGAGAGGCGCCTTCATGTGAAGGGAAAGAACATTGCCTCTGCTGATTCCCGACTCAGGGCATCCCACTATTCTATCCTACAGGGCCTGCAACATCTCTTTCTCCTCTCCATGTACAAGCAAGTCTTTCCCTCTGACCACACACAGACTCCAGAAGCCCTCACCAGGGCCCCCACTTCTCCACGGGCAGAGCTGATCCCAGCCCAGCTGGCGCTATCCCCAGTGCCACGCACTGCTCTTCCTACTGGAGGCTGCTGCCAGATCTGCAGGGGGCTCTAGGGTCCCTGAGTATTTGCTGTCTCGAAATGTGCTATACCCACGGTTGAGTTTTCTTTGAAATGTTCCCTGCCTCTGGCTTCTGTGACAACCCTCTTTTGCTTTCTCGTTTCTTTCTGGGAACTTCTTGAATCCGTCCTCTTCCTCTCTCTTCCCACAGCTCTCACTCCCTCCTGCATACATTTCCAACAAGCCTCCCCAACTCAGGTACAAGTCCTTCTAATCGGACCTCCATAAAAAAGAAATCCAGATTCTTCCAAAGTTTGAATAGTCCCATTTCCTTGATGCAGGCACTCTCCCAGCGACTACAGGTGTCCATGTCCTTTCCTTTGTATTCAAAGTCTCCCCGCCCCTGCCATCTCCAGTCTCCTCCTACTGAACTCTCCGGACACTTGCAGTGTCCCTTGTGGCCATGCCTTCTCTCACTTTGGAATTCAGAATTAAGAAGCTATCTCTACCAGGAATGCCCCTTAGTGCCAGATAATATACTCTACTAAACATAGTAGCTCATGTTCATATAAGCAAATTATTTTACATATGCATGCTCTATCACAACACTGGGTATACTGCGTAGTCTAAGGGGCAGAATACCAGCATTCCTGAGTCATCTGCCTGTGAGCTCTTTCCCAACCTCTGCAGAGGCAGCTACAAGAAGAAATCTTAGATCCCTAATTCTTGTTCAACCAGAAAGCATACTGAGGTATAACGATCATGCACCAAGCCCGTCACCTGGGAGTTTCTTTTCAGCCCTTCACAGCCTCCCACCTCATGCAGCCCACTGCCTCACTCAGCCCACCCCCACCACGTCTTTCATGGGTGAAACCTCAAGCTGCTCTCTGCCACTGTGGATCACAGGAGTTCACATTTTCTAGAATCTTATATTATTGGAAGCATGCTACATCTGGCTTCTTTTACTCAAAGTATTTTAAAACTTGTCATGCTGTTAAAGGCACCTGCAGTTCACCCTCTGCATTGATGGAAGAGAGGTAACCTGCCATACAAATGGAGCACAATTTGCCAACCTATTACCTACAGAAGAGTGAGGGACTGTGCAGGTACAAGAGATCTTAAGAAGCTGCTCTGAGGCTCCGTGTCAGACTTATACCATCCACAGTATGGTCCTCAACCTTCTTAATGCTACGACCCTTTAATGCCCTTTAATACAGTTCCTCATGCTGTGGTGACCCCACCCCCAACCATAAAATTATTCTCGTTACTACTTCATAACGGTAATTGTGCTACTGCTATGAATTGTAATGTAAATATCTAGTATTCAGGATGGTTTTAGGCGACCCCTGTGAAAGGGTTGTTCAACTCCCAAAGGGGTCGCGACCCCCAGGTTGAGAACTGCTGGTCTACACAGTCTTCTCTCTGGCAAGTGAAATCAAACGGCTGGGTGACAGACCTATTTAACTTTTTCAGGAATTTCCAAACTGTCTCCAGAATGACTGCTGCAGCAACCTTCCCAGTAGTAGTTGGGAGCGCGCACCTCCAGCTGCCTCCCCCACAAAGGCCGTCAGCCGCTCTAGCTGGTCTTCAGCAGGAGCTCCCTGCTCTAAGCCTCCCTTCACAGGCGGCAACGCTGGACGCCTTGGCTGTGAGCACCTGTCATCCTTACATCTGACTACACATTTTAGAACGCTTGCTTTTTTATTAGTTGGGCATCAGACTCCTTGGTGAGTTCATTCCAGGCTTTGATTAAAATCCCGTATTGGACATGTGCCTTGCAGGACACATTCCCAGCATGAGGCCGATCATCACGGAGTGACTTCCCGGGTGCCCCGGAGCTTCTGTCACAGCACTCCAGCCTCCCCCATGCATGAACCCCTCAAGTCCCCCGGCTTCTCACTGAGTAGGGATCCCAGTGCAGGGCGTTTTTACGGGTATTCTGCATCTCTTAATAAGCCCGGTCTTTCCCTCGCTTCTGGAACGCATGCGGTTCTGAAGTGAAGGCTGCTGCTGTCCTGCCTGCTGCTGTAACTGCGGTGTGGTTTCTGCCTGGGTTTAGTTGACTGGGATGCTCTCACTGTGTGTAGCCTCCCTCTCTGTCTCTGCAACTTTTCATGCACAGAAACCCCCTTTGTTAAGCGAGACCACAACAGTTTTAATGTGGTTCGAGTTTCCCCCAGCACTGAGATCAGCTATGTTTTGTTGTCGCTTGGTTTGGTTTGGTCTGGTTTGGATCTCGCTATTTAGGCTGAGCTGGAACTCACAAGGCCCTTGCCTCAGTGCCCCGAGTGCTAGGACCACCATCCGGCTAAAGCAGAATATTTTGGGTATCTCCCAAATTGTGAGTTTTTTCACTAGCTGGTGGGGACTTGTTCCAGCATCTCTCCCTCCAGTCCTGTTGGCAGTTCCTTCCTGGCCTCAGGCAGCTTCCTCTCCATGTCCCTCTGAGTCTGCCAGATGCCCAGACTTTCTCTCTGTGTGGCTCTTGTCTTTAATGATCTAGACTAGCCTCCTGGACCTCGCATCATTCCCCACACAGGCACTGATGCTTGCTGGAGGGCCCTGCGCACAGCTGGAAGATTCTGTGCAGGTGGTAACCCAATATTTCCGTCACTCAGAAGTTAGGTCCTCCTCTGCCAGGCAGCCAGTGGTGTGAGAAGATGGGTACATTTAGTTTTGGGCAGAATCTCTGAATATCTCTCCCTCCCTCCCCCTCCTCTATCTATCATCTATCTATCTATCTATGTATCTATCTTTCTCCCCTCCTCTCCCTCCCTCCTGACTCTCCCCTCCTTCCCCCTCCCACTCCATATCTTGTTGCTACTCTTGAGCATAATCAACGTAGCTTGCACATTTTCCTAGCTCTGGTCTTGGCTTTATGGACACGAGTTTTTACTTAGCTGTGTTCTGAGGTAACAGCCTGTCGGTTCTCTCTGTGCGGTGACAGCCCACTGTGTGGTTGCTCCACGCTGATGGAGACAGCCTGAAGCTCACTGCATCTGGCTTATTAATGGACTTAGTTATCTGCCCTCTTACTATTACTCCTCAGGACTTCTTAAAAACGTCCTCTTGGTACTTGCCCTCAATATTTGTACATTTGCAAAATATTTTTGAACCGGTAACCTGCCTCTTCATTTTCCTCATGCTGTCTATTCAAAATGGAAATTGTTATTTTAATTATGAATTTTAATGTGGTCAAAGCAAACTCTCATGATTTTTCTCCTTTAGAACTGCCTTAGGAAACCCCATGTATCTGAAAGACATGGCCATTTAACACCCTCTAAATTTTTAAAGTTTTCTCTTTCACGCTTGTCAAGCGTTTATCTGGCATTTTTATTCTTGTGTGCTGTAAGAAAGAACCACCATCATTTAATGTGTGAACTGTCTGCAGAAAGCCAGAAGGCTTGCTGAGTGAGCCCGCCTCTTCACACAGCCCGCAATGCCACCTTCTCCTCTTGTTGTTTCTTTGTGTCAGAATCTCAGGTAGTCCAGGCTAGCCCCAAACCCTCTGCATATTCAAGAATGATCATGAACTCTTGATCCTCCCACCTCCACCTCCCAGGCGCTGGGATTACAGCATGCACCACACCGGCTGGTACTGGGAGGGGAGGTGTAACTTAGCTGGCAGAATGTCAAGTCCTAGGCTGTATCCCCAGCCTTCGTTCTCTGCCCCCTGCTGTGTGTGTGTGTGTGTGTGTGTGTGTGTGTGTGTGTGTGTGTGTGTGTGTGTGTGTATGTGTGTTCCCTCAGTCCATCCAGGTTTCTATCCGTCAACAGCCCAGTGGCCCCTGTCCTGAGAACTCCCGTATCTATTGGAGGAACCTACCCAAGCCTTGCTCAGTATGTTTGTTCTTTTCCTTGCACTGCACAAGTCAGGACTTCTAGTAAAGCCCCAACCTTAAGCTGGGACAGTAAACATCACGGTCATCTTTCTAATTCACTTTATAAATGTTTCTAAAATATCCCTCGTTAAAATAATGTCTTCAGAGCTTTTGAGTAGATATTGTTCTTTATCAAATTAAAGGCACCCTTTCTATGCTAATCTGGGAAGAATTTTTAATTAAGGAAGGATATTGACTTTTAACAAAATGGCTTTTTTTGAATTTTGAGATAATCATGAGGATTGCCACATTTTCTAATATTAAAACACCCAGGCGTGCCTTACGGAAACAAAACCAGCTGAATCCCAATGCCTGGGCTCTGCACTGCAGTATTCCTGACCCCTTTATTTGGTTATGAATTTCACATGTTTGTCTTTCTTCGGCTAACCTGTGTACTATGGTCCTTTGAGTTAACTGGACTTACAGCGTGGATTTATACTATGCCTTCTTTTTCTATTCTCTGAAAAAAGTTCATAAAAAACCACAGCAATGCGATGCAGGCCACTGGGGGAACGTAGTCACCAACAGCATCACCCAACAGTGGATCGTGAACGCTACAACACCTGCCCGGGAAAGATGCTCCCACCGATGCAGTAGTGGCGTGACTGCTACGGAGTAACCAAACGCTGTCTGATCGGATCCAAGGCCTGATCCACAGGGTGGAATTTGTGTCTGGTACTGAAAACCTGGTCAAAAGCCCATGGCTTAGGAAGTCGTAGGCCTTGCTAGTAGGCTAGGGACCTTCTTTTAGTGTTCTGCTAAATGGACGTGTCATTAAACTGCCTTCTAAATACTTATGCTTATACACAGGTTAGTTCTGCCAGAGAAGCTTCTTTTTACAGTGGGTAGCAGTTCATCTGTATCACACACACACACACACACACGCCCACATACACATAACCCATATACACACACACATAGACATACACATTACACACACACATATACATAACACACATACACACACCTATACACACACACAACACACATACACACACAACACACACATACATAACACACATACACATACATAGCACACATATACACAAACACACAGATACACACATATATAACACACATACACACACAAACACAGGTACACAAGAACACACATGCACACACACATACACACATAGATAATACACATATAGCACACATACATACATATGCACACAAACACACACACACATATATGTATATATACACACAAACACATATAGACATAGACACACACACACAAACACACATACACATATACACACAAATATACACATACATACAAACACACATACACATAGACATATACACACATACAACACATACACACATGCACACGCATGGCTCAGGTCTGCAGAAGAGGGGACAGGAAGAATGTAAGAGCTGGAAGATGAGGAGGAGTGTATAAAATGCTGCCTTCCAGATCTGACATGGCCACTGCACTCATGGACTCGTTGGAGCTGTGGTCACCCGGACAAGATCAAGCCAACAAGATCCGTCAACATCCCAGCAGACAATTTTAATTTGACTCTGTGGGATACAAAGGGAAAAGAAGGAGGAGGCATGGAGCGGGGAGGGATGTGTTGGTGTGTCTAGGAGGAGCTGAGGCAGATAGAGTCAAGATACACTGTATACATGTATGAAATTGTCAATAAAAGCAAATGAAAGATCTGATAACTATATGATCATCCGGCTTATATTTCATTAGAAACATGGTAAGCATGACTGTGATTACTTTGAGACCAGTTGGATTTGGGTTTTTTTTGTCTTCTTTTTAAAGTCTATTTATTATTCCTCCTAGAAATTCTATGACTTCTCCCCCACCCTCAGGCACACCGCCGCCAGACCCCCTTCCCTCTTACGGCCTAAGCATCCGCCAAGGCTTGCTTCCCATGCTGTGTTTGTCCCTCTCTTTTCACCTGGAATAAGTTCACCGAGATCATGTCCATCTGTGAAGCAAGGGTCTAGATCACTAATCCCACTCTTATGGTCTCAGTATTTCTTTAATTCCTGCTTCCACCTTTCCTGTCTCCCTTCCGCTCTGTGAGGATACATGCAGCTTTCATTACCTTGCTCGTCAGCTGGAGGCTCATTTCATTATTTAATGTCTTTATTCTCTACTAAGTAGACGCATTTAAGATTTTACACTGTCATCAAAGTAACAGCTTGATTCCACGAGGCTTAACGCGCAGTGTTCTCATTATGTCTGCACCTCAGCCCTCTCTGGTTGCCATTATTCATTCTTCTGTGACCAGGATGTTACTTACTGCATCGTGTGCTTGAGCCGGCTCTAGAGAGCAGTTGTTAAATTTTCATAGATGCTTGGAGCTGATTGATAAACATCGTGATTAAAAATAAAGTTATATAAGCTTTACAGCAGCTCTGTCCAAATCAAAGGCAGTAATTACTGAAGCACATTACTTTCTATTGCACTCCAGTTCAGGGTCATCCGTACCCAAGGCTGTTCCATCTGTGTCTGGGTGGTGCTCGGCTTACATAATCCTCTGTGTGCTTCCAGGCTGATGTTCAGGGAAGTCCTGTGGGGAGCCTGGAGTCGGCTACCAGAGAAGTAGCTATGCTTTGGAGTTCGAAGATTCCACAAATCAGGACAATTTTTTTCTCTTGAGAAGTCCTTATCTTCTCTAGTATAGATTGTTTCATGATTTGGAAGAGCTTCTAAAAGAGCTGCATTTTTGGCAGAACGAATGTGCATTCACTCCATCAACACACACACACACACACACACACACACACACACACACACACACACAACTGTTGGGGGTCAAGGAAAGCCACTGTGATAACATTACAACCCTTAAAACCTAACTTGGGTGCAGGGCCGTGACCTTGTGGACACACTAACACTATTTATGCTTTGGTGGCTCAGGCTTCCAATCCAACTTCAAAGCAGATTTTTTCCTCTATCTAATTATTTTTCCCAAAACACCACCCACAAGTTCTAATAATAACATGGAATTGTGTTTCGTGGATTACAAAGCACTTTCATACACATGGCAGCTCTCGGCTCTTAATCTTTACAAGGACCGTCCCCCATGCAGGTGGTATCTGAAAGGGCCTCTGGTTCTGTGCCTGGGGGCCGTCAGACAGAGCTTATACTCAGCCCTTGCCAACCTGATGTCCCATTGCGCTGCTCCTCGTCTGTGAACCAACCTAAGGAGTTTGCACCTTTCTGTCAGTCCGGTCTTGGGTAGAAGCCTCAGCATCCCTGTAATGACTTTGGCTGCCCTCAAGTTACCTTTTGGACAACTTATTTATGCACTGGGAGAAAAGAAAAGATGAAATCCTGCTTTTAACAAAGAAGCTGTCAAAATTGGCAAGCCAGTTTGTTTTCTGATGAAGACAATTTCTTGTAAGAATTGGAAAAATGAAAGACTGATTTTAAAATTCATTTCTCACTGCAGGAGAAAATTGTCATTAGGGCAACAATCATTTCAGTTACAGAACTCAGTGGGATCTGGCTTGCCTCATTGGACGATGTCTGTGTATGCAGGGTAAGTGTATGTTCGAGTCAAAAGGGGCCAGAACACATGCACAGCAGCAGTGAGTCCCGGAGGTTCTCCAAGCAACAGGAAAATCCCCCCTGGAATCTTAGAAAAGCCTCCCCAACAAATCCCTTCTGCAGCCCTGTGCTCTGAGTGAAGGGATACAGATGTGAGCCCTGCTTTATTTCTCCTTCCTCTCAGTACCAAACGGGGCAAAGCCTAGCACCACTATCAGCTGCTTCTACCTACATATCCCTCTGCCCTTTGACCTCAGGCACCCAGCATGCACTCTGCCTATGCTCAGAGTTCTCAAAGTCTCCCACTCCGCTTCTCCCCATTCTCCATCGGATCTGTGTAATTCTCCTATCTACCCTTTAACCGGCCTGCTCCCCAGAGTTCTACATAATAATTCATTGTGAAGCTAGCTAGATTTCTCAGTGGATAAGAGCGTTTGCTGCTAAGCCTGATGAACTAAGTTCAAGCCACATGGTTGATAAATAGAACTAAGTCCCATTAAATTGTTCTCCGACCTCCACATGTGCACCCTGGCATATGGACTCCACACACATTAATACACACAAATTCATGTGTGTGTGTGTATAATAGAACTTGGGCTATTTCAACCTGGAAGTAACACATGTTCTTCTGACTCAGCCTATGTAAAAATAATAATAATAATAATAATAATAATGTTCATGCTAGATAGTGTAACTAAAAGCTGGGTCTCCTAAGGCCACCCTTCACACCTGCACTCTCCTTCTGTTATTGGGGTCAGCAGTCTCCTCTCAGTCTCGTGTCTACTCAACCACCAACACTTGTCACCTGAACCTACAGAGTAAAACCCTTAGCTGGGTCTGGTGACACAGTCTTGACATCTCAGCTACTCGGGAGGCTGCGATAGGAGACTTGAAAGTTCAAAATCTGCCTGGGCTTGCAGAGAGAGACCCTGTGTCTGTCTCAAAATAATTTTTAAATTATTTTTCATTACAAAGAGGTATGAATACACAGCTCAGTAGTGCAGCATTTGCCTAGTGCATGGAGCCTCGGGTTCCATCCACAGTACCGATACCAAACAGAGAGTCTCTCTCTCTCTCTCTCTCTCTCTCTCTCTCTCTCTCTCACACACACACACACACACACACACACACACACACACACAGATGAATGGAGCTTCAACCTATAAAAAATGACTGTCATGGCAAGACATGCTCACTGGTGGAAGAGTAGCATGAATTTCTGGGGACTTTACCAACCACCTTCTGCTTGGATTCAAAACCCATTCCACACCTGGTACTGTTAATTGCATAGAAAACTGGAGGTTGACTAGGTCACAGGCCTTAGGGAAAGACCTGGTACTATTTATGATTCTGCTAAATGAACATAGTGATAGACTGCCCGCCCTGTGTTCTTCTCTTTATATCTGTAAGTTAGGGCGTCTCTCGTGCCCCGTGAGAGAAGCTTCTTTCTGCAGGAAGTGATGATTAATCCACTGAGTCACAACTAGTTAACATGCAGAAAATAAGAGGCTGTGCAGTGCTCAGCTCTAAACATCTATATCACACTGCCTCCCAGAAAGGCTCAGGAATCACTGTGGAAGAGGGGGTGAAAAGACTGTAAGAACCAGAGGTAGTGGATGTGCACAGTAAAACATCATTTGCTGGGTATGGCAGGGCTATTGCACGCGGAAACTCACTGCAGCTGTGACTGCACATGTAAGACCTACACACGATCAGCCCATCCATATGAGTGAGAATGGGGGCATCCTCACAAGGATTTACCCCTGGCAGGAAAACTACGGGCAATTAATGGTCGCAGAGGGAGGGAGAATCAGCATTCTCTGGGGACAAGTCCCTGACAGGTTATCCAATCCAAGGAGTCAGCCCTAAACACATCTAATCGACACTAAATGATCTTAGCAGGTTGTATTTATAAATTTATATGTATACACAACGGTTATAATTAAAGAAAAAGATGCCATGAATTTGAGGGGTGTGTGTGTGTGTGTGTGTGTGTGTGTGTGTGTGTGTGTATGTGTCAGGGCAGAGGAATTGGAGGGAGGAGAGGGAAGGGAGAAAGTATGTCAATACAGTACTCACATATGAAATTCTTGAAAAATTAATCTCAGCATAAACTTAGGGGAGGATCACGAAGCTCCACCCCTAACTATCGGCAACTGATGGCTACTGGGAAGGAGCAGTAAGCCTCTTTCAGGGATGCAGCCCTGAGAGGCTACAAGTTCTAGTAGATCCCACACCCAGACACATACAGACAGCCTTAGATGATGAGGGGGGCGATGGGAAGAGACAGACAGACAGACAGAAATGGAGAGAATCAAACATCAAGTTGAGGAAATGTGGTAGAGAGTAGAATTGGAGGGAGAACTGGGGGGTAAATTTGATCATATTACACAGTATTCATGAATGAAAGCCTCAACAAGAAATAAATGAAGTGTAACCATGGACAAATGGGGCCTCAATGAATTCAGTCTTCTGTACAGAGAGTCCTGCTATCTGTCATTCCTTCCTTTCTATCCCAACCCAAAGGACTTTGAATCCACTGACCCTTATTTCTTCCTCACAAAATTGTGTTTGTTTTATGGTAACAATGTTGCAGCAAGAATGATGGGATTTTTTTTAAATGGTAGAGAATTCAACCAAATTGTACTAATCTTACACCTACTAATGCAGGTCCATTGTGAATACTTCTACAAAGTTTAATTACAGCAAGTATTTTAAAGCTTGCTTCTTAAACTATGAAGACACTACATGATTTTTTCTAGGACACTAGCCTCTTGGGATATTTTAAAATAGAAACATTGCATTCCATCAAATGATACATTAACTCTAAAATGATCAGGTAACTGTTTACATGTATAAAGATGACATATGAGGGACATTCAACATATTTTTCTTCCTTTGAATTATTTCCAAGTGAATGTTTTAAAGAGTAGAGTAAGTGCTTGTAGTAATATATGTATCTTACAGTGGTTGGTAGTATGTTTATTTTCCCTAAGGTTTGCAACAACTTTCAAAACTGTGAGCTTGCCCGTTGCACTATGGCATCTCCAAAAGGAGTTCTACAGGGGGTACTGTGAGCCCCAAGGGTGCCTCTCCCTTCCTGCAGTCTGAGGCTCACCCTCCTGACCCTGACTATAGATGTGGGGGTGCTGTGAGCCCCAAGGGTGCCTCTCCCTTCCTGCAGTCTGAGGCTCACCATCCTGACCCTGACTATAGATGTGGGGGTGCTGTGAGCCCCAAGGGTGCCTCTCCCTTCTTGCAGTCTGAGGCTCACCCTCCTGACCCTGACTATAGATGTCCACAGGTGCTTTTACTCAGAATGAGGAAGCTGCCTTCTGTTCATGAGAATTTTGTTTATCCTGAGTAGTAGGTCTATTTAATGCTTTTTCTACACCCACTGAGATGGTTATATGGACTTTGTCCTTTGTTAATGTGGTGGATTACATTAATTAGTTTAAAGGATATTAAATTTACTACACATTTCTCTGGTAAATCCTTTGGGTCACAGCAAATAACTCTCTTTATATGTTACGGATTTGGTTTGCTAATATTTTGCCATTAGGGAATTTTGTGTCATTGTTCATAAACCATATTGATCTGATTTATTTTCCCATGACAAAGAAGATATATGAGAGGCCTGCTAGCTTCCTGGTTTGGATGCTATCTCCCTGGTTTGGATGTTACCTCCCTGGTTTGGATGCTAGCTTCCTGTTGGAATACTGGCTTCCTGGGATGCTAGCTCCCTGGTTTAGATACTAGCTTCTTGGTTTGAATACTGTATAAACTGAGGACATGACTATCCCATGGCATGGGAAAAGGGAATGTTCTATTGCAGGTATGAGAGAACAGCCAGAGGCATTTGGAAGAGTTCAGAGCAGAGAGAGAAAGAAATAAACCAAACACGAATAGTTAGGGCTATCTGAAAGAAAGGAGAGAAGAGCAGAGAACAGAGAATAGAGAAAACATAGTGAGAGAAGGAGCGGGGGTGGGGAGAAAACATAGTGAGAATAACAGGGTTACAAGGAGAATGAATAGCTGTAGGGGGGGAGCCTGTGAGCTGGAGGGCATTTAGGGACTTAGGGGAGGGGAGGAGATGAGAAGGGCTAGGATGCCAGCATGGACTTTGAAATGTGACAGGTACTTGTGATACCGAGAGAGTCTAAAGGCCAGCTCCTGCTTTGATTTACTGATAGGCACCAACCACAGGTAGGCATATGTCCCTTCTGCCAGAGGTAAGGAAAATGACTCCTTTGGACAGCTGTGAAGTTTCTGAGGAACGCTGTCTTTTAACGCTTCTAACCACCAGAATCCTCCTACAGTCCAGGTTGAGCTACTTTCTAAATATTTGGCCTGACTTTGGGGGCCAAAGTATTGGAATATTAAAGTTTCCTTTGTAGCTGACAGGTTGTAGCTTGCTGGTTTGGACACTAGCTTCCTGGGCGGGATGTGCTCTTCTCTCATCTCCAAAGAGTCTACGATGTTTTTGTCATAGGCATATCTGATGCATGAATATTACATTATTTTAATCATTTCTTTACTGATTGTATGTTATTTTAAAGAAGTTAAAAGAAATGGCAAAATGATATGCATAAACATCATTTATCGTAGCCCAAATATCGACCATTTTTGAAACCCTTGTTTCTTCTATTTAAAGATGTGTGTGTGTGTGTGTGTGCGCGTGTGAATGCCATGTATGTACAGGTTCCCACAAAGGTCAGAAGAGGGTGTCAGATCTCTTGGTGCCAGAATTATCATAGGTGATCGTGAGCCTTGTCATACCAGTGCTGGGAACCCACCAAGGTCCTCCGGGAGATCAGTGGAAAATGCTCTTAGCCACTGTGCCATCTCTCCAGCCCTGCTCACTTCTTCCTGGGGTTTGAGTAACCTGATAATTCCCTTTCATCTAAAGGACTTTGTCAGTATGTCTTGCAGACTGGCCAACGGGTCAGCCTTTGTGGCATGTAGTTCTATCTACCACATTCATCCGCACCTACTGCCTCCTGCCTCCCCCACTGCAGGAGACAGCGGCCTTCGGTTGGACCAACAAGCCTGTTAGCCATTTCCTCTTGTAGCTTCCAACTTCTTTCACTTTGCCTCTTCTGCTCTTTGGACGTCTCTTCAAGATTCCCTTTATTCCTCAGGTTATATTTCCAATCATCTCTCTTCAAACGCGATTATTCTGCCTTATCCTCTTCAAACACTAGTATTGCATATTCGTTTGGTAACTTGAGTTAACTGGATTTGAAAAACCTATCTCTCCCCTTAAATATGCAACTGTGACATTTCTTTTAGTTTGTTTGTTTGTTTGCTTGCTTGTTTAGAAAACTCTAGTCTTTCTTTTAATTTTTAAGACCACACTTATTGGTGATTCCTCCTTGATTGGAAGAAACATCTAATACAAGGCTTCAAGTGCACAGGCTTTCCTACTCTGCCCGGGCGCAGATGTGTGCGTGGGAGGCTATATTCAAGTTCATGAACGTTTCTGTGCACCTGCAAACATCGTTGAGATAGTGTGGGCCCTCCGAAGGCTGTGCTGCCTTCTCTAGTCATGACCACAGCTCAGGTCCACTCACCTAGCATGGACTATGCTCGTGTGGACATCAGGGACCACTTCAAATACAATCCAATCAGAGTAAACCCTGGGCCAGCCTCCTCTTCCTTGGCACAGCCTCATTGCCGTTGGAGCTGTAGGGAGGAAGCTGTGGGAGGAGCCCCAGGCCACCACATGCTCTGGGGTGTTGTTTGCTTGTTGGTTTTTACTAAGGTCTCACTCCCTAGCGTTGGCTGGTCTAGGACTAATCTTGACCTCACAGAGATCTGTCTGCCTCTGCTTCCTGTGTGCTGGGATTAAAGGCTTTTGCCACCATGCAGGGGCTTCCTTTCTGGTGTTTGCTATTGTGACAATCTCACTCTGCAGCCTGACATGGCCTTCAACCCATGCAAATCCTCCTGCTGCATCCTCTGGTTCAAGGGTTGCCCTTTAGACTTGATTTTCCCTTAGACTAGATTTGTTACCTTCAATGAACCATGCCCAGCCCACATTTTAAATTCTCATTAATGTTTCCACTGTTTTATTAGTAAGGTCAGACAGCCTGTTATATGCATTCTCCCCCTGGTTGAGTTTTCTATTCCTTTATCATCTGTAGATCTTGGTATGTCTCTCATCTCTGTATGTTCTAGACATCATATTATAATCTATGTACTTAGTGTTTTAAAATTCCATTATTTGTATCTTTTTGTAATTTTTTTCCCCAGGAGCTTTCTGGTTTTCAGCATTAGAGTATTTTTTCAGTGCTAAAGTCAGAGAAATTTTTCAGTTATTTTGCCACTAAAACTAGTTAAAAATAACTTCTGATTCCCCAATTTCTTATCTCTAGCCCATCCTGTACACATATAGATAAATGACATTCATCCAGTGCTAAGTGAGTTAAATTAGTTCCAATAAGAAGTGAACAGGAAACAATACTCATCGACAAAATCCAAAATTTTAAATATAATGCAATCCCATTATATTTATTGTGGTATTTGTGGATTTGGAAAAAATAGTATCAACAGGATCTGACAGAATACTTAACAAATTAAGGTGTTTATAATTTACCACAATTTATAACATATCAAAAGATGCCATGCCAGATGCAGTGGTATACATCTGTAATCTCAGCACTGGGGAGACTGAGGCAGAAGGATAGAGAGTGAGAGGCCAGCCTGGGCTACACAGAGGCTAAGCTATCTCAGGAGTTTAGAGTAAACACACTCTGTGAGCCTCTGCCGGCTTCTTGCATCCCATTTATCCTTTCAATGGCTTCTGTTAGTTCAGATCTCATTCATAGCAACTGCTCTAAGAATACAACATGAAATTGGACAAGGTGTACAAACTTAGACACACACTCAGAGTGGCGGCATCCACAGTCAAGATGGGTCTTCCCACATCAATGAACATCATAAAGATAACCCCATGCAGGTTTGCTTAGAGGCCAGTCTCCCAGGTGATTCCAGATTCTGCCGAGATGACCAGCCATCACAATGACTGACACAGACAAAGAAGGTCACCTTCTGCAGGAACCCGCACACCTCAAACAATCTTCCCAGAACTAACTGGTGGCATCGGATCGGAGTGATCTGGTGGTGAGTCCATGTGTCCCCACTCCACAAAGTGATGCCTCGAAACAGTCAGCCTAGGAAGTTACTAGGGTTCAGGTCTCGCAAACGAAGAGACTGTAACATCTGCAAAAGTGTGGTGATGAAGGTTGAAACGGAAAGTTCCCAAAATGAAAAGATGGTTTGGTGATCCAGCTTAAGGTTGAGCAGGCTGTGTAATGACACACTGAGAAACAGCAAAGTACCAGCCCAGTGTGTGTTGGTATCTCTACACGTATATACAGAACGCATCAAAACACCCAAGGTTCGGGCACAAGAGGCATCTCAGCCCTGCAGCTCCAGAGCCTATAACCTTAAAGGTCTTCAGTAGGTATGACTAAGGCATGTCCAGGCATGGTGAATATTCCACAATAAGAACACCGATGCTCCTCCCTCTAAGTAACCAATATCTGACCTTCTGGGACAAATCCGTGAGTGGGTATAACATGCTAAGGTTGCCAAGGCAAAGCCTTCAAGATCCCTGTGGTCTGGGCAGACATGCTCACAGCACATTCGGGCCAGGCAGAGAGGACAGGGAGGCTAGCACATCTCACCCAGACACCCATGCTTATCAGAAAGGCATCACAGCATCAGAGACATGATTATTTCAGGAACTATCTCTAATCCAAGAGGCTTCTCAGTGCACAGTGACTCACAGTAGAAACAAAGCAATAAATCATGCCTTATCACAGTTGGCTACATGAATAAAATCAGCAGCATGAAACTAGAAGTCTGGCTTTCCTCATGATGGAGTAGGCGGTAGCCGTCCCAAGCGAACTGGGTCGTCAACATGGAAGATACTTTTTGAACACTACAGTCTCTTGGTTGGCTATCTATAAATATTACCTCTACTAGGAATGATCCCATCAAACCAGGTTCTGCTCTGGAATTGTGAACCAGTTGCCCAAGTCCATCTGTCCCGTGCAATGAGGCAGAAATGGAGTCAGCTTCCCACCCACTCAGTCAGGGCTTTCTGGGAAACTTCCCAGGGTGCTTTTCCACACCAGAATCATTTCTTTCCAAGCCTCTCCCCAAGCTGCCTCTATTTCCCATGCAGTTCTCAAAGAGGAGACTGTTTGGAGACAGAGTCAAGAGCTACATTTTAAGGTTTTGTGGAAGGGCGGGAGACACCAGAACATCAGTGCGCACGCATACGTGCAGGCGCCTGTGTGGTGAGTCGGCTGTGGAGGTTGTAGACCGGCAGGTATGGTTTCAAATTCAGGTTGCTCTCAAAGGATGGAGGAATCAAGTGGGCAAGAACTGAAAACCCACCTACAGAATAAGGAATCTGTCGCGGTCCCAGCAGTGATAAAGAAGCTGAGCACTCTAGTTCTGTCTTTCTTTCTCATGAAACTTTCAGCAGCCACAGAGACGGTGGGAATAAAATTAAATAGCGGCTAATGAAAAGCTGTAGAAAGCAACAAATGAGTTATGATTGCAAGATATGCCACGGACTGCTTAAGAATTCAGATGAATCTAAAATAAACTTTCCACAATAGTGTAAGACAGGTCCATTGTAAAAAGACACCACCCAGGACACCCAGCTCCTAATGGCAAAATAAATATTTAGAAGTAGTACTTCAGAAAGCGGTACCCCAAGACAAGATGAACGATCAAAGCGATGAATTCTGAGAAGCAGGGCTGGAAGTGGATCCTGTGAGAACAAAATGCCTAAGCACTCTACACAAACATTTCTACTTAATGCCCAAGGCCCATGGGGAAAGCGACACCAGATCTGGTGCTGAAAAGACAACCTGATATTGGTCTAGATGAGTCACAGGCAACTACGGGTCGGGGAGAGGGTCAGCAAGTGAGCATTTGCCTGATAGGCTGAGTTAGAGTCCAGGAATCCGTGTGAAGGTGGAAGGAGAGAACCGACTCCATAAAGCTGTTTTCTGACCTCCACATGTGCGCCATGACACCTGTGTGCCCACACTCACACAGCATGCATTCACACACAGATGATGAGTTGGAAGAGGTAACTATATTTTATGCTGTGTTGCCTACGTGAGATCAGAAGTGACAACATTCAATAAAATAAATACGTTCCCGCCCACAGTGATGGTACTGGATGTGTCTCTATCCTGGCTTGGCTTTGGTCTTGATCCTTGTGACAGTCCATCTTCATTGTCCACCTGACTAGACTTGAAATCACCTAGGTGCCAGACCTCTGGGTACATCTCTGAGGGAGTTTCTAGATTGACTTAACTGTGGTAGTAAGAGCCCCAGATGTGAGCAGAACCACCTCATGGGGTGGGGGCTTGGAATGAATAAAAAGGAGAATGCAAGCTGAGCACCAGCGGCCGCCTCTGCCTCCTGACTGCGGACAGCGTGACCAGCTGCCCACGCTCCTTCCACTGCGACCTCCCTGCCACAGGGGACTGCCCCCCTAACTGTGGACCAAAGTAAACCTGCCCTTCCTCTCGCTGCCTTCCTCTGGTATTTTTGTTACAGAGACAACAAAAAGACAAGTAACTAATAGAACCATCGACCTGCTCGTGGCTGGATGAGAAAAGGAGCTAGCCAGTGTGCCCCTTAGCGTTCACCTGCAGCCAGGTAAGGCACAGAACAGACCAGTGTGGACAGAGCTCAACAGGATGTAAGAACCAGCTAACTATGATGAACCCTCCACCTCCTCTATTTAATTCAGACTACTTTTCCAAGAATGAATTTTTGAATATTTTCATTAATTCTTAGAGAATGTTGTACAATGCATTTTAATGTACTCCCTTCTCCCAACGCCTTCCCAATCTGTCCTCCCTTCCCCACCCACCAACTTTCTGTACTTTGAGGGGAAAACCTCAAATCCAGCTTGTGCTGCCCATATACTCTTGGGTGCTGGGCCATGCACTGGAGTGTAGAAAACCCACCATGGGCCGTACCCTTAAGGAAAACTGACTCTGCCTCTCCCAGAAGCTATCAATTCTAGCTAGCAACAGCTCTCCGGCTGTCCTCAACAGAATGTCCTTCCTCACGCCATGCTGAGATTTTATCTGCCTTGGGACTGCTCAAGACTCATGCATGCTGTCACAATCAATTTATTTTTTTAATTTCTAAGTGCCTTCTCTTCCCCGCTTCTACTGTTTCCTGTGCTGGCACAGAGCACGCTGACCTGTTCTGCATATGCGGCTCAGGCAAATTCTCAGCTCTTCTATACTTAATGTAGCTTTCCTGCTGATCCTTCAGGTTATATATCTCCCTACTATATCCAATAAGCATGATGGATTATATTCAATTTAGCTAATGTCGACCTATAACTAATTACAGCAGCATTTCAAATCAGGCTGGAGTAATAGCCTTGCCAAGGTGCCCTTTTATAAACAGCCTGTTCTACAGATTTACATACCAAGGAAGGTGAATTCGACTGTAAATATGAAGACGTATGACTAAGCCAGAGCACTAGAGGCTATGAACCTTACTCACTGAGAGAGAGAGGATTGTGGATCTGTGGAGAAAATGCAAAAGAAAGTACTGTGATGTTCCAGTTACTCATATTATGCCAACTGTAAGGAATTTGTAGCAGAGGAGGGGAAGACACACACTAACCCGGAAAAGCTACTATTGCAGCATCCCAAGGAGCATGGATCTCGACAAGGTACCTCTGTTGACAGCAGGCTCCTCATCAGTTTGATGATGAGAAGCAAGGATAGAATTTCAAAGAGATATAACAAATTTTAAGCATTGGAGCATCATAAAATGGAGTTTGCTCAGACCTCCACAGGGACAAGGGCTGTTGGGGGGCCGATGACACCCAGGCTGTGGACATAACCAGCTTGACAAGGATCCTGGTTTTTCCCTTAGCTAGGAGTCTGAAGCCCACCAACTGCCTTGCCCCTTTCTCATCTTTACTGTATGGTGACAAAAGCCTCTCATCAATAATATTGTCTATTTTGGCCTCATAGTAAAACTCAAATCTATTCCTGGGCTGGCTGGGAGAGGAACACTGCCATCTCAACTCTAAGCAATTGTAACAGTCTTACTGGCTTTCAAGTTTTTGGCATGTGTGAATACTATTCATGCTTTCTGTAGAGATATAAAAAATTATTCTTGGTAACTGACCTTCCCATAGAGACAAAGTCATAGTCAAGAACAGAAACTAAGTCTCAACAGTATGTTAGCAAGCTTAAAAAGAAGCAAATAGATAATTCTCCCCGGAATGCCTGCCCCCCTTTATTGTAGCAAGCATACAGAATAAAAATTCAGCTATTCCTCAATAGATTACTGTTAAGTCTACCCTCTAAATTTAATCTTGAAGATTAGAAGCTTGCAGCCAGGAGAGGATGGATACTCTTGCATTGTTGTATGCCTGAACACCTGCATTCCCGTTAGATAAGAAATTAGCAGTTTTGTATTTCAGTCAGGACAGCTTTCTGTCTGAAGGGGAGTCTTGTAATTTTTCCCCTATGTGCACATGTTAATTTTTCTCTCTTACTTTTCTTACTTTTAATTTCTTTATTTTTATTATTAAAGAAAATGCTCTTGCATGTCATAATCATCTTAAGTGTATTCTATGTGTCTCATTAGGCGTGTAAGCGTACCAACTAAAGGGTCCCATAAAAGAGTGAGGTACTGCGCTCACTTGTCATAACTTCGTTGTTTATCCCCTTTCATGGAGGCCAAAGAACCCCGAGTGGACTAGAGCTGGACTCGGCTCCCACAAAGGGCAATCTGTGCTTTGCTGCTCCAACATGTGCTTTGAGGAGACGAGCCAGAAGGGGTGATCTACAAAGGCCCTCACTCTGACCTTTACCACGTAAGATATAAAATCAACTCCCCACACCACGGCCAGGGTCTAGGGCAAATGAAAGTTGTTCATGCTGCCTGTGCTGGCTCCACTTCTGTTGCTGTGATAAAATACCCTGACAAAAGCAACCAGGAGGAGAAAGGGTTTGCTTTCCTATAGTTCCAGGTTACAGTCCTTGACCATGTGGAAGTCAAGGAGGCACTCAGTCACCTCCACAGCCAAGAGCAGAGAATGAATGCTTGGATCTTTCTTGTTTGCTGCTCTCAGCAGCTTTCTCTTCTCTTATTCTATCTGGGATCCCCTGCCTAGGGAATGTGTTACTCACGGTGGGTAGTGTCTTTCCACATCCATTAACATCAAAGTAATCACCTACAGAAAGCCCACAGGCCAATGTGATATAATTTCTCCTTAAGACTCTTCTAGGTTTTGCCATGTTGACAGTTAAAACTGGCCAGCACACTTCCATCTGAAAGAGATCCTTCATTCAGGCTCACCCCCTACATTGGTGCCACACCAACTGGCCTCCCACTTCCTCCCTCACAGGTTTGCTTCTGCCCACATGCCTCCTTGATTTCTGAACTTCTGTTGTGAAGCCTCAGATCTTGGCCATGATGCTTGCTAAGCTAGAAGAGACTTCTTGGCTATCTCCTGCTTTCACTTCTCTGTATTTGAAACTTTCTTCTCTTTGGAATTCCTGACTAGCACTTTGGGCTAGTCTCAGCTGCTTTCTCAACAAGCCTCAATCTTTTACAACAGATATCTTTCACAAGAGATATCTGTTTCTATCATTGATGCCTCTAAAAAACTCAAAATCTAAGAATCTTTACATATTCTCTACATTTTAAAATTCACTGCATAAACTGTGGCTCAAGAAAGTCTGTATTCATATAAGCTACAATGGTCAACAGACGTCAAAAAGCAGGCTAAGACTTACCCAACATGCCTAGGTATGTTATGATATTAAAGTCCCCAATGAACTGTCAGTATTACAATTCAGAACCATGCCAGCCAAGACCATGGATAAAATTGGTTTAGTCACCATGTCATCTGTCAAAATATGTGTTCTCCTCATGGCATGGCCCATCTGCCTCCTCCCTGACCTCTCTCGAGGAACCCACTCTTAGACTGACAGTTCCTGTGTTCTCAGTGTGTCCCACAAGAACCTTTGCATCCAGCCCTTCACTTAAACAACCTTAAGGGGAACACAGCATATTATGGGGCCAGGGGTGGGGACTGAAGTTCCAAGTCGTCTCCCCGTCCCCCCCAGCTTATTAACAAAGGAGGAAATGAGTATCAGCCAGCAGATCTACAGTGTGTGGAGGGCAGGGCTGGTCTGTCCAACCCTGGAAATGGCAGCTTCCTTCCTGGAAGGCACTCCCTCCTCTGTAAAAT
This sequence comes from Cricetomys ansorgei, assembly GCA_026225945.1. NCBI lineage: Eukaryota > Metazoa > Chordata > Mammalia > Rodentia > Nesomyidae > Cricetomys > Cricetomys ansorgei. The sequence goes on from JAMJFZ010000116.1 coordinate 5,411,276, forward strand.
AGGGGTAGGATTCTTCCATTAAATTGTAAAGAAAAACATTAAATTAGGTGATAAGAGTAGGTTACTAAGCTCAGAACATGCCTGACACCATCATCTAGGTATCTAATGAATGGTGGTGTTTAGAGGATGTGATTATCACTCCTCCCACTACAGTGTAAGAGAGGCTGCAGAGCAGCACCAAGAGCAGGGCCTTGAGAATGTTCTGGAGCCCAGGAGACATGAGTTGACTCAAAACTGAGGGGTACTGTAGCTCATGCATATGATCAAGAAGAGTCAGTATGGCCAATAGGTCAGTTGAAAGACATTCCAAGATGAGACATAGAAGATTAGAGATTCTATCATTCGTCCAAACAGAAAAATGTCCTAAGGACCAGAGGTGACATCAGATGCTGGTTCACCACCAGGAGCTCGGAAGATGACACAGGAGCCATGGGAGGAGACTGGTAAAGATGTCAGCTTGAGAACTCAGAAGACCAGGCGGAGCCCAAGAATACAGATTCCCAGCAAGCAATCTAGGTGATTGTGATGCACAGCCAGTGGTACCCGTGAGAAACAAGCCCTCCAAAAACAACATCAGAATTGCCACAGGACTCAGCAATCCCACCACGGGGGATAGTGCCAAGGAAGTGAAGTTCCATGCTGAGATGTCTGCTCACCCGTGTTCACTGCAGCTAGCTCACAAAGCCCACTTAATGCATCAACTCAGGGCCCGCGAATGGATGAGTAGACATTACACAACCTTTAAAAAGTGGGAATTTCTGTCATTGCACAATAAACAAACATGAAGAATGCTGGGGAAAGAAATAAGCCGGGCACAGAAGGACAAACAGGGCAAGACATCAGCATGCAATCTGAAAATCTAAACATGGAAGCAAAGAGGAGAAAGTCACAAGAGCTCCGCGCGGGAGGGCATTGGGAGGTGCTAGCCAATGGCTATACCGTTTTAGTTAGCGACGTATGCTACGTTTTAAAGACCCATTGGAGAGCACAGTGAACATAGTTAATCACAACGCATTATACATCTTAAAATGGCTAAAACATTCTATGTACGCTCTATATAAAAAGTATTAAATGGGAGCAGGGGAGATGGCTTAGTCAGTAAGTACTCACCTTCCATACCTGAGGACCTGACTTTGGACACCCAGAACCCACGTTCAAAAAATAAAAAATGAGCATGGTGGAAAGCGCCCGTAATCTCAGCCTGCAAGACGGGAGGTGACAACAAGAGGATCCCTGGAGTCACTCAGTGAATTCCAGGAAGTGAGAGACCCTTCCTCCAGGGCAATAGATGCGTGCACCTAAGCATCAGCAGCAGACGCTGTCCTCCGACTGCCACACACACCTTCACCCACATGTGCACCCCACACACATAAACACACACATACACACACACGCAAACTAAATAAATCCAGTGATAGATGCATTAGCTAACTTGATTTAATCATTCTACAATGTGTGCGTGTCAAAACACCCCAATGTACATCATATATACAATAGTTTGTCAACCCAAATTATTATGAGATAAAAAAAAAAAAACATGTTTTAAAGAAACCAGAAAGCAGAATGAGCCCACAGCACCATTGCTCTTGTCTGGTCTTGAGAGCTGGCTCTAATGCAAACACTCCTGAGAGTGGAGCTTCCCGCCCGAGCCCACAGCTACAGAAGTGGAGTATGACTGGTCCATACTGGTCAGTGGGCCCAAGCCTGTACCTTCAGAAAAGGGCAACTTCCAGGCAGGAATACTTCTTGAGCACAAGTGTCCTTTTGGATCGTGTGTCCTGGGATAACAACAGCAGTAGCGGTACTGGTTACTAAGTGGTAACGCGCTAGGCACTGCACCCACCTGTTTATTATCTAGCTTCATCCCCATAATACCCTGCAAGGAGACACTGCCCTCATTGAAGGTGAGAAACTGAGGCTGAGGAAATGACTTGGCAAGTAAAGTGTTTGCCATGCACGTGTAAGTACCTGAGTTCAACCTCAAAATGCATTTAGAAAAATTATTTTTTAAAAAAGCCAGGCTTGGAGCCCTTATATTCCCAGCAATAGTAAGGAATGAGGCAGACAGGCAGGGGTATCTTCTAAAACTCCCAGGCCAGCTAGCCTGGCCTATGAGGCAAAGAACAAGGCCAGTAAGAGATCCTGTCTTAAGCAAAAGTGAAAGTCACCCAGGGAACATCTGGGTTGTCTTCTGACCTCTACATGGACACACTGACACATGTACACACTCACCTACATACACACACAACCTGAAAGCCCAAGGTTCAGTGGGAAACTAATGGGTCCCTGGTCACGTGATTCACCAGAAACAAACAGCTGCTGCTATTTTGGCTGCTGTTAGCAGAGCAACATTGTTTGACTCTACTTCGGCTAGGCCTCCCTCACAGACCTGCCTCACAACCTGTCAACCTGAAGAAGCCATGTCCCCTAGGCCTCCCTGACCCCTGAACTCAGCGTTGCTGTTCTGGGGCTGTCCGATCAATAACCACTTAACAGTCGCAGGATGCAGGGGTGGGGGTGGGATGCCATACATTTTCACGGAGACACAAGACACATTTGCTGCCTCATCTATTCTAGAAGCTCCTCTTTAAGAATGTTCATTGGACTGAAACATAAAGGTTCTGTAAGCTATTTGAATTGGAAGCATTTGCAATGTCACATTCTTTCCTCGGTGTCACCATGCAGTCTGTTGATTTTTCTATGCAAATTTATCCTGTTTATCTAGATAGCCAGTTCAAAGAATCTGGCTTTTGTAAAAAAAAAACAATGCACTCTTTCTTTACCGCACAGCAAGCTTGGTCTTCTGGTTTTTCTCTATCCCTCCATTAAGAGGGCTTCCTCCCTTTTCTGAGTCATCACCAACCTCCACAACATGCCGACCCTTCTGCTCAGTATCTGCTAGGCTTTCATGGGTTCATCCCTGGACCACTCATCCCTACCGACCCCACCTCCACCACCAGCCCTACCATCAGAAACAATCCCCACACCCGGATCCCGTCCGTGTGACGGCAGTCTTCTGACTCCTGAAGCTTGCTCAGTCCGTCCCAGCTGCGTGACCCCCACTGTTCCCTCACGGGTGTAACGGCTGCTAATTTTCACACTTCTTGAGCACTCTGACAACATGTAGGCACACCGTGTCAGGGGGAAGTCCTGGTATTTGAAGCAGTCTGCTGCAACAGAAGGTCACGTTGAAAACTTCCTTCACGATCCCTTATCACCCAAAGGAGTTTCTCTACATGGAGAGTGTGTTTATGTGCCTGCGGACCTGTGTGTTAATTCCTTATGTGTGTGTGGCCACACACGCGATTGTATGGTCCAGAGGCACAATCGGCCAGCACTCAGTACTAGTGCAACACTCACGGAGTCGATGACTGAACACTGAGATCTTTGTCTACAGATCTTCCCAACACACATGGAGACACTGCTTCTTAAAGGAAGGCTCAAATTCTAGTTGCTGCAAGACTTCTGACATCAGTGGCCAATGTTCCCTTCTCTCCTAACCAATGCCCGCAAACAGACTGTAGCTAGTCTGCAAACTTACGTCTCGTTGACAAAGGCTCTCTTGCACATAGGAGGATACATCTGACATGAATCCCCCAGAGAAGTTAGTGTCTCAGCACCCTGTGGTGTGGTTTCTACAGAGAACTCCCTCTTCTGTATCCTGTATCCATGCAATGGCTAGTAAGGTCTGGATAATTCCAAAGAAACCAGAATTATCCAGTTGGGTCCCTACACTGTAGAGAATACAAGGCTAGCAAGTCGTCATTCAGATGTCAAGTCAGACTGGAGCATCAAGTGCAGAGACAAGCTTTGTTCTGACAAAGTCCCCAACCTCTTCTTGTCTCCAAAGTCACTGTCAGACAACATACACAGAACACTGTACTCAGAAGGGTTTATGTGAAATTTGAATAATAGAATCGACATGAAAATAAATATACAGGTGTATTGACATCTTGACATCAGAGAAAAAAGTCTTCTAAACATTAAAAGGAAATAAAATAATTAAAAGAATAACAATAATTAACACATAGAATTGCTGGTACGCCCAGCAAAGAAATCAGATCCCCATGGATGAAAGGCTGGTGCCAATCACACCCAAGTGGTGACATCGGCAACTAGTCAGCATTTTAATTAAAAGAGAAAGTTGATTTCCCTGGGTTTGCTTATCTTTACTACTGTGTGATCTTGGTTCACTCATTTATGGCTTTCAACATCCTGTCGATATCTAAGCGTCTGCTATCTGCTGGAGCCGAGCACCGCAGTCTCAAAGCAGTGACGGTCCCTTTCTTCTGAACTGGGCTTGGCCACTGTGAACCACGGAAGAAGGTGATATGATGATAATATAGAAATACAGCGTGTAGAGGGCTGGAGAAATGGCTCAGTGGTTAAGAGTGCTTACTGCTCTCGGAGAACACCTGAGTTCAATTCCCAGCCCCCACGTGGTAACTCACACCTTCCTGTAACTCCGGTTCCAAGGGATTCGACACCATCTTCTGACCTCCTTGGGTTCCTGCAAACATGCGGTCAATATACATACACACAAATATTCTTAAAGATACCGAGTGTAATGGTTGATCTCAGCTGTCAGCTATCAACTCGATGTGATGTAGAATCATCTGGAAGACATGCTTGTGAGGGACTATCTTGATTAGGTTAATGGAGATAGGAAGAGCTACCCACTCTGGGTGGCACCGTTCTCTGGGCTGGTTCCCTGGACTGTATAACAAGGAGAATGTCAGCTGAACGTGGGTATTTATTTCTCACTGCTTCCTGACTGGATGCAATGTGCCAGCTGCCTCCAGTTCCCACTGCTGAGGCTTCCCCTGATAGACTACGACTTTGAACTGTAAGCCAAAATAAAACCTTTCATCCTGAAGTTGCTTTTGTCAGAGTATTTTATCACAGCAACCAGAAAAGTAATTAACACACAAAATCATGCAGAAAACAAGTATCCTTGTCAGCCCGGGCATTTCTGAAGGCCTTAAAGGATGGGCCATTTCCATGTTCTTGATAAAGAAAGGCACCAGGCTCCACAAAGGAAGAGGAGCCATACAGAGTGAAGTGGACAGACATAGTCAGCAGAGACACCTAACTGAAATCATTTAGAAAATACGGTGTGTGCCGGGGTTAGTTGAAACTCTTCTGTTTCCTCGTCAGGCCCTTCACCATCTGCCTCCTCCCCAACTACTCCATGCTATGCATCAGTAGCTGTGTGGCATGGTAGCTGAACCTAACAAGCCTACGTTCGGGTCCCCATCTCAAGACTGCTAATCCTGCAACCTCAGCGAGATGGCCAGCCTCAGCTTCCTTCTGTGTAATAGAGGAGATGAGGCGCAAAACCCCCAAAGTTGCTACAAGAACTTCAGAGATACAATGTGTGATATTAAGATTGACTAAATGCCCAGATTCAAAAATCAGCCGAGAGTGCCAGCTGCCTAAAGGCCTTTCTCCTGTCTGGTCTAATATTTCTTTCTTCCCTCTATCTCTGCTGTGTTAGGACACAACACACCAACTAAGAGACTGCAACTCTTTCATTCTCATATTAAGGTGGAGGTAACATGACACAATTCTGAGCACGAGATGAGCAAAAGCCAATACAGACATTTCCAGCAAAGCCTGCAGGGGGACAAGTCCAGGAAGTACATGCTCACCGCCTTTTGCTTCCCTCCTTCTTCTACGCAGAATATGAACTCAACGACTGAAAATGGGGCCTCCATCCTGTTTACCATGTAGAAAAAGCAGAGTCACATAAATTTTAGCCCATGGGAGCAACTACTAAGTTGCCATTAGCAATCTACCACAGATCTCTCATACTGCACAACAAACAGCCCTCATCTCTGGGTCTCTGCTGTCTGAGATGTGCTAGTGTTCATCAAACTAAACCCATTACTGGCAAGCCTTGTTCTGGGTCCTCCTCCTTCTTTTCCTCTGCAAAATGTATTCCATTAAAATACAAATACAGGACACCCTGTCTCGAGGGAATAGGGTTGGAATGGAAACAAGAAGACAACCAATGTCCTCCTCTGGCCTCCACATGCATGCACAAGGACACACACACACACACACACACACACCCCACAGATATATATACACAATTAAGTTCTAAGTTCTATGAGGATGAAAATACATTCCCCAAATTTATAGTACCCACAACTACATAAACAAGGTCAAACATCTGACCCAAGTTCTTTAGACTCGGCTGGAGTCTATACCTCTTGAAGGCAATAAGGTCTTATGCACATACATCCAAGCATCCCTAAGCAGAACTGGACAGCTCCTTCAAGCACACTGAGATTCTGGGCATTCAAGGGCCGAATAGTCATGCAGTTAGCACACACCCGTTAGCTCAGTTTCTCCAAGGATGTTCAGGTCAGTAGAGACTTTACCATTAAATGAGTTTTTGAAACTCATATCTCTCAGATCTTGATTCTAGCATCATGAATAATGGACTGTGTGTCTGTAGTATAAAATGGACTGGAGCTATAGCCCAGGGGTGTATAGTGTTCTATAGGGGCTGAGAAGAAAAATGTATGCTGCCTGGCTCAGGAGAATCAGCTAAGGAATCACAAGGGAAGAGACATCGGAGCTAAGCCAGAAAGGACTATGAAAATCCCGAGATACAGATGTGGGAATTAAGAAGAATTCCATGCCAAGGGACAGACGAATATTAATGAATATAAAAGAAAAGCTTCATTGGCTTAGGCGGACAGATGTGCCAGGCCTTGCTCTGCTGGCTTTCCTTTCGCTCATCCATCTCACCTGCCCCTTAATCCCAGGTGAGTGTAGCCATATCCCAGAAGTCCTTGAAGGCGAGCAGCTGAATGAATTACATATATTTGCTTAAGGTCCTGCAGCTGGTAAGAGGATTCAGACCAGGCTAGCTCAGTGATGGGACTAGCAGAAAACTAATGAGGTTCTAGTTTTGAACTATTTAATAGGAAAGTTTTTAAATTAACAACTGTGAATGGCAAACTATAAGAATAAGTCATTGCAAACTTTTATGATTTTACTGATGGGCATGTAGATGGCATTCATCAAGTCTTTTAGAGTGCAGATTAACGTGATAGGAATACGCAGCTAAAAGGCTTCTCCCTAAGAAATTACTGGAGTCTTCTGGTAACAGTAGACTAATGAATTCACATGAATTCTTTCACTGAGAACAGTGAAGAACCTGGACAGATTGCTTTCTTAAATCATCTTGAATACATTGGCAAGCTCGCAGTGCAGCAAGGAATTATGGGGCCAAATACACACAGCAATGCGTACTCAGGGGGTGTGGCCAGCAGCCAGGCTCTCCCTTGGGGCATTTGTCAGTCCTGGGACACAGCTGAGAGGCTGGAGACCTGAGCATCGCTCCTGACCACTTCTTGGATCTAGGGAAACACAGGCAAAGGTCTAGAGGTGATAGAAGAGACGGGCCTCAGTGGCCCTGCTCATAGCTGGAACCACACTGGCCTTCATCTAGATGAAAGGGAACTTGGCTAGAAAAAGATCTTGTAATAGGGCTTTTCGATTGCATTCAAGTGAGGCTGTTGCTATGCTCTCAGCTGTGCACACACAAAAAAAAATAGATATTCTCTGAAGAAACACGATGTCTGTACTCTAAAATATTTCTATAATTTTCACTGAGTATTTAGCACATAATCAACATTAAACAACATATTAGAAACAAGTCTACACGAGCAATAAAAGACACGAAGGCATCGAGGAGGCACAGACCCACAGAGACCCCAGTTTGCGAGATTATTTAAAGAAGATTATTTAAAATAATTATACTCGGTATATTTGACAAGATAAAAGGCAGGATCAAGAATATCAGGGAAAAGATTAAAGTATAAAATAGGCCAAGGGCAATTCTAACTCTGAAAAACTGCGAGCTGTTGTAGACTGGATGCTGGATGCCAGCAGCTCAGGTGCTAAGACTGCAAGCCCAGCCCAGCACTGGGGGTGGGGGCATTGTTTCCAGTGGGCTGTCCTTAGGTCATCCTGGAGATGGAGTCATCTTGACGGTGACTGTGAGGTCGCTCTTCCTCTACTCCCCTCTTCCCCTCCTCTCGCTCTTCTTACTTCCCTAAGATACACTAGCTGGGCCAGTGTCCTTACCAGAGACCCAAGCCAATGGGGCCACATGACTGAGACTTGAATCTCTAGAACTGTGAGCCACATTAACCCTCTCTTTAGCAGCCCATTCATCTGTGTCCATTACAGCTATAGAAACTCACCAATGCAATAACCGAAACCAGAACCTACAGGAAGTTTTAAAAGTAACTGAGCAAAGCTGAAGAGTAAACTGGGAAAGCAGAAGAAAAGTCAAAAGAAAAGAAAAAAAAAAAGTCAATAACCAAGCATGGAGAAGCAAAAGGTTGGAAAATACACAGAGAGCACGTAAAAGAGACAGGATGGAGACAAGAGTTAGTCTGCCCTGAGGCCGAGGAAAGGAGTCCGTGCTATAAAGAGAGAGCAGCCTAGAGTTTTCCAAAACTGACAAGTACCTCGAGCTGGAAGAGAAGTCAGCCACATTTGGTCTGCGGCCTGTGTTCGCAGGGCCTATAATGGTATTCACCTATTAAGGAAATAAATAAAATAAAAGAGGAAGAGAACTCGGAAAGACCCACACAGTAACAATACTACCTGCCCTTGCCAGGAAGTCATGTGAGACCTGAGCCACAGGAAGGTGCAAACCCTTGACAGCCACCAAGTCCACCTTCTGTCTGGCCTCTGGTCACCATTGAGAACTTATGGGTTAGAGGGAGAAGCATGGTTGGAGGAGCAGGGTGCCTGTCTCTTTCAGCCACCGCAGCCATCCACTCCCTCAAAGGCAAACACTCCTGTAAAGTGCTCTCCATGCCTTTCTCTGTGTGTGGCTCTAAGCAAAAGGCTGGCTCCACTCCCTGTGAAGGACAGCGAGGCCCCTACTCCTGTCCCTGTCCAGACTCCATGCTGTTCTTTGCTGCTTCATTAGCCTTGCCCTGTGTCTGTGTAAACCATCTCTTCACTAATCACCTCTTCCCTACAAGGTCCCTGACAGAGGTGGCATACCATCCTAAAACTGCCCAAGACAGCGAGGAAGACAGAACCTTAAGAAGAGGGTGAAGAATTCACACAACAGAACAAGAATTGGAACAAGGACCAAATTCTCATAAGAAACAACAGAAGCAGAGACAACTGTTTCCAAACAGCGAGCAGCCTAGAATGCGGTAAACAGCACAAACACCTTATAAGATTAAAGTAAAATAAAGATATTTTCAGACGAACAGAACGTGAGAGAACTCAAGAGCAGACTCGACGGTACTAATAGGCATTCCCAATGCAGGAAGTGGGGTTTACCACAGAGAAGTTAAAAGTCAGCAAAGAGACGAGGGCGAGAGAGAAGGTGTCAGTTATAATGGTGTGTTTGCTGCCCAGAACGATGGGCACACACTTTAAATCAACAGTACATAAACAGACAGGGAGGTAAATACTCTTAATATTCTAAAGTCCTTGTAACACTTGGGAAGAGGTGTCAGCACTGATTCACAGGAGGAGCTGAAGAGTGAGTGCTCAGAGTGGTACTAAAAGGATTAAGGAAAATAAAAGATTAGTTGGAAGAATACAAAGTAATACTCCACAGGGGGAAGAGGTAGGCAGAAACATATAGAACAAATGAGAGCTATATCAAGATAAATGATGAAAACTGAAATATCATACTGGACACACTGAAGCAATGGCTTCATCCTCTGGGTCAAAGGCAGATGTTTCTGATTTTGTTGTTGTTTTGTTGTTTTGGATATTTTTGTCTGTTTTTTTTTTTAAAGAAGACAGTGTAGCTGGAGAGGGAACAAGATGGCTCAGCAGTTAAGAGCACTGGCTGGGCCCCCGGAGGACCCAGATTGCCAGCACCTCCATAGTGGTCACAACTGTCTCTAAGCCCCGTTCCAGAGGTTTTTAATGCCCTCTTCTGGCCTCTGTAGGCACCAGGCACATGCATTGGTGCCCAGACATACACGCAAGCAAAACACCCATACACATTAAAAGATAATAACAGATTAATTAAATAAAAATATGCTGATTGAACTCTAAACGGCAGGATACAGCAAGGTTTGTGTTAACAGACAGGACCACACAGTACATACGCATTAAAAATACTGACAGATACGTGTCATAATATTAAAAGTTTCGGATCACTAAAGAAGATACAAAATTCAAATTCTAAAACAAAAGTATTTCTTCAAAAATTGTTAGCAATAAAGGGAGAAAGTCCTTGGCATATGTTTTAGAGCAGGAAGGAAAGACAAAAGACAGCAAAGGAAGAGCATCTCCAAGTTCGGGGCAAATTTGGCCATTGGCTGTTAAACTCATTAAATCCATAATTCAAAAGTCTCAAAATAAGGGCCAGTGACACCCGTTGCCAAGCCATGGTGGAGTTTGATCCCTGGGACCCACACAGTGAAAGGGGCGATTCGCACAATGATTCCTGCACTGTAGCCTGTGGCACTGAATCAATCTCTCTCTCTCTCTCTCTCTCTCTCTTCCTCTCTCTCTCTCACACACACACATACACACACACACACATGTGCATATACACATGCACACACACACATACAAACATGCATTTGCATACAGTCACGTACACACTCACACACACATGTGCAGACATACATACACACTTTCAAAAATCTAAAAATAGAAAATTTCAGATCTAAACTGCCTTCCTGATAAACTCTGCCCATTTAAGAAATAAAGACAATGTTAAAACTCATCACAAAACTACAGCAGACTGCACAATATGATGTTTCTGCAGGAGCATATAAAGAAATCAGAGCTCAAACTGAGTCCAGAAAAAAATCTGATCTTGCATAGACATGAGACAGGTAGACCCATGTGTGATGTGTGATGGATGGAGATCTATGCTCCAGATATGTGTGACAGGTAGGAGCTCATGCCTGTGCAGGCATGTAACAGGTGGAGATCCATGTCTGTACAGATGTGTGACAGGTGGAGATCCATGCCTGTACAGATGTGTGACAGGTGGAGATCCATGTCTGTACAGATGTGTGACAGGTGGAGATCCATGCCTGCAGGTGTGTGTGACAGGTGGAGATCCATGCCTGCAGGTGTGTGTGACAGGTGGAGATCCATGCCTGCAGGTGTGTGTGACAGGTGGAGATCCATGCCTGCAGGTGTGTGTGACAGGTAGGAGTCAGTGCCTGTGCAGATGTGTGACAGGTGGAGATCCATGTCTGTACAGATGTGTGACAGGTAGGAGTCAGTGCCTGTGCAGATGTGTGGCAGGTGGAAGGTTAGACTGAAGATGAGTGTAGAAAAGTTGGCATTTCAAAGAGATGGGCCACATCAGCTGGAAATCCACGTCCACGTGGCCTGGAAAATGCAGCTCGGCCTCTCACAAGTGTATATACACCACATGCACGGGCACAGGCAGAGAGAGAGGCAGAGGCCATGGTGGAGAACGGAAAGAGAACTAGAACACAGGTTGGCCAGCGTGGAGCCTGGAAAGAAGGGTGTGAGAGGGGAGAGACACCATACAGCTCATATGTCTGTGTCCTGAGCTGCTCTGAGCCTCATGGAGCCTGTCAGTTAGCCTACAGTTAGTCTTGCCCCAGAAACACAATTACACAATTTCACATTTAATCACTACTTCTCAGAAGCCCCCAAAAGGCCCAGCCTCACCCCTGCTCCTATCAAGTCTGATCCTGGGCCCTGGGCCAGGCACAGCACCTGAGCCCTGCTCTTCTGTTGGAGCTTCCATGACAGAGAGGTTCGTCCCATCCACTGTCCTTCCTTCCACAAGCAGGAACAAGAACAAATCTGCTGAGTCCACTCACCCCTGAGAAACTTCTAGAAATGCTGATGCTACAGGGGCAGCCAGGGTGTTGCTAACATCTCTAGCCTGGACTCCAATGCTCACTTTGAGTTGCTCACTTCTCTTGAAGCTGATGGGCAAAAGCCTCAGGTGTGCAGCCCGTGTGACTCAGTGGAGGGCCTGACACATGTGCGCAGGGCTGGCTGGTGAGAGTGGTGGTGGCCCGCTTGTCTCTCCTTGGGTTACAGTCACACCTCTTGGCTCCTCAGCCTTTCCTCGTCTCAGACTCTGAACGCACACAAGGCCGGCGTGCACAGCTCCATCCACGAGTGTCTGGCTCCCAGCCCTCACTTTTCAGGTAGATGCTCACCACGACTCCCCTGCTGCCCGGGGGAAGCAGGTAAAAGTGGACATCTGGGCTTTTCTTTCTGAGTCCCAGCCACCACGTGCCAATCCTGCAGCTCATAACAGCAGTGGGGTCTTTTGTTCTGAACTGTAGACATTATTTTTAGAGTACTTTTAGTTTATAGCAGAGTGGAGTGTAGTGCATGGAGCCAGCTGTCTTTCATTAGTCTGGCACGGTGTAACCGGTGAGCCAGTGCTGGCACTTACCATTAGCAGAGGTCCACAGCTGGTGTCCAGGGCTGGCTATCTGTCTAGCGTAGTGTGTGGTTCAGACTAGCGCTGAGTGACATGTGACCATTCCGATGTCACACAGCATGACTTCTCTGCCCCGTACCTCCTCTGCATGCCACCTGTTCCTCCTTCCCTCTAAATTCCTGGCAAGCACTCCTCTCTCCTCTCTCCATACTTTTGTCTTGTTCAGGAATTCTAACACTGAGATCAGAGAGTAGATTTCTTTCCTTTAGCAGTACGTGTCTAAGTCTCTTCCACATCTTTCCATGACGAGGCAGCTGTTTTCTTGATGAACAATAAATATTCCATGATAGGCTAGGACCATGAGTTTCCAGGAACGGAAACTTGCAAATCACAGTGAAGAGCACTGGTCATTTCAGCCTGGATCAGTGTGGGCTCCGCCCTGGAATCTCCTCCTCCTCTGGGTCCCCTCTGGGTCCCCTGCAGGTGGAAAGCAGGGAGGAGGGGAGACCTGTGGATGCAGACCCACTCTTCTCAGGGCCTACACAGCTCCTTGGTATACATCAGTGAGCCTTCAGGCAAGTCGCTGTCCGGAGGCACAAGAGACAGACATGAACTCATACTGCAGCATTCTTAAATCTGTCTCCTACAAGTACCTTACATGTCTGTGCAAAGGATTTTGGGTACCCAATTAGGTTGGTATAATTACTTTATATATACATATATATAATATATTGTTATATATGGATATACACACACACACACATATATATATATATATATATATATGATATTGTTGGTATAATTGTTGATAAAAAGCAGATATGCTGTCTTCATGCTCCATCTCGGGTCTTAGTGTCTGGAAGAGCCACAGATGTGGGTGTTTCTCTCTTGATAATTGTGATATACCAGCACTGACCAATGGCCTAAGTCTAACTTCAGTGGGCTGTGGATGCCACTACAACCCCCTGCTGGCACCGCTGTCTAGGACATTGTTTTGATTTATCTATTTATCAGTTTTCTTCCTGACCCATGCTCAGAGTGGGAAGTACTGCAGAGGGAATTTGTCCAAGCAGAGGCTCAAGTGGAAGACTTTGGGGTGCTGCAGTCTTCACAGGGTCTGAGATATGATAAGACTTAGGGTGGGTAGGGTGGGTCAAGGGAAAAACAATCTGAGGGATGGGGTGAGGTTGAGACGGGTCTCACTATACAGCCTAGTCCAGACTAGTCTCGAACTCACATTCTTTCTGCTTCAGCCTCCTGAGTGGCTGAGACTGGAGGCTTTCAACACTAAGCCAGACTTCCTTTGGGTTTTTTGAGGCAAGGTT